>CM053570.1:90200066-90312837 GCA_028646485.1 Cryptoprocta ferox | reverse complement strand
GCCGCAGTCGCCGCAGCGGTAGCGCGCCTCGCCCGAGTGCCGCTTCTTGTGCAGGTTCAGCAGGCTGATGAGCCGGTAGCTCTTGCCGCACTCCTCGCAGCCGTACGGCTTCAGCGGGCTGGCGGGGCACAGGGCGACAGCGGGAGGGGGGCGGGTCGCCGGGCTCCCGGGGGGAGGGGGGTCAGGGTGGGGGGCCTGCGGGGGGAGGCGGCCCAGGCGGCGTACCTGTGGGTCTTCTCGTGGGCCTTGCAGGCGGCCGGGTCCGAGAAGGCCTTGCTGCACTCGCGACACGAGAAGGGCTTCTCGCCCGTGTGGATGCGGATGTGGCGCTTGAAGTTGCCCGTGTGCGTGAACTCCTTGCCGCAGTCCTGCGGGGCGCGGCGGGGGGCGGGCGTCAGGGCCGGCGGGGCAGCGGCCTGGGGGGCAGGGGGCAGGGGGCGGGCGGGGAGGGCCGCACCTCGCACTTGTGGATGACCGAGCCGTAGGCCTTGGACTCGGTGCGGTCGCCGTAGGTGCCCGAGCGCGGGCCCCGGGGCTCGGCGCCCAGCTCCTGGCCCGAGTCCGTGCTGGCCGACTCCTCGCTCTCCTCGGGGGCCTCCCCCCTCTCCGGCGGCGGCCCCTCCTCCTTGACCTCGGCGGCCACTGTGCCGTCGTCCCCCCGCTCTTCTCCTTTCCCAGCCGGCTCCACCTCCATTTCTGCCACGAGAAGTGGGGGCACTGAGGCGCCCGGGCGCGGCAAGGGGCCTCAGAGCCGGCAAAGGACAGGGCCCGCCCCGGCAGCCCTGTGTGCGCGGGTCCCCCCCCCACCCCCCGCCGCGGGGCCGGCGCGGCGTGGCCGCCGCACAGGAGCGGTCCCGGTGGTCCCGGTGGCGGCAGGGGAGAGGGCGGCAGACACGGCGGAGCGGGCCGTCCATCTGCAGCTGGGAGGCGGGGGTGGAGCCGGACTAGCGGCCCAGGGGGTGCTGGGGACGGCCGGGGTGCGCAACCGAGAGACAGACGTCCGGAGCGAAGGGCACGATGGCCTCGGCCCAAGCTAAAGCGTGAGTCAGAGCGGGAGCAGCTCGTGGGGAGGGGGTACTGGGGGGTAGGAAGGAACCCCGGGGCCGCGTGAGTGACGGCCGCACGACCCGAACAGTGGCAGGGCACCTTGCTCCGAGCTCTCCGACAAGGCGGCCTCGGCCTCGGCAGCAGCCATGCTGCTCGTGGGGTCGGGCTTGGGCTCCACGGAGGGTGGCTCCCGGGGGGCGTCGGCCTTCTCCGTCTGCTCGGCACCTGGGTGGGGTATGGGAGCAGGGCACGCTGCGTGAGGACCCTCCGACCTGTGGCCCCGGGAGTGGCTGGCGCCCCAGGGCAACGGCTCTCCTGGCCCAGGAACTGCCCCCTCCGCCAGGAGGCCGCCCACTGCCCCAGGGCCCAGGCTGCTAGGAGGTGACGGAAAGGCCAGCGAGTCCTTGGCGTCACAACTCACCGCTGCCCGTGCTCTCGGCCTGGCCGCCCCGCTCCTCCTTGGGCTCCCTGTCCGGGCCCGCGGGTGGACCGCGTCCGGCGGGCTCCAGCTCCCTCGGCCCCGCAGCAGCCGCCTTCTCCTCTTTGGCTCTCTTGTCTCCTCCTGGAGATGGAACAGGACGGTCCTACCACTTCCCATGACGTGCCCACTACCTGGAGGGGTGAGGCAGCCCGGAACTGGCTGGCCCTTCTACATACTGGGTGACCAGGCTGTTCACCGGGCACCCACTCCACGCCCCGCCACCAGCGGGGCACAGGATAAAACGCCCGCAGCTGCTTCGGGGGGGGGGGGGCCTCCCGCACCGGTTGGAGAGCAGGCCTCACACGCAAAACGATGCTGCGCATCAGAGCTTAGGAGGGGAGCGGGGTCTCAGCCAGGGCACTGCAAGAGTCTGGCGCACCCCCGCGTTAGGAGCAAGGGCAGGAGCAGGGAGAGCTGCGGGAGGAGCGACCTCGAGGGTGGCCAAGCAGCCCCCAGCTCCCTGGGCCAGCAGAGCTCCCAGGAAGTAGGTGAAAGGTGGGGGAGGGGGAGGCGGACGACAAGCCCCTCAGAAGGCCTTCCGGAAGACTAGCACCCCGCGATGCAGGCAGAGCCGGGCGAGGACGCCGAGGCCCAGGCAGAGGACACAGAGTCCAAGGCAGCACCCCATCCAACACCCCGTGTTCAGAAACAGCCTGACAGTAACCTCACCTTCCGTGGCCGAGGCGGCCGCATTCTCCCCGGGGCTGGTGGCCGGCTCAGCGAGTGACTTGAGGGCGTGGCAGGCCGTGATGATATCCTGCATCTGCAGGAAGCTGGCCACGGCCAGCACGTCGTCCACGTTCTCGGAGCTCAGGCTCAGCTTGGCCGTGTACATGAACTCCAGCACCTGCCCAAGGCCTGCCAAGGACACAGACAGCCGCCGCCTCAGCTACTCCACCGGGCGGCGGGGGCCAGGGATTTGTGAAAAGCGGAGTGGTGGGCCGCCGTCTCCCCATCTCCCATGCTGGCAGGCAGGGCGGCAGCCTGGTGGGGGGGGGGTCTCAGCCCAGGCAGCGGCCTTGGCGATGAAGCACACACACAGAGGGCAGGGGCTGGGGCGGCTGCCCTGCACAGGGGACGGTGGCTGTGAACGTCCGCCCCGCACGGGGGACAGCAGGTGTGAACGCCCACACTGCCGCAAGGACAGAGGGTGTGAACAGAGAACTGAGAGGAAAACCACCTACCCTACAGGGAGGACCAGGGTGTAAACCTCTATCCTGCGCAAAGGACAGCAGTGTGAACGCACCCCCCCCCCCGCCTGCCCCACCCCAGTGTACATTCTAGCCAGCTGCCGCACCCCGCCACTGGAGGGCGCCCCGACATGAGTGTGTTGGCCATGTCTTTCCTCAGGGCCCTGCCACAGAGTTGTCTGACTTCCAGGCAAGTCACCTGATCTCTCTGGGCCTTAGTTTCCATATCTGTAAAATGGGGGAACACCGCCTTGCCCTGACCTCATGGCATGTGATGCTGTTCTGGGGCAGGAGCCAAATCCAGGGATCAGTTCCTTCCTCAGTTGCAAGGTTTCCCGATACCCCTACCCCCCCATCTCCATAGTAGTTAGCACTGGGGGAGGGGTTCAGGACAGACTCAGCAATGAGAAGGGGTCGGGGGCTTAGAGCCCACCTGTTCTGCCCCTCCTGACGAGCCCGTCCTATTTCACTCTGGCCGAGAGCATAGCCTGCGCCCTCCCTGTCAGTTCTCTTACTACCTGGCTCCCCATCAAGAACGTGGTAGGAACTTGGTGCCCACACACTCAGGGCAGGAATCCTGTGTGGGCGGCCTGGGGTGCCTCACAGCTGAGAGGCGCCATCCCAGGAGGGCAGGGGCCGCGTCAGGAGGGCCTTGCATGGCACAGAGCCAGCCATGGCCCCTGACCCTCAACAAGCCTGGCCCTGGACCCAACAGGGTACCTGCCGCGTTACTGATGTCCAGGTGCACCACATCCTTCTGGTCCACGAAGAGCATCTTGAAGTACTCGCTGCAGGCCGCCAGCACCGCTTTGTGGGCCTTGAAGTCGACACCGTCCACCACAAACGTGCAGTCACACAGAAGCCCCAGCTGCCGCTGCTGGTTCAGCTGCTCCAAGACGTGCTGGCTGTGCTGGGGAAAGTCCATGGCTGGGGAGAGCCGAAGGGCCTTTGCGTTAGCACACAGAGAGGGGGCCGGCCAGACTGACGGTTGCCCCCCAAATTCCCAGGCGAGGAACACAGGGGAGATGGGGAGAAGTCAAGCACATCCACAAGGGGGAAAATCACTCCCGATTCCCTCTGCGAGCCAGGCCCCTAGAGCCCTGGGTTTACTGGCCAGCAAAGTTCCTCAAACCAACAGCATGGAGGGACCAACACAGAAGGGCCACGTTTGTGTCTTGCCAGATCACAGCATGAAAAAGTCAACAAACACAAAACACTGATTATGGTGAGTATTTAAAAAAAAAAAAAAAAAAGACACAGCCGGGGCGCCTGGGTGGCTCGGTTGAGCGTCTGGCTTCGGCTCAGGTCATGATCTCGCGGTTTGTGGGTTCGAGCCCCGCGTCAGGCTCTGTGCTGACAGCTAGCTCAGAGCCCGGAGCCTGCTTCGGATTCTGTGTGTCCGTCTCTTTCTGACCCTCCCCTGCTCACGATGTCGCTCTTTCAAAAATAAATAAAACATTAGAGAAAAAAAAAAGACACAGCCAGTTGGACTTTTTTATGAAAAGAACTCATGACGTAATTTTAGAAAAAAGGACAGATCTTTCAACTCCATTCATTTGGCTTTATGAAAACCTTTCTCTTCCGTTCTTACTTCTTCCATTCTGCCACGCACAGGTGACAGATGTTTCGTCCCCTGGCATTGCAGGAATGGACCCTCTCCTGCTGCACCCCCAGGGCTCTGGCAAAGTCCACGAGAGAGGATCTCTCCCCTCTCTTGCTCTCTCTAGGATTCACAGGCTCGGGAAACTACATAAAGTCCTCGGCCTCCAGAAGCCTCTCCCGCCTGTCCCCGGAGGAGGAAGGAGCTCTGGTCCTGACCCCAAGAGCTGCTGGCCTGGCTGCAGTTTCTCTGTCAAAGGCCTCACACAAAAGCCTGGAAATCCCGTTAACGGTCTCAAGTGAAAATGCTCAGGAAAATTCCATGGCCCGGTGCCGAACCATCATGAACTACAGCAAGCCATGACTAAATAAGCATCTGACACAGCTCTCTCCTCCCCAGCAGCACCACTTCTAGGGCAAGCGGCAGGCCCTCGGTTCAAGAAAGACCCAGTTTCAAAATAAAAGTCAACCTCCCACTCCTGGGACCACATTCCAGAGGTCCACCAGGACCAGGGTATCTTGCCCTGGCCAGGCATCTGAGGTCTGAGTCTGCTCGGAGCTGCCCCGGGCTGTTTCTGGGCAGGTGAGACTGACACTTTGGGGCTCCCAGCCCCCAGGGTGCGGCAGCCCCCTCACTGGCTCCTGCTGCTACTCCCGGGGCTGAGTCACGGTGCCGCCGCAGCCGCAGTGACCATGGACGGTGGTCTGGCCGCGAGGAGCCACAAGGAAAGCCACGCCCCCGCAGGAGGGCCTTAGCTGGCACAGGTCAGCTTTGAGGGACGAAAAGCCCACCCACCCTGGGGTGTCTGGAAACTTTTCAGACGCAGGGCCACGTATCTGCGGAGCTGGGGGAAGTCGCCAAGTAGGCAGACAGGGCTCCACAGAGTAAAGGGGGACGTGGCAGTGGCCACACGTGCCAGCCTTCGTCTGAGCCAGGAGTTCAGAGCAGCTGTTGCCGGGAACCCAGAAACACCCGTTCGCTCCAACATTCCCCAGGACTGTCCTTTGGTCCCAGACTCCACACACAGGCCCAGACAGAGGCACAGCTTCTCGGTTCTCTGTGCCATTCCGGCGCCAATGGATGCAGCTTGAGTCAGTTCGGAAGCCGGCCTGGCATCAAGGGAAGGCCTTCTGCACCTGCAGGGCAGCTGGCTTTGGGCCCAAGCCAGCCAACAGCAGGGAGCCACCGGAGCAAAGGCCACCGCTGGCACGCGACACCTGGGAAGGCGCCCTTCTCTGTCTTCAACCTCTGGAAAAAGCAGGTGTCTGCTTTCTCCAGAAACATCTCTGATTCTGGAGAACATGGACAAGAACCAATGTCCAGTCCACGGGCTGAACACCCAGGCCAGGGCGCTCGGGCCTGGCCTCTGAAAGAAGCCCAGCCCAGGCCCGGTGTACGTGGAACCAAAGGCAGGTGGCAAGGAGAGGCCTGGGCCAGCTCACTCCGAGGGCCGTCCTCTCGTGGCAGAGAAAGGCTCATGTGAGTGCGTGTGAGCACGGGGAGCCCCCGAGGCCCCGGGGAAGTCCATGTGGCGAGCAGAAAGGGAGGACAGCCAGACGGCACGGAGACACATGCTCCATCAGCTTCAGCGTAAGCCCACTAGGGCCTCGGCAGCGGGCCTGGCTCCCTCCCCTTGGCCAGCAGCGGACCCGAAAACTGAGCTGGGAGGAAGTGTCTCCCAGGTTCACAAACAGCCCCGGGGCGGGGGCATCAGCTGACACCCCACCCCACCCTTCGAGGCCCAGAGCTGGTCCCAGGGCCCCTGGACAGCCGGCTGAAGGCAGAGCCCTCCTGCGGGAAGGACCTGACGTGCTGTGAAGGCAAACCCTAGAAGAGACTCCAGGGCAGCAGGGCGGAAGGGGCCGCAGGCTCGGAGCCCGGCTGATCAGTCTGGGGTCACCGGGGGCCCAAGGCCCCGAGGAGGCTTCGTGCTGCCGCACAGCCCCAGCTTCCAGGGAGAGGGCACGAAGCAGGCTCTCCTGGGGCTGGACATGGGGCGTGGGGAGGGGCTTTCATTTCAGAGGCCGTGGGGGGGCCGGTAAAGGTCCTTGGGAGAGGGTGCTGGTGGCCTGGTACCTCCAGTGTCCCCCACCCCCAGGAGAGCAGCCGTGCCCATGGGGGATGTCCCCTCCCCAACGCTAACCACGCTCTTCCGCTGCCAGCTGCCGCCCAGACATGGGTGTGGGGAGTGGAACACCAGAGGCCTGGCTGCCCCAGAGCTGTCCCAGCAGAGGAACACTCCTAAAGGGCACCTGTTCTGACAAAACCAAAGAAAGAAAAGGAAGAGAAAAAAGGGGAGAGGATAAGAGAGGAGGCAGCAGAAGAAACGGGGAAAGCGAGGGGGGAAGGACAAGGAAGGGACAGAAGGCAGCGCCCACACTCAGAGGGGCAGCCAGGCTCACAAGCCCAGTCCTGCCGTCAGCCCCTGGGAGGGCGAGCGCAGGCGCGGAGGGGCTCCCCCCGGGGCTCGGCAGGGGTGCCCACAGACAGGCCACAACACCCCCCAGACGGGGCTCAGAGGCCCCCAGCTGCCTCCAGCGCTTGCCTCCACCAGCTTGCTGCCGGCTAGAAAGCTCCACCAGCCCCCGTCTCCACAAGGTGATGTGGTGAGCAGGCGAGGGGCCAGCTGGCTTGGTCCTTCCCTCAGAGCGGCTGAGCAAGGACCGGGCACCAGAAGCCTCGGGGGAACGCTCTAGAATGATCCCGGCTCGTCCTCCCACTGTGCCCCATCTCCTCTTTTACACCCCACAGAGACAGGAACCCACCACAATCTGGCCAGGTTTAGAGGGTCCAGGAAGAGGTGAGGGCATGGAGACCCGCCTGAGCCGCACACCTGCATGCGTGGGTCCCTTGGGTGCTGGGGGGGGGTGCCCACCGGAGTTACTGTCCGAGGAGAGACCTGAAACAGTGACAAGAGCAACAGCCCAGCTGGCCCTGGTCACCAGTGTCGGTGCTCAAGTTCGGTTCCCCCAGCCCCTGCCCGGCCCTGCGGTGCCTTTGCTCAGGCCAAAGCGCAGGTGTCCCTCCTGCCTTATTTCTCTTCGCCCGAGTGCACTGAATGTGGGCCTTAGAGAAAACTGCTACAAGAAAGACCCTAGAAGCTTAGAACTAGAGAAAATGCAAACAGAACAAGACCACAGAACAGAGCCCACAAAGTCCTCATGTCTGATGTGGAAAATGAAGCCCCAAACCGGCACCCGCCTAGCCCCCTCACCCCGCAGGTCACCAGCCTGACCTTCCACTCACTCACTGCGCGTGGGGCACCCTCCCCAGGACGCCACCGGCTGCTCAGTGGCCATCCCTGCCGGACAGGGCAGACCTCCCCTCCTCCTGGCACGGCCACCAACCCGGCAGGATGCACAGCCCCAGGCCACCCCACAGGCACCTCACTCGGGAGTAAGAAAGTGAGGGGCCTGGAGAGCGCCTGCAGCACGATTCCAAACAGGCCCAGCCAGGTGACGGGACACAGGCGGCCTGGGCACCCGTCTCTGAGGATGGCCGCCAACAGCTGCCCCTGTGAAACCACACCTGCCAGAAGATTCCTCCTGCATCTGGGGGCCCCGTGACGACTCTGACCAGCAAGAGGCAGGGGCTGAGCCGGCTGGAGACAGGAGACGCATGGAGGGGCCACAGGGGAGATGCCAGCGTGCACGGCTCGGGGGCCCTGGCTGACAGCGGCCGGAGAGAACTTTCCCGGACCTTCCAGCCCAGCTACTAGCTGAATGGTCATACGAATGACCTCCACGCCTCGTGGAACAAAAGAAACTGCCCAGTCGACATCCAACACTGGAAGAAGTTACAAACTGCCGAGAGCTGAAGTCACTGAGTTCTGAGGTGGCTGCTCACAGCAAGAGAGAGAGAGACAGAGAGAGAGAGAGACAGAGAGAGAACGCAGACAGCAAAACTGAAGAACAGGCAGTGGCGAAACACTCAGGACAATGTTCTGTCTGGATAGCAGGGGCAAGCGAGGGTCTTCTGAGACACTGAGAGCATTCCGTTTCTTTACTTGGACACCCCTAGATTTATTATCTAAATTAAACATACACAATTCATATACTGCTGTGTGGCACCGTTTCTCAAAACTTGACACAATTTTCAGTAAGGAAAGAAAGAGGTACTGGCCACACTCGAGCCTGAGAGCCGGGGTGATCTCCAAGGACGCCCCTGGCCGCTCTCGCTGGGCCACAGGTCTCAGTGCACTTGAGTGGGGCCCGCTGGGGGGCTGGCCACAGAAAACACAGCCCCTCTCATTCCCTTCGGTTCCCATACATCTGCAAGCAGATGACAACATAAGAAGGGCTTCTCCTTGGGTGGTGAAATGCAAGAAATTCGACAGAATCTGGATCCCTGGGCCCCCGCCCTGCCCCCAGTAATGACAAAATGGCATTTACGGAGTCTCTGCAACATGCCAGGCAACATGGTGCCACGCACAGCACCACCCGACCACCTGAGAACTCAGAACACAGCCACTCCGGGGGCGCCTGGGGGGCTCAGTCGGTAAAGATCTCAAGGTTCGTGAGACCAAGCCCCGTGTTGGGCTCTGTGCTGACAGCTCAGAGCCTGGAGCCTGTCTTCGGATTCTGTGTCTCCCTCTCTCTCTGACCCTCCCCTGCTCATGCTCTGTCTGTCTCTCAAAAATAAACAAACATTAAAAACAAAAAAAAAGAACGCGGCGGCTCTGGGAGTCAAGTTCGACTCCAGGAAGCGAGAGGCAGTTCAGCACCGCGGCAGCAGCAGGGCCTCTGGGGTCGGGCCTGGTGGGACCAAGTCCAGGTTCTGCCGCCCCCCCTTCCCATGTCAGCCATGCGTCTCCAGCAAAGCTCCTCCTCTGGCAAAATGGGGCCAGTGGGACCACTGCCCACGTGTGTTACAGGCCTACAGGACAGAATGTAAGCACAGAGCCCGTGCAGTGCCTGACATACGGTAAACACTCAACAAACGAATGCTACCAGGAAAGAGAGATGCAAATTATGGCTGTATTTTTAGGCCGAAGACCATATCACATGGTTTCTACATATCCTTTTATGCTGGGTACCTTGGGTGCACTCAATAACTATTTAGTGACTTGACCTTGTTAAGAAGTTGTAAGCATAACCCATTATTCTTTCTAAAAGCAATCTGGAAAAATCCCAGAGCTCAATTAACATTAAGAGAGGGATGGCCTGAAGGGAGGGGCCCTGGGCAAGAACCATCCAGAGCCATTCTCTCTGCAGAGGAAGCACTTTATATTGAACAACTGTTCTGTTAAACGCCAAGGGCGCTCCCGGGTGAAGGCTCTGAAGGCAGGTGAAGGCTCTGAAGGCTCGAGCGCCTGCCCAGAGCTCTAAGTGGGTCCACCCAGCTCCACTCCATCTCAGAGTCAAAGGGGCACCTATCAAACAAGAAATGTTACCCAGGTGATTAGCAAGCACTGAGCTGCAGGCCAGGTTTCCCACCTGCCATGCGGAGGGAAGCCATCGAATCAGGAGACAAGTGGCCGAACACGAGGAGACACTGATCTTAACAAACAGCAGCCCCCAGCTCCCAGAATACGACGCGCCCGGTTGCAGGCCTGGACATGACACAGCCGGCTCACGTCCAGGGGCAGGTGAGAGGGATTTGGCTTCCAGTCGCTCGGCATTCCAGATTTTCTAGAAACACAGGTGGGTCCTGTCTACGGCTTAGCACACAAACTCGGGCCAAAGAAATGGAAGTTCACAGCAGGCCAGCCCTGCAACTGGAGGCCCACCTGCCCAGCCCACCGCCCGTCCAGCCGGTGTGACAACCTGTCCCTGTCCAGCACAACATGGCAGAGAGGCAGATGCCAACGAAACCAGCTCTCCTGTCACCTTCCTCTTTGCCCCGCAAGCGTGGCTCCAACGTGAAGCTTGGGCTTCTCAAACTTTTAAAAAATCAATTTCCCTTTTAGGGTGAACCACAAACTGACTCAGCCCTTCCCAACGGCTCCAGATACTTCTTGGTCTTCCACTCGGTAATGGCCCCACTCTGAAAAATCAACACAATCCTACCAGCCGAGATTCAGTAGCATTTTCTTTGAAGTCTGTGTTACAAAAAACACTGATTTTTAAAACTCTAAAAATAATATCTAAATAGAAAGTTGAACTGTACAACTGCCTTTGCTTTTCAAATTAGACAAACCCTGTTATCTCTAACACTTAACTGCACTTCTGAAGAGGGAACGAGCAGCCCCCTCCCTGACCCCCGATGGACCCCACCACTCCAGGAATGTGGCTGAGTGGGAAGGCTGGCCGGCCCTGAGGAAATTAAGGGCCTTGCTTCCAAAAAGACAAAATCGGAATACGTGGGACTTGGTGGCATTTTATCATTCTCCCAACACGCCTCCTAGCTCCTCCACCCCAATCCTCCCTGAGCACCCACATAGCCTGAAACGAGACCACTATGTTGCCTGGTCTCCCCAAGTTTAATAAACTCACTGCTGGGTAGGACTGACTGACTTCCTCCTCACAGCTGTTGACAGCACCTACCCCAGGACCTTGCTCTCAGCCCTCACACAGTTACAAATCAAGTCGGGGAACAGGCCTGTACAGAGAGGTAGGGGATTCCTGGCCTTTTTTTGTTTTTTTAATGTCTGTTTATTTATGAGAGAGAGAGAGAGAGAGAGAGAGAGACGGGGGGGGGCATGCGCACACGCCAAGTAGGAGATGGGGATGGGCAGAGAGAGGGAGACAGAGAATGCCAAGCAGGCTCTGCGCTATACGTGCGCAGGTCCCGATGCGGGACCTGAACCCACAAACCATGAGCTCATGACCTGAGCTGAAATCAAGACTCAGAAGCCCAACTGACTGAGCTGTCCGGGTGCCCCTATTCCTGGACTTTTTGAGTGTGACTAACTCAAGGCCAAATATTCTGTGGACCCTCATGAGATAATAATCGTACTTTTGGTGTTTGTCAATGGAGAAAATAATAGACAAAAACCACTATGAAAAATCATTTCCATTCCACTAATCACAACAGAGCTTTGTGCACTTGAAAGGTCATGAGAACGAGAAATCTCCTTCAATATACAGAGAATCGGCGAGGTGGGGGGGAGGAGAACACAGCTGCGTGACTACATAACTATCACCTTCCCCTCTAAGGGTCCTCAGCCCCTAACTCGGGGAGCAGACCCAGAGACAACAGCCTCTCTCCCACAGGCACCGAAGGAGTGTCTACTCTGTGCTTGTCGGAGGAACTACATCAGAGCTACAAGCCATGGGGGAGGACGGGTAATAGATATGATTTATAATCTCACATGCTAAGTGTTGTGAAGAAGGCTCAAGAAGATGAGGAGACAAGAGGCAGAGGCTGTTTAATATTCAAGGAAACAGTCAAGGAAGACCTCCCTGAGGAGGTGACATTTAAGCAAAGGCCTAAATGAAGTGCAAGGGCGAGCCGTGCTGCCGTAAGCCCAGAGACTGCTGCAGGAACAGAGAAGAGTAAGTGCAAAGGCCCTCAGACAGGCATGGCCTTGACAAGGACTGAGCACCTGGAGAGGAGGAAGCCGCTGGCGGGTGGGGGAGGGGAGCCAAAGTGGCAGCGGCAGAGGCTGAGATCACTCAGGATGATCAGAGGCCAGTCGAGCTTTGGAGTTTCTTCTAAGTACGCTGGGGGCCCCAGGGGACTGGGTGCACGGAGGCCAGAGGGGACCGAGGAACACCGGGGACAGGCAGGCCACGGAGGCCCAGGACAGCAGGACAGGCGAGCGGCAGTCGGATCAGGAAGCTGTTTGGCAGGGGCAACAGTCAGCTGAGGCAGACGTGCGTGGGGAAGAAAGGAAAGAGTCAAGGACACTAGACCGTTCGCCTGAGAAACTGGCCGAGCGCTGGGGCCATCCCCTGCCGAGAGGAACCAAGCGTTCTGTCAGGCCAATGCAGCTGCGATGGCCGCAGGAGGGACCATGGTGACAGACACGGGACGGACCGGGGTCCCCATGGGAGCAAATACTGGACAAAGAAGAGGAAACGCCAACAGATTCGGATCGAAGGGTGTGCAAGTGAATCCTGGCTCCAGGCTTGCCAGGGCGGCCTCAGGCGGGCTTCTCTGGGTTCTACGCTGCTCGCCCGTTCGCCAGGAAAACCACCATACACACAGCTGTGAGGGCTAAAGAAACAACAGGACGGGGCGCCTGGGTGGTTCAGTCAGGTAAGCATCTGACTCTTGGTTTTGGCTCAGGTCACCATCTCAGGGTTTGTGAGTTCGAGCCCCACATCGGGCTCTGCTCTGACACTTTGGAGCCTGCTTGGGATTCTCTCTCTCCCTCTCTCTCTGCTCTTCCCCCAGCAATGCACTCGCACTCTCTCTCAAAAATAAATAAATAAACTTAAGAAAAAAAAAAAAAAGAAATAACAGGACGTACTGCACAAATACTGGCAATGGTAGAATCAGATAATACTTCACTTAACACAAGTCTGTGACTGATACACAGTTAGACAAAAATGGGCAAAAATGAACTAAGACAAACCAAACCAGGTTATCCCGAGTGAACCCCCTTCAGCAGTGAGGCGTGCGCTCCTCCCCACAACAGGGGGAGAAAGAGGAGGGAGCCACGGCCCGGTCCAATGTGATAAAAGAGGAACACCCAGACCTCAGGCTTTGTCTCCATCTGGCTTCAAACTTCTGCTATGAGGCCTTTGTTACGGGGTCTCTCAGGGCAGAAAGCCTGTGGAGAGTTGCCCACTCAGGTTAAATACAGATGGGTTCAGGGGTCTAACCTTCACATGTGATGGCCTAGGGGACAGCGTAGCAGACTCATACTTCAAACCAACTGCAGAGCACTGCCTGGTGCAGGTGACCTGCAGGGAGCTGGCGGCTCCCCTGGGAACAAGGCCAGGCCTAAGTGCCCAGCCTCAAGGACCTCCCACTAGGGAGAAGGTCCCAGACCCCGTCGCCATCCCCGAGTTCCGAAGGGGTAGGGAGGATACAGTACCTAGCCACATCCACCCAGACACATGAGCGAAGGCAAGAAGGATGTTGAGAGGGGACAGCACTTGCAACGGGGTGGGTGCAGGAGAAAACGCGGTGCACGTGCTCGGGGACCGGGTGGGGAAGGACAGCACACCTGAGCGTCACAGAAAAACGAGTGAGTGGGAAATGTGGTGAGAAATGCAGCCGGAGGGACAGGCCAGAGCCAGGCACGCAGGGCCATGCCCACCACGCCAGGACACGACGTTCATGCCTGGCAGTCGGGAGCCTCGCCAGAGCAAGAGAGGGCCATGGTGAGGCTCACATTCCTGAAAGGTCACTCTTGCTGCATCAGTATGGAGAACAGACTGAAAGAGGAAGCTCAGAAGCAGGAAACGATGTCAGAAAGTCCCACAGTGCTGGGCCCTTGGGATGGGAAAAATGGGACAATGTCACCCCCCGCTGGCAGCAGGAGTGTTTAGCTGGTGCTCATAATCCCAACACACATTCACGTGGATCTTTCAGAGCAAGCCGTGCAAATGGCCTGCCCATTACACACTGTAGCATCCCTTGAAAAATGTTAAGTACCTCTCCTCGCAGTGGCTCCAAGTCCCTTAACAACACTCAGTACCTGACCCTTCCTAGGGGAAGCCAGGCCGTGCGGTCCAAAACCATCAGCCCAGGCTGTGAGATCCTAGCTCGTAAGTCTCCGGAAGTACAAGAAACAGGGGAGGGGGCCCTCGGAGGAGCAGGGCAAGGGCAGGAAGGAGCTCGACTTGTCAGTGTATATCCTTTCTGCATTCTCTCTCACCACCTCTAAATGCTAGCTTTTAAAAAATTCAAACCCAGTAAAAAAAGGAAGGAGGGAAAAAAGAAGAAAGAAAGTATCCACAAACCCAGAGCTCCTTCATTTCTTTTCATTAGAAAACCTTTAAGGGGCGCCTGGGTGGCTGAGTCGGTTAAGCATCCAACTTGGGCTCAGGTCATGGTCTCACGGTTCATGAGTTCAAGCCCCGTGTCAGGCTCTGTGCTAACAGCTCAGAGCCTGGATCCTGCTCCAGATTCTGTGTCTCCCTCTCTCTCTCTCTCTCTGCCCCTCTCCCGCTCACGCTCTGTCTCTATCTCTCAAAAACAAATAAACGTTAAAAAATTAAAAAAAAAAAACCTTTAAGACATATTCTGCAAGACCTGGTGACTCAAAACTTCTCAACAGGAAAAAATTTCTCATACGGGAAATGGAAAAATATGGTAATCTGCACAACGAATGTGTCACCCAAGAAATCTTTATGAGCAGAAATTCCTTACAGGGACAAAAGTGAAAATCGCCTAGAAGAGCAGCCGGTAGCCTTTGCCAGGCATGGCTGAGCTGCTTGGACACCATGATGAATGAGGCTGGAGCCCCCTCCCCGTCCCCAGAGAGGCTCACACACCCAGTTCTGTGTGCGGCTTCACGCACCTGCCGGACCCCCGACCCCATGCACCACTCCTGCCTTGGCATCAAACCAAAGCTGGCCAAGCACCTAGGGCAAGGTGTACTTAACCCTCTGTACCTCAGTTTCCCTTCCGTAAAATGGGGATGATGATAATACAAGTTCCTGCTGCATAAAGCAGATGCTGGCCGCCAGCTTTCCTGGGGCATGCAAACCCACGCCAGCGATGACCAGTGAACCGGAAGGGGAACCTCATGCTGTCACCCTTGTCCCACCTTCTAAAAATGGATGTGAAATCTCATCAGGCCCTTTCATTACAAATGAAAGAAGACCAGGCAAAGGCCCTGCAAATGGCAGTGCTCATTCCACTCCACAGTACCCACAACACAGACAGGGCTGCCCACCCGGGACGGCAAAAGCCACTGCTCTCTGCAAAGAACACAATGATTTTGGAGGAACACCGGGGCTTTCATTGAGAAAGCAGATAGAACATGACAATTCCAAAGGAACGATTATTTGTCCCGTGATCCTAGTTAAGATCAAGGATCCACGCCAAAAGGAAAAAGGAGGTTGGGTACCAATTGTTTGGGAGTATGGATGTATTTGAACTTCAGTGTAGCGCATGGGTTTCACGTGACTTTTTCCAGGCTTGTTTCCTCACTAGGATTAGTGATTGCTAAGATCCCTTCGAGTGTGAAAATTTAATAAATGTTGAATAAAGGCTTTCACTGATAAGATTGCCAGATTACAAACGGCATGCATTTAAAGTATAACAGATACTGGGTGGCTCAGTCTGTTGAGCGTCTGACTTCGGCTCAGGTCATGATTTTGCCATTCATGGGCTCGAGCCTGCTTTGAATCCTCTGTCCCCCTCCCTTTCGGCCCCTCCCCCACTCACTCTCTCTCCCTCAAAAATACGCATTAAAAAAACAAAACAAAACCTTCCCTGTAGTGGAAATCTTGAGATGGACAGGAGCTACACAGGATGGATATATTCGGACACAGAACCATGTACGGCAGAAACCAGATAGTCGACTCAACTAAAAATATTTTGTAAAACTTGACCAGGAAAAACTAAATGAGCACGAGGATATTTTAGAGGACTCTTTTGGGTTACATTAGGCCTGGATAGCAGGTGGTCAAGAACTCAAGGTCTCGTTTTCCAATGATTTTTTAAAACTGCTGGGCTCCTCAACTCCAGCTGCTCACGTGCTGCTCTAGAAGAGTTTCTGGACAACAGCCCTGGGAGGGTTCAGGAAGCTCGGGGCCCCAGCGCCTGCCCTTGAACAAACAGTGCTGGCTGACCTCCAGCCCCGCAAATCCCCTCCACCTGCAACAGCAGTGAATCAGCAAAGCTGCTGGAAGCCTTTTAACGATCGACTTGCAATCCTGGCGGTTTTTCAGCCAGTCACTTTGGAGTGTGAGCTTCCGAGAGAAACTTGGAAAGCACCCTCAATTGCTGCCTGGTTCCTGTTTCCCGGTCCTAAGGCCTGAGAGGGAGAGAGACAGAGACACAGAGAGAGACGGATAGAGAGAGACACAGACAGGTACAGAAAGAGAGCTTGCAACCACCCTGTAAGGGATGCAGACCAGCCCCAAGGGGCCACACGGTGGGGAATTCCGGGTACGTCAACTTCTTAGGAGTATGAAAGACTGGTCAGCATTCTAAAAGTTCTGTTCCCCTTTTTTAAGAGTTTATTTTTATGTAATCTCTACATGCAACACAGGGCTGGAACTCACAACCCTGAGATCAAGAGTCGCCTGCACCACTGACCGAGGCCAGGGCCCCTAAATGTTCTGTTTCATTCCTATTACCTTTATCTTTTCAACTTCCCAAATGTAAATATAAATTACAGGTGAATATTTGCAGCCTATGTTGTAAATAAGAGTTAATGCTCGTTATACAAAAGGCGTCTCATACAAACAACGAAAACGTGTGTCCCCATAAAAGCCTGTGTGCAAATGTTCATGGCAGCATTACTCGTAATGGTCAAAAGGTGGAAACAACCCGAATGTCCATCAACGGATGAATGGATAAATAAAACGTGGTGTGTCCATGCAATGGAATACTGGACAATAAAAAAGTAATGATAAAGGAGTGCCTGGGTGGCTCAGTCTGATAAGTATCTGACTCTTGATCTCAGCTCAGGTCTTGATCTCAGGGTCATGAGTTGAAGCCCCACGCTGGGCTCCACACTGGGCATGAACCTTACTTTAAAAAAAAAAAAAAAAAAAAGTAATGCTACAACATGAACGAACCTTGAGAATATTATGCGAAATGAAGGCAGCCAAAAGACCACAAATTACAGGATTCCATTTATATGAAATGCCCAGAACAGGCATATCCGTAAGGATGGATAATGACCACCTTGGGCCCCGGGAGACAGAGGGAAATGGGGAGTGCCTGCTAATGGGTTTCTTTCGAAATAATAAAAATGTTCTGAAAATAGAGAGTGGTGATAGCTGCTCAACTCTGGGAATATACTGCAAGCCATTTAATTGTACACTTTAAATGGGTGCTGCATGAATACCTCAATAAAGCTGTTATAAGAATTAACCAACATGAAAAAAAAATCTCGCAACAGAAAAATGAGTCAAAGAAATGAAGAGGCAATTCACAAAAGAAACACAGGCGGTCAATATAGTTTATACAGAAAAAAGACGTCCAGCCTCACTAATAAAGAAATATAAAGAAGTACGAGATACCACCCACTTCCAGAATAGGGCTGGCAAAAATCTAAAAGACGGACAGTTTCCACAGTGGGCCAGGGCGTGTTCCCAGCGAGCAGGATCATGAAATGGTACACTTTGTCTAGATGGCGGCCTGCCGATGTTGATGCAAGTTTTTAATGCATTCGTTGGTTGGGTAAAAACTAATGCTTGGATGGGAGTAACTGATCAGAGAGCCCACGGTGCAGATGCTATGATTTCCCAATCTGATGGGGATTTCGCCCAGCTGGAAGCAAATTGTGAGTCCTGGTAAAGGACTGTGGGTGGGACTGGGTGCGTGTGCCCAGAGGAAACAGCCTTGCTAATATGTAATCAGCTCCCCCATGTGAAACAACTGGGAGGTCACCAAAATCATAGGCCCATCGTTTCCAAAGGGCAGCAGCACGTGGAGAAAACACCATCAAAGGGACTGATAGCTGCTGTAGCTGCCTCCCTACAGTGTTCCAGAATACATGCTACCTCATCACTGCCCACGGTAATCCCGAAAGAAGGGTGTTAATCTGATCACCCCCACCTGCAGATAAGCAAATCAAGGCTTAGAGAGGTTGTCAGCTGACCCAGCTCTCACTGACATGCCCAGATTCAAGGCCAAGTCCATCTTACTCTGTCGATGTGCTCTTTCCACTTCAGAAAAGGACAAAAGCTCCACAGACAGACGTGGAATACTAGGCTCAACAGACCCTTAGTCTGTCCCAAAAGGGCACATTCTCTGTCATAAATTGTCACTTAATCAACTCCCTTTCCTTATACTAACGAGTGTTATAAAACATCTTATAAAAGCCCTTAGTGCACATCACGAAGGCCCAGTTCTAATCTTCGGTGTTTGCTGCTGCCAGAGGAAACACAAAATTAAAACTTGGAAACACTCGATTTCTGGAAGTGTGGCACACCAGGTAACCAGGCCAAGTCTCACAGCAAACAGCTACAAATGCTGAAGGAAAACTGTGAGGCATCTTTTAAAATGCATCAAAGAACTGGCAAGTCAGTAAGGAACACTGAGAGGTCAAACAAAATTCAGCAAAGGCTGGAATCCAGAGAGCAAGTGGAGCTTTGAGGGTGAGTATCGAAAGCACCTGCAGAATTGAGCAAGCTCAATTTCTCTCTCCCTCCTAAGGAGGGAGGTCTTATGTGAGGAAAGGGTTATAAGTCAGTGGGAAAAAAGACTGCATAGAAACTGCCTATATCAAAATCTTGAAAGGGTAAACTCTGCCCTGAGAATTCATAAACACTAGAAAGCCCCCAAATAGATGATAGCCCAAATTCACACATTATTAAAGATATACTTCAGATAGACAAAAAGTGAACCCAGAATGAAAGTATTAAATGCAATAAAGAATGAGGACCAACTAAAGTGGTCAATAATAAATGAGTACATCTAAACCATACTGAACTAATGGCATCTTTTAAAATTTTAAAAAGAAAATACACACCTATAAAATAAAAGGAGGCAGCGATGGGAATTAAAGTGTGCTAAGGTCCTTAACTGTTTGAGAGTAGAGTGTGAAGACAGTGACTAAAGTTAGACTTTGGAAACTTAAGTAAACTGAGAGATATACCATGTTCATGAAAGACTCAATATCATAAAAATGTCAACTCTATCCAAATTGATATGGAATAAATTCAAAACAATTCTAATAAAAGATCCCAACAATTTTTATCGAATTTGACAAGCCCAAGCTAAAATGAAGATGGGGGGCACCTGGGTGGCTCAGTTGGTTAAGCATCTGACTCTTAATTTTGGCTTAGGGTGTTTGGCTCACACACCATGAGATCAAGCCCCACGTCACGCTCTGTGCACTGACAGCATGGAGTCTGCTTGAGATTCTCTCTCTCCCTCTCCCTCACCCCCCCACCCTCCCCACCCACTCGCACATGTGGGGAAAGACATCAATTGTGCTCTCTCAAAATAAACATTAAAAAATTAAATTAAGATGGAAGAGCAAAGGGCCAAGGCCTTACTAGATACCAAGAACTGTCACATAAAAATTTAGTCATTAAGTCAGTGTGCTATTGACACAGAAACAGAGAATAAATAGTAAAGAGCTAAGAAACAGATCCACACATCTGTGGATACTTGATATATTAAAATGGTTGCTGGTCACATTTACAGATCCCCTAGTACTAGGACAGTTTAGTACACTCATTTAAAAAAAAAAAAAAGGAGGGGAGCCCAGGTGGCTCAGTTGATTAAGCATCCAACTCTTGATTTCGGCTCAGGTCATGATCTCATGCTTCATGAGATAGAGCCCTATGTCAGGCTCTGTGCTGATGGCAGCTCACATGTGCACACATTCTCTCTCTTTCAAAATAAATAAGCTTTAAAAAAATTAAAAATAAATAAAAATGGGGGGGGGGGCCATGGCTGAGACAGTTAAGTGTCCGACCTCAGCTCAGGTCATGATCTCACAGGTTTGAGCCCTGTGTCGGGCTCTGTGCTGACAGCTCAGAGCCTGGAGCCTGCTTCGGATTCTGTGTCTCCTTCTCTCTCTGACCCTCCCCCACTCATGCTCTGTTTCTCTCTGTATCAATAATAAACATAAAAAATAAAGGAAAAAAGAAATCAGCCCCCTATCTCATAGTATACACACAAATAATTTTAAATGGACTAAAGACCTTAACATAAAAGACAACATCAAAAAATGTTTGGAAAACAACATATAGAGAAATATTTTTATAAACGTAAAGTAGGAAGGAAGTTCTTAAAAAGGAACAGAAAGTACTACCCATAAGAAAAAAAAATGATAAACATTAAGAATTTGTTTGTTAAAAAAAAAACTACAGCGAAAAGCCGCAAACTGGAAGCGAATAGGTACAACACATATAACTGACAAAGGATCAGTCTACAAAATAAAAACCAAAAACAAACAAGAAGTCCATATACAATAAAAAGACAACCCAATAGAAAAATAAGCAAAAGTTTTAAGCAGTTGTTTCACAGAAGCGAAAACCTGAATAACAAGTCTATGAGGGGCACCTGGCTGGCTCAGTCAGTACAGTGTGTGACTCTTACTCTCAGGGTTGTGAGTTCAAGCCCCACAGTGTGCGTGGAGCCTAGTTAAAAAAAGAATTTTAATAAGTATACGAAAAGATGCTTAGCCCGCTAATAATCATGAAAGTGCAAATCAAAACCACATGAGATATCACTCCCATAAGATTAAAAAATTTTAAAGCCTAATAAAACCAGAGTTGGGAGAATGTGAAACAAACAGAATTATCAGTTGACCTGTAAACGGGGGAAAGCACTTTGGAAATGTCAGGCATTATCTGGTCAAGCTGAAGCTCACACTCCCTGAGATCCAGCCCCACTGCTGAGGGTGCACGCGCAGAAGCTGCATGTGTGGTCCATGTTCACAGCCACAGTCCCAGCAAAATACTAAGCAACCCAAATGTCCACTAGCAAGAGAAAGGATAAGTAAATTCTCCTGTCATGAAACATACCCATCCATGAAAGTGAAATACAACTCCAGGCAATATGGATTACTCTCAAGAACCCATATTAAGCCAACAATTTAAGAAACTGAAGAAGGGGCACCTGGGTGGCTCAGTTGGTTAAGCGTCCAACTTCGGCTCAGGTCATGATCTGTAGTTCATGAGTTCAAGTCCCGCATCGGGCTCTGTGCTGACAGCTTGGAGCCTGGAGCCTGCTTCAGATTCTGTGTCTCCCTCTCTCTCTGTTCCTTCCCCTCTCACACTCTGTCTCTCTCAAAACTAAATAAACATTTTAAAAATTTTTTAAAGAAAAAAAAAGAAGTTGAAGAAAAAAACATTATATTAAGTTCAAAACATGCAAAATGAGGGGCACCTGGGTGGCTCAGTCGGTTGAGCATCTCTGGCTTCGGCTCAGGTCATGATCTCACGGTTTAGGAGTTCGAGCCCCGAGTTGGGCTCTGTGCTAACAGCCTGGAGCCTGCTTCAGATACTGTGTCTCCCTCTCTCTACCCCTCCCCTGCTTGTGCTCACTCGCTCTCTCCAAAAAAAAAAAAAAAAAAAAAAAAAGTTTTAAAAATAATAAAAACGAAACAAAAACATGCAAAATGAGCAACACATTGTTTAGCAACACAAACAAACGTGATTAAAACTATAAACACAGACAAGAGAATGATAAAAGCAAAACTGTGATGACCTGGCAGTGGGGGCAGGACAGGATCAGGGAGGGGTGCTCCAAAGGTAACAAACAGTAACATTCTTCTTTGTAATTTGAGCCATGGGTACATGGGTTTCCTTGTATCTATTCTTTATACTATATATATTTCTTTGTATCTACTCAATATTTAACAAAAACAATTTACGAAATTAAACAATGTTCTTTCTGACTTTAAACAATGTTTTTGTTTTTCGGGTTTTTTTTTTTAAGTTTATTTATTTTGAGAGAGGGAAAGAGAGGGTGATAAGGGGAGGGGCAGAGAAAGAGGGAGAATCCCAAGTAGGCTCCTCGATGTCAGCACAGAGCGACATGCAGGGCTCAAACCCAAGAACCGTGAGATCATGACCTGAACCGAAACCAAGAGTCAGCCGCTTAACCAGCTGAGCCACCCAGGCGCCCCTAAACAATGTTTCGAGGCATGAACTTGGGCAGCTGAGTTACAGTAAACCAGGAAAGTCCCTGCCAGGGGCCCCCACCACCAGGACTACCGAAATGAGACGTGCTTCACTTACCAGGCTCAAGGCGCCTAGAGAAACAGCCTCCCGCTGGGCAGCAGCGCCTCCCATTCGGGACAGGAAAGTGGCTGCTTAGATTAATAATAGTTCCAGTATAGGAAGCGGCGTGGGTGGGGTGGGGGGAACAGGTTCTACTGCCAGACCTCTAATGACAAAAAACTGAGTACTTTTTCTTTTTTTGGGGGGTGGGTGTTTTTTTCCACTTTTACTGAGAAATCACTGGCACACATCACTGTGTAAGTTTAAGGTGGACAGCAGCTGACTGGAGTTGCCATATATGGTGACGTGACGCAACAGGTGCACCTGGCATCCCTCTTCTCACAGAGACACCAGAAAAAGAAAGAGGGGCAGCTGGGTGGCTCACTTGGCTAAGGGTCTGACTCTTGGTTTCGGCTCAGGTCATGATCTCACAGTTCGTGAGTTCAAGCCCCGCCGCTGGGCTCTGTGCTGTGCTGACAGTGCAGATCCTGCTTGGGATCTCTCTCTCTCCCTATCTCTCTCTGCCCCTCCCCTGCTCGTACTCACTCGCACTCCCTCCCTCTCTTCCCCACTCCTCTCAAAATAAGTAAATAAACTTAAAAAAATTTTTCCTTGTGATGAGGACTCGCAGGATTTACTCTCTCAACGCCCCCCCACCATTGTATGTCACACGACGGTGTTGGCTGCAGTCGTCAAGGTCTCAGAGGCTTCTGATGTTACCAGGAACCCACCGCACCTGCTTTCAAGGTGGCCCTGCCCTCAGCTGGAACCGCCACCTCGGAGCCTCTGCATGTGGCTGCTTAGGCAGGAGTAAGCAATTCCCAGTTCTAACAAGGCCCTCTGCTCCCTTCCTTGGAAGTTCAAGGCTTACATCTCTCCAGTTCCTAACAAGCAGGCTTGACTCCCGGAGCCCAGAGCCCAAGCCCTGGTTTTCCATATGAGTCTGTGGCGATGACAGCCCGGAGGTCTACTTTCATTGGCCCTTGGACGGGTGAGCGGCTGGGGCATGGGCACCTGCACGAGGGCCAGGTACCCCTGGCTGCCACCCAGCGCACGCGTCCGCAGCAACTGCGGAAACAGCTCAGCAAATGCTTACTCTTCGACCTTTATTATTTCAGTCATTTAGAAACTGTGGCCACCAAAGGAAGGAGGGTGTGGTCTCCAGGACAGCATGCTTTGTGCACACAAATGTATTTAGAGTTTTTCATATGCTCTCAGGCTGGGTCCCTGACCACCCTGCGACACCACGTCTGAGCACCTCCTCGCCACCCACTCTGGGCCCATCCTTCAAGAAATTCCAGGAGAGTCAAGAGTGAGCCACCTGATCTTTTATGTGGCAAACTAGTAAAACCCTGAAGCTCCTACACGCAGGAGCTCGGTGTCTGTGCAACAAAATCAAACCACTGGACTCTTACAAAATGGTCCTCCCTAGATATACGGAGACACATTCATGCATGCAATGGCTCTGGAGGGAGCCACAAATACCATTCCCAGTTCTCTGGGAGGGGAACTGGGTCGGGTATGGAAGGGCGACTTACTTCTCCACAATTCATTCTTTGGAACCTTCTGACTTTTGTACCTTGTACGTGTTCCTATACCAAACATTTTTTTTCTTCCTCAACTCTGTACACTTTTTCTTGACCCTCTCAAGGGTCCTCTTCTCCTAACACATAATCACACCAGTTACCAATCATGGAGTCAGGGACCCAGCTAAGCATTTTACATGCATCACCTCATCAATAATTCCGGCCAATAAAGTTATGTGTGAGGTCATCAGCGTCCCCATTTTACAACTGAAGAAACTGAGGCTTGCAGGGGCCAAGTATGTTGCCCAAAGGCACACATCTAGTAAGTATAAGAACGAGTAAGGGCACAGGTATGTCTGACTTCTAACCAGTATCCTATACTGCAGGGCTCTAGTGGGAGACAATCTGGCCCCAGATGTTTGGCAATGTCTGTCCCACTGTCACAGCTGGGGACAGGTGACTATTATAGGCATCTATAGGGGAGACCTTCAGGTGCTCTAAGCATCCCGAAGTGCACAGGACAGCTCACAACAAAGATTTATGAAGCCCTGAAATGTCGATAACATCAAGGTTCAGAAGGGGCACCTGGGTGGCTCAATCGGTTAAGCGGCCGACTTGGACTCAGGGCATGATCTTGTGGTCTGTGAGTTCAAGCCCCGCGTCAGCCTCTGTGCTGACAGCTCGGAGCCTGGAGCCTGCTTCGGATTCTGCGTCTCCCTCTCTCTCTCTGCCCCTCCCCCAACCCCCACTAGCATTCTGTCTCTCTCAAAAATAAATGAACAACCACCACCAAAAAAAGAAAAGAAAAGAAAAGAAAAAAAAAAGAACATCAAAGTTGAGAAACCATGCCCTACTGGAAAAAGACAGAGAAACTATCTTCTGACCTAAACTCTCAACTCTCGTTGGTCACCACGTTCACATCCCCTGCTCCAGCCAGATACCAAATAAACCATCAGGTTCTCCTGTCTTCAATCAACAGCACGCCAACCCCACGTCACATCGGCGTTCTCTCCAACCTGACGGCTGCTTCCTCTCTAGCCAACCAAGGCTGACGATTCATGCATCCAAGCACGTTCACTGGGCACCAGCTATGTGCCAGGAAATGAGCTACCCAGTGGGACGACCAGGAGAAACAAGTCCCCGTCCCTGCCTGCATGATGCCAACGGGCAAACTGGGAGACAGACAGAGAAACCTAGGATTGTAACGTGAGGTCTGGGTGCACTGAGAGATCAGTGCAGGACGCCAAGAAATCCGCAGAGGAGGAGCTCCACGCTCAGCTGGGCTGGGCGAGCGGGCAGGGCCCAGAGAAGGCTTCCCAGGAGCTTATGGGAATTAAACAGGCAGAGGCAATCCTTCCCTTCCCAAAGGACCCCTCGCCCAGACCATTCAGAGTATGGTCTCTGAGAATCCACAGATGGACCCCTTTAATGAAAGAGCCTGATAGAACTCCCAGAGCGGTCGCTGATCCCCTCTGCACGATCGGGATAATTCCTGCCTTGAGCGAGGACACAACCCGGCTTCCCCACAGGGAATTCTCAGAACAATTCTGTGACATAGGTACTGTTATCCCCATTTGACAGATGAGGAAACTGGGGCGCAGCAGTGACATAACTGGGCCTCAGGACACAGCAACTAAACAGAGAGGCGGGGATTCACACCCAACACCAGAGTCCTCACCACCTCTATCAGAGGGAATCTTCACAAATGACAATCCAGGGGTGCCTGGGTGGCTCAGTCAGTTAAGCAGCCAACTTCAGCTCAGGTCATGATCTTACAGCTCGTGGGTTCGAGCCCCGCGTCAGGCTCTGTGCTGACAGCTCAGAGCCTGGAGCCTGCTTCTGATTCTGTGTCTCCCTCTCTCTTTGATCGTCCCCCGCTCAAACTCTGTGTGTGTCTCTCTCTCGAAAATAAATAAACGTTAAAAAAAATTAAAAAAAATGAAAATCCAAACACACTGTTCACTCTGGAGCTCCCCCATCTCAGCAGAGCCTTTCACCAGCACTCATCTTTCCCCTGGGTGCCTCACACTTGGGAAGAGACCCCTGTGGTGTTCCTTGAGTGGTGGTGACCCACAGGGCTAAGAGCCCCTTGCTCCCAGGCTCCAGCCTTCCCCACTAGCACCTGGCATGGCATCTGACACGCTGGGCACAGGAGGCACTGAAAGCATTAACAGGCCCAGATTCCCTGTGCCCAAGCAACAATAACCTACCTGAAGCCGGAGCAGTCTGCCTTGGGGAGACAGAGGTGTGGGGAGCACGCCCAGCCCTCTCTCACCAATGCAAGGGACGGACGTCCCCTCAGGCTGGGCCCAAGCCCCAGAGTCAGCAATCCAGTCACACAGGAACCAAGCAGGCTCCCTCAGCCAGCTTTCCCTCCAGCTTTGGGACAGTCATGATTCATTCTTTGGTTGTACACCAGATGCTTATGTTTGGAGACATGTTGTACAAGAGGACATATCTTTAAGCATTAGAACCTTAAAAGGAATGAACATGTACTCCCCGCTCTGCCCTTCCTGTTCTGCCAGACGGAGTGCATTTGACAATGGCAGGGGCTGCAGCAGCCAGCTTGGGCCATGAGACAGAGATCTGGGTTCGAGCAAGGAGAGCCACTCGATCACTAGAACCCCGTTTCCAGATACTTCACAGAACAGAGTAGGATGCCCTACCAGCTCTGGACTGCCTACTTCCAGATTATTAAGAGGAGAGGAGTAAACTTTGACTTTGTTTCGGCCACTGTCTTTTGGGATTGCTTTGCTGGAGCATGTTAGGTTGATTAAAACACGGTGTGAGCATTTGCCTAGTGATTAGCCTATTCTGGTTGTCGTTGGCAAACCACGCATAATGATAGCAACAGTCTCCCAGCCACACTCAGATGTTGTCCTCACTGTATAGCTTGAAAGAAAAAGTTACCTTGAAAGGGTGATTTGAATCACGCTGAGCCTAGAGAAGAAGGACGACCTTCTGGTTTGTTTCATCCTTGAGCATTACAGACATACCTCAGATTTCCAAGGAGCCCAGGCTACTCTTTTCTGACAGTTCGCGTGAACTCCAGCTCGGCTCTCCTCCTCCAGCTCATCACCTGAATCAAAGACACCCAAGCAGAAAATCAGATGAGAATCTGCAAGGCACCTGCTCCCTAAAAGCTGCCCTTTTCCATTCATCCATGAAACACAGGCAAATCCAGAGCCCTGAGCACAGAGCCCGGCACAAAGTAAGTGCTCAGTACAAGTTCACCTGGATCATTATCGGCCTGCTGCATGCCGGACACCGTGCTGGACACCTGGGACACAAAGATGAGTAAACCCGCTCCCGGCCCTCACGCTCCTTACCAGAAAGACATAACACATCGTTGAAAAGCAAGAGCAGCCAGGCTGTGCCCCGGTTACCGCACTGCTAAGGTATTAGCTTTCCCCTGGGATGTCTCAGACACTCTTGCTTCCCATTTCGTGCCCTTGCCCTAGGAGAGCACACCCCCTTCCACAACCTTAGTGACTCTTGATGGATGACAACTCCTAGCTCGCCACTCTACAGTTCCCCTTGAATGTTTCACTGGCACCCCCTTTCAACATGTCCAAAACTAAATGTACCTTCCCTTCTCACAGCTGCTCCCCATCCTGTTCACTCTCCACCACCTGCCGGTCAAAAATCCTGACACCTCTCTGCCGCTAACTTCCTCATCTATGTAACCAAGTTTTGTCAATTGTCCAAAACCTCTCTCCCCACCCTCTGCCTCTAACCCAACTCAAGACCACCCTCATTTCTCACCTGGATTCTCTTAGCAGCCTCTTAACGAGTCCCCAGGCCTCCTCCGCATAGCCAGGTGATCTTTCCAATCCACAAATCTGATTCTTAAATGGCTTTCCATTAACCCAAAACTTAAAAGTCCTTAACTAGGTTTACAAGGCTCCATAGGACCAGACCACAGCCTGCTTCTTGAGTCCTGCCTCTTTGTCTCTAGACAGAGAACTTAACTCAGTTATTCCACTAGCCCCTAAGCTTTCTCACAAACTCCCATTTCAACTGAGAATACTCCCCCTTTTCTTGTCTCCGTTAGGTCTCGGCTTCTGGGGAGCAGAAGCGTCCCTGGATTCGCCTAGACCGAGTGAGGTGCCTTTACTCTGTTTCCCGAGCAAGGAGAACTCTTCTGCTTTTCTTCCTTCACGGCAGGATCGGAATCGCCTATTTATCTCTACGGCTCCCACAGGAGTCTCTGAGCTCTGGGGGATGATCACGAAATGAGTAATCACAGCAACAAACACATGCAGCATTTACTTTGTCCCAGGAAGTGCTCTCAGCACCGCACACCTATTGCCCTATTAAACCTTTAACACAACCTTAGGAGGCAGGTGTTGTCATCATCGCTGCGTTAAGGAGGGGGAAAGCGGGGCACACGGCGGCGAGAGCCGAACGTGCTCCGGGACACAGCTGGCAAGCGCAGAGTCCGGATTCAAACGCCGGCTGCCTGGCTCCACGGCTCACACTCTCAACCCCCACGCCAGGATCAAGTCTGTCCGGCTCACGTGCTCTGGCCTCACAGCCTCTCAGGTGCCGAGCCGCCGCGGGTGGAAGGAAGGAATGAATGAAACAGTCCGACACAGGGGCAGTGCCGACCTCCCACTCTGCCAGCACCTCCGGGAACCGCGAGCCCGTGCCCCCCCTCCCGCCCCCGACACCCCGCCACGCTGCGGCCGCAGGACGACCACCCGCCACGGCGCGCGGGGTCAAGGGACGGTGACAGCCGGGCGGCGGGGGCGGAGATGCTACCGACTGGGGTGTCACCCAAGCCGGGAGGCGATTCGCGCTCCCTCGCAGGAAATGCCGGTCCGCTCGCCCCCTCAGCGCTCGCTCGCCTGGCGGCGCCCCCCGCCCGGCTGCCCCGCACCCCGCCTTGCCCCGCGGGGTCCCCCCCAGTCCCGGTTCCTTTCCCATTCCACTTCCCTCCCCTCCCCCACACAACCGTCCCCAGCGTCCCGCTGCGCCCCATCCCTCACCGCCTCCGCCCGGCGCCCGGGACTCCCCGGGCCCCGGGCGTTTGCTGGCCCTCACCTGCCATGTCCCGGACCCCACCGTAGAGGGAGGTGCATCACGGCCGCGAGAAGGCCGGGGACGGCACTTCAGAGCAGACAAAGGGCGCCGCCATGTCAGAGTCGGGCGGAACCGACCTCGCTGGCTTCCCGGCTGCAACTTCCGGCGCATGCGCAGCGCTCGCGCCGGCCGTGGACAGCGGACCGGCGCATGCGCCTACGCATCCAGAAGTTCTGTATTACCGTACTTCTGCACTTAGAATTGTCTTCATTGTAACCCCTCTTTGGTTTTCTATTCCAAACACAACAGTAACAGCTTCTCCGCGTTCAGTGCTTACTGTGTGCCACAAGTTTTAGGCGCTTTACGTGCATGATCTCATTAAATCTTCTCACCAACCGTAGGGATAGTCTTTTTCTCCCCCCTTTTGAAGAAGTGGAAACGGAGGCCCAGGAAAGGTGAACGAGTTGCCTGCCCGTTGTCACGTTATCTTACAAGTGCTGGAGCAGAGATGTGAACCAGTTGTGGCCCCAAAGCTGCAGATCCCCATTTGTGTTTTTTTTACCTTCTGAGCCAATCATTGCCCGGTTCTCTATTTAGGGCAGATCCAGGATTAGCCTGGGTGTGAACAAGGGTGCTAAAAACAAAAAGCAAAAAGTGTCTGCAGACTCGAAGGGCCCCTCTCTGGCCTCTTTCCAACTCTTCAGCACCTCTAGGCTATTGACTTCTCTTACTTCCTCACAGTTCGTGGGCTTTCTCCTTTCTTCACTTCTGATCCTGTTTATTTCCCGTGAATTTTAACAACACTCTTGTCACCACCATGAACTCCTTTGCTCCCTTGTCTTTTTGTCACATGGATTTTGGTGAAGTTTGGGGGTGATGGTGGGGTGGTCCGGAGACAACAGCCAAGGAAGAATACTTGAAGACGTCTTTGGTGCAAAAAGATGATTTTATTAAAGCACGGGGACAGGACCCGTGGGCAGGAAGAGCTGCACTGGGGTCCTGATGGGTAACTCATTATCTACCCTCAGCTTGGGAGGAGGTCAGGGATAGAGTAAGTCCCTAAGGTATTTTTGGAAGCAAGTTTTCCAGGACCTTGAGGGACTACCTGTTGCTAGGGAAACGCCATTTATTACCGGTTAATAAAACCTCAGTCATGAGACCCTTCAGATGTATATCGGGGAGCCGTAAGCTTGGAGTAGGATTGCCAGCATATATCTTGGGGCAGTTGAGATAAAGGAAGTAGACTTACAGGATCATGGAGGTTGGGAGGTTAAGCTAAGATTCTCTTTTGCCCCCAGCGAAGTGTCATCATCAAGGCAGCTGAGCTCCTAGAGAGAGATCACTCTGCTTCAAGGACTTGTCAGTGGGCTATAGGCAGTAAGGGAATTTAATTTTTAATTTGCCTTAGTTTCTCACATCACCATGGCAAGCACTTAAACCACTTTCCTTTGTTTTGGGGTAGCCACGAGTGTACCAGAAATATCACACATATTCCACCGGGGGGAGGGGGGAGGGGAGAGTGTTAGCCTATATTTTGCCCTCAGCTTGCCCCACACTCCCTCATCAGATTTGGTAAGCTTTCCAACCCTCAGTAAATCCAACTGCTCCTTTTCTCTTTGCTTGCACCCACAGCCAAGCACAGCTGGAGAAAGTACCCAAAGGGACAGACTATTCCCTACCAATTCATGATGGCTAACCTGAAAAGGAACCTCAGCAAACATGGGTCAGCCAAGTTACCACTCCTCCCCCCACAATGACTAGGGAAATTAAAAAGCTCAGTAGCAGTTGACTTCACCCTTTCTTTTACAGGAAAATCATAGCAAATATAATAGGACCCTTCTTGTGCTCCCCCCAATATGAAGGTCGCAAATCTACCTCTGTGTCCATCTGTGTTGGATGTAGTCCATCCACTCCTTGCAGAATCTAAAAAGTTCAAATACCATTTCCCAGACTCAGTTGGAGTTAGAATTCCAGATACAGATGGGTTCTGCCAGTTGGTGTGGAAGTGCGGCAGTAGCCATTGTCCTACCGATTTTAGCCCATTGCTGCTGACAGGCAAGGTCACACAGATGTGAGGGTTTGCAGCAGTGCATGGTGGCCAGTCTCCAGCTTCGCTAGTGTTCAGAAGCATCTGTGAGATGGTGACAGCCAAACTCAGCATTCCAGTGCCTGGGAACCAGCTTCTAGTCCCAAATCTAGATCCATGGATTCCTGCTGGTGATCTGTTGAATGCAATCATTTCAGTCGTGGCTTCTTGATTCCTCATCTTCCTGATTGTGGCAGAAGTAATAGCTTCCAATTGGTGAGTTCCATGGTATTCTGAGAGCCATTACTAGGGGACCAGTCTAGAGACCATTCTTTCAGCCCCTCCAATAATGTTATAAACACTTAACTTTCAGGATGCCTGGGTGGCTCAGCCTGTTAAGCGTCCAACTTCGGCCCCGCAATGGGCTCTGTGCTGACAGCTCAGAGCCTGGAGCCTGCTTCAGATTCTGTGTCTCCCTTTCTCTCTGTCCCTCCCCGCCCACGGTCTGTCTCTCTCTGTCTCTCAAAAAAAATGAATAAAAACGTTAAAAAATTTTTAAAAATGCTTAATTTTCTGTATTAAATCCCTTTTTGGTTAAAGACTGGAGACAACATGGGGGATCCTTGTAGTGATGGAAATGTTGTGTACCTTGACTGCATCAATGTGAATGTCCTGGTCATGATAGTGTTCAACTGTTTTGCAAGATGTTAGCGTGGGGGAAACTGGGTAAAGAAGGGTGGTAGTGGAATTGCTCTGCATTGTTCCTCACAATTGCATAGGAACCTACTTTTTTTTTTTTTTCAAAATAAAAAGTTTAAAGAGAAAGCCCAGCAAGGTTTCTATTTCTACAGGAAACTGACCCCCAAGGGGTCAGGGCATTAGATTTGAAGGTGATGCAGATCTAGCCTATTTTGTGCGGGGGTGGGGTGGGAGGGATAGTTACATACGTTATCACTTATCACACTAAGTATTGTTGCCTGGGGGAAAGTGCCTAATTAAGACAGGCTTTGGTAGATGGAGTGGTTGCTGCAATTGACCATTATGGGGAAAACGAGGACAATGAGGACTGGTGGGGAAGCTGGCTATTTATAATTTCACTGAAGACTTTCAAGAAGAAATACTTAGGGTTTAAATTCTCAGCTCAAGACAGGACCAGAGAAGCAAGCGCCTTCCTGACTACTCTAAAAATTTACTCTCATCTCTTGTAGCTACACGATTTCTGCAGCCCAAAATTAGAGCTGATCTTGTGGGTTGCTGAACTGTGATATAATTGCAATATAAGTTGTGTTCACAGCCTGGCCAGGTGCATTGAATGGGAACAAGTGGCACACGGGAATCAAAACAGGGGTGTTTGGGTGGATACAGATGACTAAATTCCCTGACTCTCCAAATCCAAAATTCAATGAAACTCCTCAGCAGAGAGATGCGGCCCCTTCCTCCGGTTGAATGAGACTAACCCTGCTTTCCCTGGGAAGCACGTACTGACCTTATCTGAGGAAGTTATTTTACAAAGAAATGCTGATTCCTCTCCAAGATCACCATCCTTTATTTGTCTCCAGATCTGAGTCCAGTCCAGAGTGCCTCAGGGAACAAGCACAAGGTCTGACCAGAGAGGTGATGAAAGAGAGACAGAGAGAGAGAGAGGGAGAGGAAGGAAGGAAGGAAGAGGAGCAAACCTTACCTAATAAATGAGCCGAACCCTAGAGAAGGTACACAGAACTTTAGACATGTTAAGTCAGGAAGGAAGGAACAGAACATTAGATTTGGCCGAATTTATAAATATAAGTGCACATGGCAGACTTTTGGGTTTTACAGTCCCAGCTCTAACAGCTGAAAATGGTTCTAACAGCACAGTTGGTTGCTTGATTGATATCTAGACCCAACCGTGGTCTTTATTAAGTGATGTTGAAATGCCAGAAACTCCTTAGAATAATATCCAAGAAGGAATCTAAACATTTGGGCGAGGGGGCTGTGAGCAGGAGCTAAGTATACATGTGTTGATGGAATGAGTGAAGGATTATGACTTGCCTGGTTTCTCATTAGGGACTATTGCTCCTGTCTGTTACTAAGGGACTCCCTCCGCCCCGGGCTTCCCCCTCCGCTGTCCCCCGTTAGCTTTCAGAGGGACACACAGGGCTCTTCACCATCTCTGGAGTCTCCAGAGATGTCTCCAAAACCCCATCTACCCCCTCCCAAAGCTCAGGAATTATTTACATGTGGGCCATTTCCCAATGAGAAGAACCTTTGTGGTTGACCAGCTTGTGGCTGTAAACTTAAAGGGTTATAGATAAACTGACAGATGTCTATTTATAGAATTTAGTTTATTAGTTTAATTACACACAGATTGAAAATCATGAATTATATAACAGTGTATTAATTTATAAATGTAATGATTTTTTTTTTCTCTGTTAATTTGTCATGAAACAGTTGGGGCACCTAGGTAGCTCCGTCCGTTAAGCATCTGACTTCAGCTCAGGTCATGATTTCGAGGTCCGTGAGTCTAACCCCACATCAGGCTCTGTGCCGACAGCTCAGAGTCCGGAGCCTGCTTCGGATTCTGTATCTCTCTCTCAAAAACAAACAAACATTAAAAAATTAAAAAAAAAAAAAAGAAACGGTTTCCTTAACCCTTCAGAGGCATCCCTGACATACATCCTTGACATACATGTTTTAGTTCATCTCCATTTTGAAAATGTGACAAAGTACTAGATAAAATAGGGGTACCTGGCTGACTCAGTTGATGGCGTGTGCAACTCTTAATCTCAGAGTCGTGAGTTTGAGGCCCTCGTTGGGTGTACAGCTTACTTTAAAAAGAAAAGAAAGAAAACAATAAATACTAGATAAAGTAATGAAATAAAATAATAGGGGCACCTGGGTGGCTCAGTCGGTTAAACCTCCAACTTCAGCTCGTCATGATCTCACGTTCATGGGTTTGAACCCAGCATCAGGCTCTGTGCTGACAGCTCAGAGCCTGGAGTCTGCTTCAGATTCTGTCTCCCTGTCTCTCTGCCCCTCCCCCTCTCATGCTCTGTCTCTGTCTCAAACATAAATAAAACATTAAAAAAAGAAATAAAATAAATCTAGATAAAATAGTATTTTCTATATGCCCATCATCCCGTTTCAGTAGTTGTTTTGCTACAGGTACTTAATATATCCTTCCTTTCCTTTTTCTTTCTTTTTTTAACCTCTGCAGTGTATTAAAGCAAACCCCAGGGGTGCCTGGGTGGCTCAGTCGGTTAAGTGTTCAACTCTTGATTTCAGCTCAAGTAATGATTCATGATTCGTGAGTTCAACCCCCATGATGGGCTCCACACTGTCTCGGAGCCTGCTTGGGATTCTCTCTCCCTCTCTCTGCGCCTCTCTTCCTCTCTCAAAATAAATAAATAAACTTTAAAAAAAGATAAAGCAAACCCCAGATATGTTATTCCATCCTTATATAGTTCAGTGTGTAACTCTTTTTTTTTAATGCTTATTTATTTTTGAGAGAGAGACAGAGAGACAGAGCACAAGCAGGGCAGGGGCAGAGAGAGAAGGAGACACAGAATCCAAAGCAGGCTCCAGGCTCTGAGCTGTCAGCACAGAGCCCGATGCGGGGCTCAAACCCACAAACCATGAAATCATGACCCGAGTGGAAGTCAGACGCTTAACCAACTTAGTCATCCAGGCTCACCTCAGTGTGCAACTCTTAAAAAATTATCTTTCACTTCCACAATGTAAGATTAAAAATAAAATCTTTAAAAAAAAAAGAATACTCTTTGGAATCACATCCTGTAGAAAGTCTCACATTCTGGATTTCTCTGTTTGCTTCCTTGTGCCATCATCTGACTAGCTCTTCTCTCCTTCCATTTCCTGTAAATTAGCTAGAGAGACCTGAGTAGATTCAGATCCAACATTTTTAGTAAGAACACATCCTAGATGGTACTAAGTGCTTCTCTTGAGTCACATCAGGGACCCCTTCAGTGGTGCTAAGGTCAGTGGCAGGTTGGGATGACAGCAGCTGGATTCCTTCTTTGGAAACTTCCCCATCAACCTCCCATGTAACAGTTTCTTCATTTGAGTCAATGATTTCATTTGAGGTCGTAAAATGATGCATTTCTTTTCTTTTTAATTTTTTTCATGTTTATTTTTGAGAGAGAGAGAGAGAGAGAGAGAGAGAGAGAAAGAACCTGAGCTGGGGAGGGGCAGAGAGAGAGAGGGAGACACAGAATCAGAAGCAGGCTCCAGGTTCTGAGCTGTCAGCACAGAGCCCAATGCGGGGCTCAAACTCACAACCCGTGAGACCTTGGCCTGAGCCAAAGTCAGATGCTTAACTGACTGAGTCACCCCGGTGCCCCAAATGATGCATTTCTGATGCTATTATTCTTTACCACATTTATTAGCTGGGATTTTTTTTAAATGTTATCTATTTAAGTAACTTCTACCCCCGATGTGGGGCTTGAACTCACAAACCCAAGATCAAGAGTCACATGCTCTTCCTACTGAGCCACCCAGGCGCCTCAGCTGGAATTCTTGTGTAAACAAGAACTTTCCCTCACCCACTAGGGCCAAAGTTACCTGGAAATATAATTTATTCAGAGAAGTAGGATAGAGCGTGTTTCCTTTAAAAAAAAAAAAAGAAAAAAACCTCTATTGAGCTATAATTCACATACCATACAATTCACCTTTTGCAAATGTAGACTTCAGTGGTTTTTAATTTATTCATGGAGTTGTGCAACCATCACTACTGTCTAGTTTCAGCACACTTTCATCACTCCAAAAAGAAACCCTTACACCCATTAGCAATCACCCCCCCCCAGCTCCCTGGCAACCACTAGTCTACTTTGTGTTGATGGCTTTGCCTATTTAGAACATTCCATATAAATGGAATCATATATCATGACCTGAGCTGAAGTCTGATGTTCAACCGACTGAGCCACCCAGGTTCCCCTCCAATGTCCTTTTAATTTTCAACTTTCAGAGTAAGGAGAAGATGTTTTGGTTATTTCCACTGACATGCAAAGCAAGTTCTCCTCATTCGCTTTTTTAAAATAATTTTTAAATTCCAGAATAATCTTAGATTTATTGAAAAGTTGCAAGGATAATACAGAGTCCTTTTACACTCCATCCTATTGTTAACATGTTAGGTGAGTGTGGAACTTTTGTCAAACTAAGAAGGCAACATTGGTCCAGTACTATTAACTAAACTCCAGACTTCATTTGGATTTCATAGGTTTATCTGCTAATGGTCCTTTCTTGGTTCCAAGATCCAACCTAGGATCCCAGAATGCATTTCATCACGGCGTCTTCTTATTCTCCTCCCTTCTATGATGGTTTCTCAGCCTTGTTTTTCATAATCTTGACCATTGAGGAGCACCAGGCAGGTATTTTGCAGAACAGCCCTCGGTTTGGATTTTCCCTCTATTTTTCTCATGATTAGACTGGGATTATGGTTTTTGGCAGAAGGAGGCCACAGATGAGAAGTGCCCTTCTCATCACGAGATCTCAGGAGCGCAGGGGGTCCACCCGTGTGCAGTCACTTGTGGTCATCTAACATAAGCAACAATATCTAGGTAGAATTTCTTTTCTTTGATTTTTGCACAACATACCAGTTTTCTATAGCGGCTGTAACAAGTACCACAACCTAGTGGCTTAAAGCAACACAAGTTTTTATCAGTTGGTCAGAAGCCCAACATGGGTTTCATTGTGTTGAAATTAAGATGTTAGCAGGAAGGTTTCTCCATGCAGGTTCTAGGGGGGAAAAATCTCTTTCCTTGTCTTTTCCAGTTTACAACAGCTGCCCAAATTCCTTGGCCCATGGCCCCTAAAACTGTCTACAAAGCCAGCAATGACAGGTGAGCCTCATGTCCTGTCTCTGGCCTTTTTCCATCAACACATCTCTTTCTAACCCAGCCAGGAAATGTTCTCCAATTTTAAGAACTAGTGTGATTAAATTGTGTCCACTTGGATAATTCTGGATAATCTCCCCTTTTCAAAGCCCAACCCTGTGATATTGTGATTTATAAGAAATACATTTCTGGGGGCATCTGGGTGGCTTAAGTCGGTTAAGTGTCAGACTTCGGCTTGGTCATGGTCTCACAGTTCATGAGTTCGAGCTCCAGATCGGGCTCCACAATGACAGTGCAGAGCCTGCTTGGGATTCTCTCTCCCTCTCTCTCTGCCCATCCCCCTTCCCTCAAAATAAATAAACTTCAAATATATATAAGTATAATATATAATGATATAATATGTTTATAAATATACAATATATGTATATAAATATTACATACATATATATGTATATATGTGTATATATGTGTATATATATATATGTGTGTATATATATATGTATATATATATATATATAATTCTGGTTCCTGGCCTTTGGAATTGCCCAAGTGTTGAGAGCCTGAAAGGTGTCTTTTGTTATGTTAACAAAGTGACTTTTAGAATGCCCCTAGGTCACTTAAGGATTTGCCTGGTTGTCAGGGGAACCAACACAGTGGTGAGAGTTGGAACTTCCAGCCCCACCCAGTGGTCTCAGGAAGGGGGGAGGGGCTGGAGATTGAGTTCAGTCACTAACGGCCAATGATTTAATCAATCATGCCTGTGTAACGATGCTCCAAAACAAAACAAACAAACAAACAAAAAACACCAAAAAAAATGGGCAGGGTTCAGGGAGCTTTGGGGCTGGTGAACACATGGAGGAGATTCTGGGAAGAGTGTTGCACTGAGTATTAGCTCCGCCCCATTCTCCTGGCCTCGCCTGTGCATTTCCTCCTCTGGCTGCCCCTGAGTTGCATCCTGTTATAATAAACTGATAAGCTAGTAAACAAAATGTTTCTCTGACTCCTGTGTTCAGCTCTAGCAAATAAATCCAACCCAAGGAGGAGGTCGTGGGAACCTCTGATCTATAAATCAGAAGCACAGATGACAACGTAGAATTGCAATTGGCATGAGCCATGGGGGAATTGGCAGTCATGTGGGGCTGAGCCCTTAACCTGTGGGATCTGATGCTATCTCCCAGCAAGGTAGTGTCAGAATTGAGTCGATTGCTTGGTGGCGTGGGGAAAAAACCCACATACGTCAGAATTGATGTTAGAAGTGGAATACCCTTAATCACAAATGCAAAGTCCTTTTTGCTGTGACAGCAAACATAGTCGCAGGTTCCAGGGACTAGGGCATCGATATCTTTGGGGGACCATTATTCTTATACCATACAGAGTTCCTTGTGGTGTATACAAGTGATATTGTTTCCATATAATGTGGCAATACTGATTTTCTTTTTAAAGTAGATTTCCAATAAATGAGCAAACAAACAGAAACAGACTCATAAATACAGAGAACAAACTGGTAGCTGTCAAAGGAGTGAGTGTGAGGCAACAGGCAAAATAGGTGAAGAGGATTAAGAGTTACAAACTCCCAGTTATAAAATAGGGGCACCGGGCTGACTCGGTAGGTAGAGCACGCAGCTCTTGATCTCAGGGTTGTGCATTTGAGCCCCATGTTGAGTGTAGAGATTGCTTAAAAAAATCAATTTCTTAAAAAGGTTTTATTTATTTAAGTAATCTCTACACCCACCATGGGGCTTGAACTCACGACCCTGAGGTCAAGAGTCACACACTCTTCAGAATGAGCCAGCCAGGCACCTCTAAAAAATAAAATATTTAATTTAAAAAAAAAAAGGAAGCACAAAAAAGGATGAAGAGTACAGCATAGGGAATGTAGCTGATAATATTGTAATTGTTTTGTATGGTGATAGACGGACAGAGGGGGTAAGTACACTTACCGTGGCGAGCATTCCTCGAGCATTCCTCGTGTGTGGAAATGTCAAATCACTATGTCATAAATCTGAAACTAATGTAATACTCTATGTCGAGGCGCCTGGGTGGCTCCGTTGGTTCAGCGTCCGACTTCAGCTCAGGTCATGATCTCGCTGTTCATGAGTTTGAGCCCTGCATCAGGCTCTGTGCTGACAGCTCGGAGCCTGGAGCTGCTTCGGATTCTGTGTCTCCCTCTCTCTCAGCCCCTCCCCCGCTCACGCTCTGTCTTTCTCAAAAATAAACAAACATTAAAAAATATATGTATATAGTATGTCAATGATACTTCCCTTGAAAGTGTATATATATATGTTTCAGTAAAAACAGTGGGTTTAAAGGATGCTGTAGACTGAGTGTGTCCTCCCAAAATTCATATTTTGAAACACAATCCCTGGTGTGATGGTATTAGGAGGTGGAGCCTATGGGAGGTGATTAGATCACAAGGAGGAAGCCCTCAGGATAGGATTAGTGTCCTGATAAAAGAGACCCCAGAGAGTACTTCTGCCTGTTCTGCCACTTGAAGACGCTGTGGGAAAGACAGCCATCTACAAGCCCCCAAGTGAGTTCTCAATAAACCCGGAATCTGTGAACATCTTGATTTGGGCTTCCCAGCCTCCAAGATCGGAAGAAATACTTGTTTCTTGTTGAACCCCCGACAGGCTAAGACAAAGGACGTGTAGGAAGAGGCTGGAGTTGAAAGAAATAAGTATCTGTTTGTTGGAAGAAGGCCTGCCTCCTGGCTACCCAACAGCAGTTCTGTTGACATAACCCTGTGGATCAAAGCGATCCCCCAGCTGCCCCGGGCTGGTTCCTGTAGCCCCTGGTGGAATTCACTCGGCAGATCCGGATCCGGTAAATATAAAAGGTCTGGTCCTTGGGTGGGGAGCCTCCTCCTGGAAAAGGCTGCGGGATTGCTCTCCAGCCAGGGCTGTCCGAGGCCCTGTGGGAAGCAGCAATGAACCTTTCCGAAGACCTCAGCGACCCAAAAGCCAGCCCCAAGGTCAGGGGCCTTGAGACAGACCTGGAGACCAATTCAGGTAAGAGGTGGCAGAGGGGCGTCAGCACTTCCCCAAGACCAGCCAAGGGGGGCTGGGGAGGGCAGAGCCGCCAAGATTCTCAAGCCACGGGTGGGCTTCATTTATTCCCTGTGTTAACAAATCTCCCAGAATATAAGCTTCCTTCTGAGCCTGTGTCGTGGTGAAAAGCACATAGTTAAGAGAATGGATTGATTTTCTGTTTGGGTAACTCAAAAGCTAATTGTTTAAGAGTACAGGCTTGGGGGAGGCGCCTGGGTGGCTCAGTCGGTTGAGCATCCGACCTCCGACTTCAACAACTCAGGTCATGATCATGTAGTTTGTGAGTTCGAGCCACGCTGTCAGGCTCTGTGCTGACAGCTCAGAGCCTGGAGCCTGCTTCGGATTCTGTGTCTCCTCTCTCTGCTCCTCCCCTGCTCTCTCTCTATTTTATTTCTGAGGGGGAGAGAGACAGCATGAGTGGAGGAGGGACAGAGAGAGAGGGAGACACAATCCGAAGCAGGCTCCAGGCTCTGAGATGTCAGCACAGAGCCCGACATGGGGCTCGAACTCACAAACTGCGAGATCGTGACCCCAGCCAGACGCTTAACCAATTGAGCCACTCAGGCGCCCCAAAAAGAAATTTTTTTTTTTAATGCAGAGCCTCATTCTTCCCACCCCTCCTCCGGTGCACCACAGTCTGCGCGTTAACGAGCTGCCCGGGCAGCTTCTGTGCGCAGTCCGGGGCTCTGATGTAATGGACTCTGCTCCAGGAGGCAGATGGCTGGTAGGGGACAAGCCAGGATTTAAACTCAGGCCTCCCTGAGGCTGGAACCCACGCTTTTAGACACCACACTCTCTTCCTGTCTTCGTGTCTCAACCAACCCTTTAAGGGAAGAGTTGTTAAACCCTTTAAGGGTGGGCACCGGTGAATGAATGGAAACCACGCTCCATTCTCCACTGTGCTAACACAGACCTTTGGTCTTTTCCCTCCTTCTAGGTGGGAAGCCGGGCTGCCACCAGAAGGCCATCCCCCCCGCTCACCTGACTTTCGTCATCGACTGTGCTCGCGGCAGACAGATCTCCCTGATGGCACCCCCAGTGCTGTCCCGAGCCCCCGGTCCTAATCCAGGAACTGTCACCCCACCAATGAAGACGTACATTTTGTTCTGTGGAGAAAACAGTCCCCACCCGACTCAAGAGGTCCCCCTGGGTAGGGGACACCTTGCCCAGGCCAGGGGTACCGTGCCACCCTGCAGAGGGACTGGGGCCCCGGCTTCCTCTCCAGTCAGTGCACTGGTCCCCCAGGAGGCTCCGGAAGCCAAGGGGAGCCCCTTGAAGTCTGTGCCCTCTAGGTCTTCAGCTTGGGGAACTGTCATAGGCTCCCTCAAAGCCCTCTCCTCCTGTGTCTGTGGGCAGGCAGATTAACCGGAAGAGCCCAGCCATGGAGGAGGGGGCTATTGGCACACCAGGCTCCAGAGCTCGGGGACTGCAATCCCCAGACCCTACCCCTCTTCCCAGCCAAGAAGTCTTTTGTGCCTGAGCCAAGGAAGGGCCTCGGATCGCTAAAGGACATCTGAAACAGCCACCAAGTACACACTCGAGGGCGTTCGCCTTCCTCCTTCCTATCTTTGTGAGCCTTTCAGCAGAAGCAGGATCAGGCGCCTCTCCATGGAAAGAGACCCGTTCATTCATACAGCAAATTCTAACGCAGAACCTTCCACATCAGGCTCTGCAAAGTGCTAGGGAAAGAGCTCCTCCTCGGGTGGTGGGTGGGCTGGTTTGGGAAAGGGCTAAATATGTAACCAAATAAAGATGATTTTGAATAGCGATGAACTGAGTACTGTGTAGGAAGGGAAATGGGGTGCTGGGATGGGAAGCGACTGGGGCAAAGAGCTTTTCTGATACGGTGGGTGGCAAAGGCCTCTGAGTAACAAAGTGTGATCTAAAAGATGAGAAGGTGGGGCGCCGTCAGCTCAGGTCATGATCTCGCAGTCTGTGAGTTCGAGCTCCAGGTCGGGCTCTGTACTGACAGCTCGGAGCCTGGAGCCTGCTTGGGATTCTGTGTCTCCCCCTCTCTCTGCCCCTCCCCACTCACGCTCTGTCTCTCTCCCTTTCTCAAAAATAAACATTAAAAATAAATAAAAGATGAGAAGGAGCCAGCACTGTGAAAATCCATGCTCCCCGGGGCCACCTGGGTGGCATTTGTCCCAGGGCCAGCCAGAGTGGGGTCAGGAGGTCCCTGTGCGACAGATGGGGGAAATTCCCAGGCAATCCAAAACGGGGAATAAGGGAAACTTGCTTCTCAAGAGGGGGCAGAAGGCGCTCAGAAAGGTAACAAAGTATCACATCTGAGCAGATCTAAATAGGAGCGGTTACTTAGTAGCTACTGCTACCAGCCTCGTGTGCCCCTGGGGATACAAGGGATGGGGGTGGTCCCCGCCTCCCAGGCAGTCAAGTTACCCAGCAGGAAGTGGGGTCACTGGAGGGCGTGTACGTGTGCGTGTAGGTCTGAGAGGCACAGCGCTGCGTGGAATGCTAAATCAACTCATCTGAGGAAGTGTGTCTCAAGGCTTTCTGATTAAAATCGCTGAATTTCCATTTAGATACTCAATGACTATTTTACCAGTTTCCTACGAACACATGTATTGGCCGTTTGCTCTAGGCCAGGGGACCGGCCTCCTTGCAGAGCCAGCGTGAGGAGGCACAGATTAGGGAGGTGAAGTCCGGAGGGCTGAGGGGTGCACTCAGGCCCCACAGACCGGTGCAGTTGGAATTAGAATCCGAGCAAGCCTGGTGCCCAAGTTGCTCCTAACCATAGGGCTGATGGCCTCTCGTCCTAGAAGAATCTCTCCTAGGCAGAAGGGATGTAGAGAGAACAGACATAACTCAGTCTTCCAGAAGTTCACAGCCTGGTGGGAAGCCAAGAAAGGAAGTGACGATGACTATTTCTGTTAGTTTCTGATAAGTGCAACAGTAAGGGTATACAGAATAACGCTGGGGCTGGAGGAGGGTGACCAGTCCATTCTGGGGAGAGGAGATCAGGGAGGGCTTCCTGCAGGAAGTGATGTCTAGACTACGATTTGACCAGTGAGTGAACCACACAAAGGCAAGGGACCCGGGATGGGAAGGGTTCCAGGAAAAGGGACCAGAGTCATTCAGTCTGACTGGAGTATTCATTCATTCAGTCAGTCACCAAGTATTTGGTGGGCACTCACTGTGTGCCTGGCTCTGGGCTAGACCCTGCGCTGGAGCAGTGCTAAGACAGACAAGGCCCCGCCCTGAAGGAGCGGATTCTCCAGTCGGGGCAGACAACGTGTGCATGTGTACACAAAACAGTTGCCAGAGAGGTGGCAGGGGCCACATCACGTGAGGCCTCGTGGGCTGCGATGGGGTCTTCAGATTTTATTCTGAGATAGGTTCCACTGGAACTTGTGAGCAGTGACATGCCCCGACCTACCTTTAAATTCTTTTTTTTTTTATGTTTTTTTAATTTATTTTTGAGAGAAAGAGAGACAGAGACAGCGTGAGCAGGGGAGGGGCAGAGAGAGAGGGAGACACAGAATCTGAAGACATCCTCCAGACTCTGAGCTGTCAGCACAGAGCCCGACATGGGGCTCGAACCCACAAACCGTGAGATCATGACCTAAGTGGAAGTCGGGCACTTAACCCACTGAGCCACCCAGGCGCCCCCAGACTTACTTTAAAAAAAAAGAGGTTCCTCTAGGGCCGGTAAAGCATTCGAGTGTTCCACTTTGTTGTTGTTGTTGTTGTTGTTTTTAAGTTTATTTATGTAAGTAATCTCTACACCCTTCCTGGGGCTTGAACTCAGGACCCCAGGATCCAGAGTCACACACTCCTCCAACTGAGCCCCCTAGGTGCCCTGAGAATGCAGCTCTTGATCTCAGGGTCATGAGTTCAAGCCCCATGTTGGGAGTTGGGTATTGAGTTTACTGGAAAAAAAAAAAAGTTTCTCAAGCTTTTGCGCTGGGACAGAAGGTGGGGAAGCTTTGGAGGCCGTGCCCTAATCCAGGCAAAGGGGGGGGTGACGACTTATACTAGAGAGGTGGTGACAGAGTAATGTGAAGACATCTACCCTTCCTTTCTCCTTCCCTGGTGGAGAATCACTGAATTAGAAGAGCCCAGAGAAATGGCTGCAAAGGTGAGTTTGAGGCCCTCAAGGAAGAGGGTAGGCCTGTGGCTGCACATCCCACTTTGGAACAGCAGGTGTCGCCCTAGCATCAGACTGGAGGACACTGCATCAGGTCCTGGCAGGGGGCAGTTGGAACCTGTGGGCCATAGGGACAGGGCCCCGGTGGGCCACCTAGTGGGGTCCATGTTTTCAGAAGCCAAACCTTTATTCTAACCAATACCCACTTTGTGCTGATTACTATATGGGTATATATTTTTTAAGTAATCTCTACACTCAGTGTGGGGCTCAAACTCACAACCCTGACATCTAGAGTCACAAGCTCTTCTGACTGAGCCAGCCAGGAGCCCCGTGACTATGTATATTTTTATATGTATCACACACCACCTCTGTGAGAGGTGGGTATGACTTTTATTGCCATTTTACAGATGCGGAAAGAGGCAGAGCCCAAATCCAAACCCCAGGAAGTGTGACTATAATCCACAGCATCGTGGCCCTGAGCCATGCGGCTGGCACTGTGTTTACATTTGCTCCCATGAGCAAACAGTTTTATGAGGACCCAGCCTGGGGCCTGGCAGTGTGTAAGGAGTGTGTGGGGCTGAACAGGTGAGCAGAGCCCTCCCTGAGATGGAACACACCGGTGGAGGAGGAGAGCAGCTCAGTTAGTGTCTCCACCCACAATCCTGTGCGGCATTATCCCATTTTATAGATCAGGAAACTGAGGCTCAGGTAGGTTAAGCAACTGGCCCGAGGTCACACAGCTGGCAAGTGGCAGAGCCAGGGTTGAAATTAAGGTAGTTTGACCTCAGAGCTTTGCCTACCAACCACACCATAGGAACTTAGAGAGATTCTGAAAGCCTCTACCGAACCAGTGGGTGAGTTAAAGTGTAAGTGCCTGTGTGTCCAGGTTGGCAGCCATGCTTAGCACTGTGGCCCCAGGGCCTTCAAGGGTGTGTATATAACAGGTGGTGGTCAAGAATTGTGTGAGAAGGGGACCCTCGGGGGGGCTCAACCGGTTGAGCGTCCAACTCTTGATTTCGTGGGTTCGAGCTCCGTATTGGGCTCTGTGCTGATAGTGTAGAGCCTGCTGGCGGATTTTCTCGCTGCCTCTGCCCCTACCCCACTCACGCTTGGTCTCTCTCTCTCTCAAAATAAAAAAAATAAACTTAAAAAAATAAAAAGAATTGTCTGAGAAGGAGGGGAGGGAGGATGGAAGGAAGATGCAGATTTGCAGTCCTGCCCCCCCTCCTCTGGGGCTCCCTAGGGCCAGCAGCCCTGTCTAGTAGCCCCCAGACTCCCATGAAAGATTGTCCCTGCTTCCAGGCCTTGGAGGGAGGTCCTCAGGGCTGGGGACTGGCCCAGCTGGCCGGTGACAGGTGACAGCGAGCCTTGGGCCAGCTGTGTGGTAGCCCAGCTGTGTTGACTATAAACAACACAGCTCCCCTGCCCAGAGGCTCCTGCCTTGACCACCAGTCCTGCTGGTACTCAAGTCACCATGCTGGCTCAGGACCCTCTGTTATTTGAGGGCAGAGCCAGGTGGGCAGAGCCTTGGCTTTTGTTATTCAGAAAACAAGCACAATTTTAGCAAGAACTTACCATTTATTAAGCTTATAGAAAAACACCATCTCTTTCTGGTTCATCCTAGCAGCCCGGGAGGGTGGTACGTGATCTGTATTTACAGGATGAGGAAGCTAAGGCTTTCAGAGGCTTCTCTCCGCCACCTCCACCCCCAGGGCCCAGACAGGATCTTCTGTGAGAGCCAGGGAACCTCTTAGCTCTGCTCTTACCCGCTTTTCAAGGCTGCAGCAATCCGGAAACTCCTCTGAACCCCCGGGCCTGAATCCTGATCTCGATGGAGCCACGGTGTGGGTGAAGCTGGGAGGTCGGGAGCCAAATCTAAATGCAGTAACAGTAGTTGAGCCCCTACCGGGCATTTTCAGTGCGTGACACATGCGCCACCTACCACAGGCGAGAGGCCTTTACACGCATTAGGAAACAACCTTAGAGGGGGCGCCTGGTGGCTCTGTCATTTTCAACTCTTGGTTTCAGGTCAGGTCATGATCTCCTGGTTCGGAGCTCTGAGCCCCCTGTCACCTCTGCTATTAGCTCTCAGCCTGCTTGGGATTCTCTCTCCCTGTCTCTCTGCTCCTCTCTCACTCAGGTTTGCTATCTCTCTCTCTCTCTCAAAATAAGTAAACTCTCTCAAAAAAAAAATTAAAAGAAAAAAACACTCTAGCAAGTAGATTCTATGAGCACCACTTACAGATGAGGCAACGGAGGCACAGAGAGACTATGTGACTTCCTCGGGGTCACACAGCTCAGGAGCAGAGCCAAGATTTGAACCCAGGTGGGGTAGCTTCAGAGTCTGCAACTGACCCTCCACTATTAGCTTTTATTATTATTTTTTTTAATCCTTAGCTTTTTAAAACACCCTTCAGACATGTGCTTAGCTCCTTTCCCATGCCAGGGTCCGGAGCAAGAGGGCAGAGTGAGGCATCTTCTGCTTTTGCAGAGCTAGGATGGCAGGCAGATTGGGGAGAGGGGGGATGGGGGGATACATGTAGGAGGTGGGAGTTATCTCTGGGCCAGGGAAAGGTGGCCACGGGCATGAAGGGGTTGGTCTGGAAGAGATGCCCTGGCCTGAGGTCCTGGAGGACTGGGTCTTCATCTCACCTCAGCCACTGACTTCGGTGTGACCCTCCAGCCCTCCCTGGGCCTAGGTTCCCCACCACACACCAAGAGGAGTGTGGAGTGACTCCCTAAGGACACAGAGCTGGCCAACCACATGGGTCTGCCCTCACCCTCAGGCAAGTTTGAACACAAAGTTTGGGCCTCGGGTCCTTTGGGCTCTGTCTGTGCCCCTGAACTGGTAGCTCTAGAAGGCTTTCTGGAGGAGGTGGCTTTGAGCCTAAAATTGAGGGAAACTTCTAGGTCCCTGGCACCACCTGACCTGGGCTTCTCACAGGTCTCCAGCCCGGGGAAGGCTGTATCTTTTCAACTCCCCCTGCCCTCCTGCCCAGGCCAACTCCAAAAACTATGGAGGACAACTTTGCCTTTCCTGTGCACGGTGTCAGAATAAGGGCAGGGGAGCTGACTTGCCCCTCGACCTCAGTGGTGGTTGGGGGCAGGGGCAGGGAGGGGAACTGATTGGGGCTTTCTAGAGCCATAGACAAGGATTCAAATCTCAGCCAAGTCACTTCCAAGCTGGGTGACCTTGGGCCAGTTGCTTGACCTGTCTGAACCTCCTTGGTGCCTACTTAGCAGGATAGTCGTGAGGATGAGCAGTAGGCTTGGCACACACTAGGCGCTCAATGAATGGGGCTGCTAAAATTATTCTTCACGGGGTGGGGGTGGGGCGCAGGGCCTGCAGCCAGGCCTATATTTAGCCTGGAAAGGGTGGGGGGCGGGGGAGACAAAGCGCTGTGGCCGGCCCTGGCGCCCAGGGGGCGGAGCCGATGATGGGCCTGCGGTCCCTGCCTCCCCGCCCTCCTCCTCCACAGGGTCACCTTGGTGGGAGGGCTCTCTCAGACAGCCTCTGCTCTGTCCCCTGCACAATCTTCATCTCCGAAACCTCGGTCTGGAGGGGGCTGCTGGGGCTGGGGGAGGGCCGGGGGGGGGTGTTATTCGGCCCCACTGGCCACTTCCGGAGAAGCTGCCCCCTTTTCCCAGCCGGGGCTGCCAGCGGCCCAGGCCCCACCCCCTTCGCGCGACCCCGGGAGGGGCATCGCTGGGGTCGGGAAGCCAAGGTGAGCCTGACCCTGGGTAGGGGTCGAGGGAGACTGGGAAGCTGGCCCGGCTCCACCCCCACCCCCCGCGCAGATGCAGATGAGTTTCGGGGCTGCAAATAGCCCAGTGGAATCAATGAGTCACAGAGGCTGGAAATACCGCGCCCCCTCTCCTTCTCCTCCCCTCCTCCCTTGCCCGCAGCCGGAGCTGCACCGGGGACCGCCTGGCACTCGGGTTTCAGCAGCCGCCTGGGGGTGTTGGGGGTGTTGGGGGTGGGGTGGGTCCTTCCGGAAAGCACGCCTCCGACTCCCCGAACCAGCCAGCCCTCCAGCCAGGTTCCAGCCCTGGGCGGCCCCTGGCTCTGTGCGACCCTGAGCCCAGTCACTCAGCCAGTCTGGTCCCCAGAGCCCATGTGACACCAGATGGGCTTCCAGAGGGCAGGTGACGCAGTTCAGCTGGCCCATCCTTGGTGTCCCTGTGCCTGGGACAGTGCTCCGCATGTAGCAGCAGGGGCGGGGCCGTTGGAAGAGAAGTCACTGCATGATTTCTCAGGGCAATAATTCTGGGATTTCTGCTCAGGTGGGTCTGGGAGCTGAGGGAGGAGACCACAGGACACCTGTGAGGTCCTGGAAATTTACGTGAGCTGCCACCTCTGCCCCCAAATCTCAAGGAAGTCAGTCTGTCTGTCCCGAGGGGGTTTCTCCCCCTGGCTGCCTCCAGCCCCATCCCAAGTTTGAGAACTTCAGGCAGGTGATCTCCGGGAGTCTGGGATTCTGTTGTTTATTGTGTGTGCCGGGGTCCTCCCATGCCCCCTCTCACCCCCCAGCCGTCTCTTAAGGGCCCCAGGACGACAGGGGTGAGAGGCCATCCTATAGAAAGAACACTGACCCAAGAGGTGCAGACGGAAGAAGCTGGCCCTGCCTCTTGTCCCAGGGGGCCTCGACTACTGTGAACCACCTCCTTTCCCCCACCCCTGCATCTGTATGTTAGAGACTGAGCTGGGTCACTGCACATATCTGGGGCTCCCCGGGATGAAGGCTGACCGGAGGTCCCTACCCTGGACTCCTAAATAGGGGGGAACAGGGCAGGGAGCTCTTCCCATGGTCCAGACCTTCTCTCCAACAGGAAGATCCCAGCAGGGGGACATAGACCACGAGGGACAAAATGAGGGGAACTACTCCCCAGTCTGCAGAGGGGTCGGGGGTGGGGCGGTTTGAGAGCAGCTTTCACAGCCTGGGTTCAAATCCAACCTTTAATGAGTAAGCTGGGCATTCAACCACTCAGAGACTCAGTTTCCCCATTGATAAAAATAGAGATTATAAAATCTGATTGTAGAATGTTCTGAATTTGGCCTCAACCAATGGTCGTGCTCAGTAGTTGAAGGACAGGACGATAGGTGTGAGCGTGTGCCCCTGCGTGTGTGGTATACACACACCAGGCCTTATAGACTCATCCACTGAAGAGGGGGCAGGATGGGGGAGGTGGCTGGCCGTGGGGGGAAGGTTGGCAAGAAGCCAGGGTCCAACCTTGAAGACCCAAGGCCCCATCCGTGTTCTCTCTCTCACCTCAGCTGGGCAACCTGTCTGCGGAGGCAGCCCTGGGAGCCCGGATCTCCAGGTGGGAGGAGGGACCAGCCCCACCCCTCTGCCAGGCCTTGCCTGAGGGCTCAGCAGGTAACAGAGGGCAGAAGTGTTGCAGTTGATCACGAACCTGCTGTATCGGAAAAACCCCATGTATGTACAGAGGTCGTGTGGCCCTGCCCTGGCACAGCTGGACCGTGGGGGCGCCAGGTAGCAGGCAGCCTGGCAGCTGGTTTGGGGCTCAGGGAGTGGCAGAAGAGAGGGTCCCCACCATGGCTGCCCCCCTGTGGCTCCCCTGTGCCGCCCAGCTGGGATCAGCGCCTCTGCTAATATCTGCCTCTGCCTCACCCGCTCCCCTTGGCCAAGGGCGTCCCAGGTCCCTGTCTTCCCGATGGGACTCCATAGATCAAAGGAGTTGTCCATCTGTCTGTCCTGCAGATTACTGGCCTAGAGCTCCTGCCTGTCCCAGACCCCTTCCCCAAAGTGGGTTCTTTGGGGGTCTCCCTTTCCAATCTCAATTCCTTTATTCTGAATTAAGTGAAAGAGGCCACATCTGGAATCTGGGGGCCACAGGTGAGGCAGAGGCCTCAGTTGGGGGAGGGTGACCCACCTGGGGTCTGATGGTGTCAGGGCCTGGAACTTGAGCTGAGATGTCCTGCAAGATGTCATGAGGGGTGAGGAAAACGTCTCTGGCAGGCCAGTGGGGGAGAAGGACGGGAGTGGGGGGGGGGGACGGGAAGCGGGAGGCCCTCAGATTTTTATCTCTGTCCGGAAGGTCTGCTGGACGTGCTCCGTGTGTGGGTGACGCCGGGCCCGGATGGTGAGGCTGCCGTCCTCCCTCAGGGCTGAGGTCACTGAAGTGGGGTCCACGTCCTCGGGCAGCTGGCACTTGTGAGCGAAGGTGTTCATGACTGTGCCGTCGGCTGCCAGCTAGGGAAGGGGTGATGGGTCAGGGCAGGATTCCCCCGCCCCCCGTCCTGCTCCCATCAAGTCTTCTTCATCTCACCCCAGCCAGGCCCCAACATGCCAAGGGGTTCTCTCAAAGCAGACGTGGGGCCGGGGTGGCGATGGCTGAGGGCTATGCAGGGACAGCCATGGAGGCGTGCAGAGGCCTTTCTAGTGCTCCCAAGGGGTAGGCAGGGGGCTTGGCAGAGCAGCTCAGAGAGGAAGGAGCTTGGTGGCAGAATCTGGAGCTTCTGGGTGGCAAAGAGGAGACAGCACAGGGCAGGGCCATGCCCCCTGGGATGCCCAGACACACATTGGGTGTCCACTGCCCGGGCTGGGCCGGCGGCCCCGCCCCCGTGACTCTGCCGGCACATTGTGTCCAGAGGAGCCTGGGGTGGCTGAGTCACCGGAGGGGTCTGGGGGGGAGGCGGTGCAAGACTGGCACGTGCTGCCCCCTGGTCCTGGTGCCCGCAGTCCTCAGCTTCCCTAGCAGAGGTGCCAGGGCATTTAACCTCCCCTGCTTGGGAGGGGGAGGACACTAGACCGTGGGGAATCTGGAGCGAGCCTGGGACAGGCCCTCTCTGACAGGCGGTTGTGGCTGTGGCCCTCTGGGGGCAATGCTCCTGGTCAGGCCAGGCCACACCCTCCGTCGGGGTGTTGGCTTCCTGGGAGCTGGGACTCAGAGACCCTAGTGACCCCGTGCCCCTGAGGCCCATGGGTGGAGGGAGCGTGGGGTGGGTCCGGAGCATGTCTGACCCTGAACTGCAGGGCCTCTGCCCAGCCTTGGGTCCAGTTCAAGGATCCCAGGATGGGGGCTGAACCGCTGGGTAGAGGCGGGAAGAAGGGCTCGAGGGGTGTCACGTGAGGGAGGTCCTCCCGCCAGCTTCCCAGGTGAGCCCCCTGCCTACCCACATGCCCCCCAGAAAAGCTGTCCCCACTCAGCCGCTATCTCCATCCTCTGGGCACCCCCTCACCTCACCTCCTCAGGGGCCCCCTGCCTGCATCCCTCCACCCCTCTCCCATTCCCGTGTGACTCCCTCAGCTGCCCTTGGCTCCTGAAGAAAGGACCTCAGAGCCTTGGGGCAGGGAGAGGCAGGGGCTGGGGTCCCGTGGCCCCCACGAGTCATAAGAACAAGGTCTCCAGTTTGCCCTGGGAGGTTCGGGAGAGGGGCCCTGGGCGGGCTCTGGGGTCCTGGCATGGAGCATGGGGTACAGAGGATGCAGACGTGGAGCCGGGGTCCAGGCAGGGTGGCCAGACTCACCTTCTCAGCCCGCACCTCGATATGGTTGTTGGAGGTGGTGACAATGATGTCTTCGGGTGAGAAGTCGCTCACGTCCACCGCAAACTCATAGGCATCCCCGAGGGTCTTGATGTTGCCCGGCCCCCCGGGACGGGCTGTGGAGGAGGCGGCAGTGAGCTGAGCCCTGGGCAGACCTGCATCTAGAACCCGGGGCTCTGGGGGAAAGGGGCAGGCCCCCCAGGCCTCACCTCCCTCTCAGCTGTCGCAGCCCACCTTCTCCGTGGTGGGGCCAGGCCTCACCCAGCGCAGATGGGATGAATATGTGCACGTAACCCTGCCTGTGGCAGCCCAGCGCAGGCCTGGAGGCTGGGGGATGCCTCCCACCCCTCAACCCCATCCCGCCCCCTGCGGCTCTAGCAAGGACCTGGCCAAGGGCCATGTGTGGCCATTGGCATCATCGCTGACCCCTGGGGCCACAACCGTTCCCTGGAGCCCAGCCTGTTCTCCTGGCCACATCTGTCTCTGTGGCCACATCTGTCCTGTAAGCCACACGTGGGCACGGTTGTAGAGCTCCTGTTCTTGGCGGCTTGGCGGCCGCCTCCGGAGGTGTCCTGGAGCAGGTGTCCCCCATCTGTGCATCGCCCCTCCCCTCAGAGCCCTGACAACTCGCCTGGGAAGGCCCGGGGCTCAGAGTGGGGCCTCATGAAGCTGCCAAAATCCTCAGAAAACATGCTCAAGGCTTTCTCCATGGGCGGGTCCTGGGCTGGGAGGGCACGGGAGGCTGAGGAGGACGAGGATGAGGAGGACGAGGAGGAATGGAAGCTTCTCTCCGCTCTGAAGGTGGAGGAGGTCCTGTGGCTCATCCACGGCGGGCGGCCGGGCCCTGGCCAGGCGGGCAGGGGGACAGGAGAGGGTGTGGGCTCTGGGGGAGCGTGCCGGGCCCCGATTGCCGGCGCTTTATAAGGCCCGACCGTCCCTGGGCTTGGGGCCAGCCCCTTGTCTCCTAGCTAAATTTAGGCCTTGCCACGGCCCGGAGGGGGCTGGAAATCTTCTCCGGTGAGGCGGCACTGCTGACAGCCCAGCACATGCAGGCCCGGGCTGAGCTCACGGCCCGGCATTCCAGGCCGATAACTCCAGCCCAGGGGCCTCCGCAGCAGTGGGCCGGGGGCAGTCTGTCCCCTCGCCAGCTGGACCCCCATGCCCACCCCAGGACCTTGTGTGTGGGGGGTGTTTCTGTGTCTCTGTGTCCCCCGTCAGCCTGGGGTTCTCTAAGGACTGTGCCTCCCCCATCAGACTGCAAGCTTCTTGAGGACAGGGTTTTGTGTTTCCTGTCCCCGCTCCTCTCCCCCAACGTTCCAGTCTTTGGCAAGAGGGGATCTAGGTGGTGGGCAGTCAGGGCAGTGGGGCCCCGAGCCCCTGGCTCTGGGGAGAGCAGGAGATGCAAGGTGAGAAGGTGGGGGTGGGTGAAGGGCGCCCACCTGTCGGACCCTTGTGTGAGGTGACTCTTTCCCTCAGGGCAGATAATGTTTACAGCCATCTCTTAGGAAAGACGGAGGCAGCCCTTGGTTGGGGGGGAGTAGAATGTGCAGCTGTCCCCCTGCCTGCTCCCATGAGGACCCAGATTCCAGTGCTCGCCCTCCCCCTACTCTCAGAACATTTTGGGGCCCCAAGAGAAAGCTGGCGGTCCTTGGCTGGGGTGGGGGTGGGGTTGGGGTAGGACCCAGGGGAGGAGGGCAGATCATTTGGTAATTGTCCTTAAAGATTTAGAAGGTTGGGGCGACTGCAAGGCTCAGTCAGTGAAGGGTCTGACTCTTGACCTCAGCTCAGGTCTTGACCTCAGGGTCGTGACTTCAAGTCCCATTTTGGGCTTCATGCTGGGTGTGAACCCTGCTTTAAAAAAAAAAAAAAGTTCTACCATGTTGTGTTCTGGAAACTGTCTGCTCGACCTCCAGCTCAACAGAGATGCTGAGGCCTGCGGTGGGCGGGGCTTCAGTCAGAGGTAAAGGAGAATTCCAGAAGACATTATTCTAGCTCTGACTTCTGGAGCGCCTCCCGGCTGCAAGCTTTCCAGCATGGCCCTGTCTGATCCCCACACAGCTCAGGAAAGAGGTGCTGTTCCCATTTTATAGGCGGGGAAGGGGAGCCTCGCGGAGAGGGCGGGGCTTGCACGTGGGTAAGTGGCAGAGCTGGCCCGATGGGTCTGATTCAAAGCCCTCTAGGGAGCTGGGGTGACCCGACCGTATGTGTACAGAGACAGGCTGGCCCAGAAGCCCCTCTCTGGCCACCCACAGCTCAGCAGAGCCAGGGCTGACTTCGTGCAGGGCCAGTAGGTGAAGGAGGAGAGGCCACTCTGGGTGGTGGGCACTGCCCAGGCTACAGTGTGCGGTTTTTGTTCTTTTCTCCAGATCCTGCCTTTCCTGCCCAGAGCAGCTCTGATTTTTCCTCCCCCATGGAGGCCTCTGTGATTGCTGCAGCCACACAGGGACCCCTGCCCAGATGCCCACCCTGGCACCTGGCACTGTGACATGATCTTCCTGCGGCTGTGACTTCTCCGCGGCGTCTTCACTCCCCTATCAGACTGATGGCTCCCCTGGTGCAGGGGTCTGCCTGTCTCCCCATCAGAGTGGGGGCTTCTGAAGATGGAGACTGTTTCTCTTTGCTTTGGGTCCCATAGAACATCATCCCTGGGGGGCTCCATCTAGGGGTAATTACTGGTGCTGGTGATCTGTGGAGCCTAGGGTGCAGGGCGTAGCTGGGAGCTGAGTGGTGGCTGGGGCCAGAGGGGTCTGTCACTGTAGTGGAGATCACGGCTGGGCCCGTGGTCACCCATCCTGTCTGAGGGGTTCCAGCAGGGCTGCCGGGAAGTTACCAGCATAAGGCCGAGATGGAAAGAGGGTAGGGGCGGGGTTGGGGGCCCAGAAGCCTGCCGCCCGCCGGGGAAACAGGAGCCAGTGGCTAAATGCAGACATACTGTCACGGTGCTGAGGGCCTGAGTCACTGCTCCTGGACCTCAGATCTCGTTCCCCACCCCCGCCCACCATCCCTCCTCCCCTTCCTATCTCTGAGGCATCGCCCATAAATGTACTGCATCTACTGACTTCAGGGGCCAGGAGGGACCTCAAAAGGTCATTAAGGCCATTCCCCTGTCTCTGGGAATGCTCTCCCTCCAGATCACAGGGATAGAAGGAACTTCAGAGATGATCCAATGCCTCGAATCCCAAACCTACCAGCGCATCCCAATCATCTGGGGGAACGTTTGACAAACACAGATGTTTTCCCTTCCCTCTGTACGCCGAGATTCTGATTTGGGGGCTTGGGAAGGGACCAGGAATCTGTTCCCATAGGCTCCCCACACAGCCAGCCCGCAGGCCATTGTTTGGAAACCGCTCATCACTCAGCAGATATTTATTGAACACCTACTACGTGGGGGGCACCGTTCTAGGCTCTGGGGGGACTCATGCTGAATGGAGGCAGAGATAGGCCCCTGCATCCACGACTTCTCATGGGGCAGAAGAGGACATCGAGGCTCCGAGTGGTGAGGGACCAATCGGGGCGGCAGAGCTGTTCTGGCCCCAAGCCTGCTCCCTTACCCTCCACTGCTGGGGCTTGATGCAGGAAAATGCCTTTGGGAGGGACTTTGTTGCCCTTTTCCCAGCTTCCTGGTGCTCCCAGGGCTGGGAGGTGAGGCTGGCCGGCCGATGTCAGCTGTGGGATTGTAGCCTATTCAACAGGTCATGCTGTTACTGTACACAGTCTGCAGGTTGTGGTGGCAAGGCGACAGTGGTCCCAGGTCCACGCAGAGCAACGAGCCCACACCCCACCTCCCACAGCACACACACATGCTCCTATTTGGGATGGACTTGGCCGGGCATCTAAGGGCAGAGAGTGGCTCAGGGTGCCAGGATTTTAACAAGTCATTGAAGGGTCGTGATGCTTCTCACAGAGGAGTTTTGTCTGGGGGAGAGAGGGAAGGCAGTTACCCCAAATCTCTTGCCCACATCTTTCCAAAAGTGGCATCAGACCCGAATCCTCTGCTTTGTGCCCAAACCCTTGCTCTGACTGATTAAAGCCACAGGGACTGGAGGAGCTCCGGGGAGGGGGAAAGCCAGATAGTCTAGGGCTGGGTTCAGCCTCTGTCGTGTGACTTTAGATACGTGCCTACACCTCTCTGATCCTCGATCGTCTGCGAAATGGTGATACTGTCCTTGACCCACAAGGGCGTGGGAGGATGAACACTGTTGCAAACGTGAAGGGCCTGGCATGTGGCGGGCATATAACCTCACCATGTCGCTCATACCCTCACTCCTACACTCTGCTGGGATGGGACCGTCTGTGGCTTTCACTCAGCATTAGAATTTGAGAGAGCAGTTTTCTGAGACCAGAGGGCCAGATATGAGGATCAAGTTCAAGTTCCTCCCCAGGCCTCAGGGATCTGTGGTGCCCAACTCACTGCCCCTGCTCTAGCTGGTAGGTCTCCCCCCAACCCCTGATCTCTGAGTAAGGTGGGCAATGGAGTATGGTCAGGCTTTGGAGTTTGACAACCTGGTTGAGAATTCCAGCTCTGCCCTCGGTCTCTGTGACCTTGGACAAGCAGCATCACCCCTCAGAGACTCCAATGTCTTTAAAATGCGATAATACCTCCCACCTCGTTGGATTTGGGAGAGGTTGGAGCCCAGAGCCCCGCACACAGCCTGGGTGTGGGAGCAATGGGGCCCTTTGCCTTTGCCCAAGATCTTCCTCCAGCTCCACTGGCTTTCTCCCCTCTCCCGTCTCTGCTGCTGCTGTTTCTTTTTAAGTTTATTTATTTATTTTGAGAGAGAGAGAGAGAGAGGAGAGCGAGTGGGGGAGGTGCAGAGAGAATCCCAAGCAGGTTCCATCCCATCAGCCCCAAGCCCCGTGTGGGGCTCAATCTCACCAACCAAACCATGAGATCATGACCTGAGCTGAAATCAGGAGTCAGATACTTAACCAACTGAGCCACCCAGGCCTCCCTCTTCTCTGCTTTGTTAAACCCTTTCCACGCCCCTATCTGAGAATCCAGGGCCCTGACCCTCAGCCCCCGCAGATGACCCCTCACTGTCCTGCTGGGTGCAGGCGTTTCCCTCTCCTTTGTCCCCCAGCCCGAAGCGGGGAGCCTGCAGCATGCTTGGGTGCCACCCTCCGTCTGGCTGTCCTGGGTTTTAGGGAGCTCCTGCTCCTGGTCCCCCTTGGCCGTTCTGGCCTGCATGGCTCAACCGGCCTGGGCAGTTCTGGTTGGTTTGTCAAGGACGTTCTTAATGGCCATGGTACAGCTGGGCAGGGCGGGGCAGGAGGGGGGCCTAGGGTGTTGATTGGTGGAGCGCAGACCTGCTCAGGTGCACCTGGGCTGCAGGCAGAGGCGGCTCTGTTAGAGGAGGGCCAGCTGGGGCCACGGCAGGCACGACGGACAGAGGTGAGGGGCTGCTGGGTGCAGAGCTGGGGCCTGGGTGGGGCAGGAGCAGGAGGCTGGGGGGCAGGGAGCCAGCACCTCGTTTCAATCCTCACGGGTGTCCTTCTGTGCCCGTGGCTTACCTGCCTCTGTGGCCTGAGCAGAGGAGAGGGGGGCTCAGGGATGGGTGGGGGAGTCATAGCAGCCCACGGGGACCCCACAGAGTGAGTGCCTTGCCAGGGGGCAAGGAGATTGCTCTGAGCAGTGGAAGGAGCCACGAATTCCGTGGGGGTAGGAGCACTGTCCCCAGCAGGGGGAGGGACCTCTGAGACTTGGGGTCCTGCCTTGATCAACCTGCTACTGGACACAGAGGGCACAGTTAGGAGCCCCGGCCCCCACCCCGCACCCTCGGTGGCACCCCCTTAGTGAGGAGGGCACAGCAGACCTATGTCCCCTCCTAGTAACCTCACACACACACACATACACACACACACACACACACACATGCACACATGTGCGTACAGAACACTCTTCCTTTTTATCTGGGAAGTAGTCATATTGAAAGGGCCAAGTGGCAGAGTAAGGCCATTGGAGCAGCTTACCGAGGGTCTGTCTGTCTGTCTGCTCAGGGGCCCAATGGAAGAGCTGGTAGGGCTGCATGAGGGCTCTCCGGGGAGCCCTGTGACTCTTCAGGAGCTGTGGGGCCCGTGTCCCCGCATCCGCAGAGGCATTCGAGGTGAGAGCTAGGTCCCCTTCCTCCCCATCAGGACATCACCCCTGCCTACCCAGACCCCACTTCCCCCAAGAGCCCTCCTGCCTTGACGCGCCCACAATCTCTGGGTGGCCGGGGGCGGGGGAAGGGATCTGTCTGCCTGTCCATCTGCCTGTGGGTCAGACGTGCTAGATGTCTGCTCTCTGCCTTTGGGGAGAGCAGTCTCAAGGCCTGTACTAGGGGCCTTGCTAGGGGCCCACAGGGTGCTGCCTGACCCGACACGGATGCGGCCTGTAGAATAGGCCCACAGGTCGGAGACATGGAAGGTTCCTGCTAGACTCTTGGGTTCTGTGAGCTGTGGGCCCTGTGGCGACCCTGGGGGAAGCTGTAGCCCTCAGCACCCGCTCCCCACACCCTGCGGTTCCATCATTCTTCCATGAGTATCCAGTGTGGAGTAGGGAGTGGGGAGGGTGCCAGGCCTATGTGCCCCACCAGGGCCCACCACTCGGCCGCCTTCACTTGTCCCAGTTCCTGCTCTGGCCCTCGTGAGCAGACCCACTTTTGGGCTGCCCTGGACTTGGTCACATGGCCCCAGCCCCACACTGCCCCTGCTTTCCCGGCCCTGAGCCTGAGCAGTCCTCCAGGGAAGGGGCTGTGCTTGCCCCAGCCCTGCCCTGGGCTATGACCCAGTGCCCCTGCCCCCAGGGGGCCTGGAGTGGCTGAAGCAGAAGCTGTTCCGAGTCGGGGAGGACTGGTACTTCCTGATGACCCTCGGGGTGCTCATGGCCCTGATCAGCTATGCCATGAACTTCGCCATCGGGCGCGTGGTCCGAGGTAACCCCTCCCTGGCATGCACTCCTGCTCTGGACACAGGCTTCCGAGCACGCTCTCGGGATGCCAGATGGGCTGCCAGGTGCGTCTCGGGTGGAGAAAGGCTCTGGGTAGGAGGAGGCCTGGGATGGGTGCAGGCTTTGCTCCTGATTTGCTGTGCGGCCCTAGGTAGGCTCCTGCCTCTCTCTGGGCCTCAGTCTCCTCATCTGCACAATAAACAAGTGAAACCTGAATGTTCCCAAGAGCCCTTCTTCCTCCGAGCTTCTGCCCAAACTCTTCTTACAGCCGCTGTTCCTTCTCCTTCCTCCCTCCTTGCTCTCAGCTCAGTAACTCCGGGCAAGGGCACTTGCTTAAACCACCAGACACAGAACTTTCTTTCCCATGCTTCAGCAGGCTCCCTGCGCCCTGAGATCTCCCAGGAACAGGGATAAGGGGGCCGGAAGGTTCTAACACCCCTCTGGTGGACTGGCTCAGGGGCTCTCGTGAGGACCTGCTATGCTCCATGCACTGGCCGTCATCTGAGAGCTTTCTCACAATGACCCTGGGAGGGAAGTCCCACTGCTTGCCCATTGGACAGATGGGGAAACAGAGACTCACAGAAGTTAAGTCACTTGCCCAAGGTCATTCAGCTAGGGCGTGGCAACACTGGAATATAGATCCAGGGTCCTATTCCTCCCTCCACTTGGGGATCTGCTGCTCCCTGGGTGGCCCTGGGCCTTCCCTCTTTGAGCCTCCATTTCCTGGTTCAGGGGGCACATGAGGGCTGTGATGGCTCTCTGACTCCTGGGTGTCCCCAGCACACAAGTGGCTCTACCGGGAGATTGGGGACAGCCACCTGCTCCGGTACCTCTCCTGGACCGTGTACCCTGTGGCCCTGGTCTCCTTCTCCTCTGGCTTCAGCCAGAGCATCACGCCTTTCTCTGGAGGTGAGCCGTTTGCTTGTGTGCTTTGTACTATGGTTCCTTGTGCCAAAGCCTTTTCCTGTCCCTCGAGGCTTCTGATGGGGGGAGGCAGGAAGCGGTGACCCCATTTCACAGCCAGAGAAGCCAGGCTCAGGGGGAGTCGTGCCACTCACCCCAAGGTCACGCAGCGAGAAGGCCAGACCTCGACTCTTGGGTCACTGCTGGCTCTGCTTCCTATCTTAGGGCTCTTCTGGGCGGTGATGGGGCGCTCTGGTGGCAGGCTCCCCAGGGAGGGGCTGATGGAGGGGCTCAGCTCCCCCAGGTCTCTCAGCTCTGCCTCCAGCTCCAGACCAGCACTGGGGAGCCCCAGGGGCGCATCCGGGGGTGGACTGGGTCCTCCCCATTTTGCCATAGCTGTGTGCCAGGCTCTGCGGGAACGACATGGACAGCTCATGTCCCCTCTCTGACCCTTGTCTGCAAATGAGTTTACAAATCCTGACTCAGGGTTTTGGAGGACCTGACAAGCTCACAACGTGGAACATTTTGGGCAGGGTGAAGTGTTAAGAGTCTAATCTTGGGGTGACTGGGTGGCTCGGTTGGTTAAGCGCCTGACTTCAGCTCAGGTCATGATCTCATGATCTCACGGTTCATGGGTTCGAGCCCCGCGTCCGGCTCTGTGCTGACAGCTCAGAGCTTGGAGCCTGCTTCGGATTCTGTGTCTCCCTCTCTCTCTGCCCCTCCCCGGCTCATTCTCTGTCTCTCTCTGTCTCTCAAAAATAAAAAATAAAAAATAAACATAAAAAAAAGAAAAAGAGTCTAATCTTGAGACTGCCCCTCCTCTTGCCCCCCCCCCCACCTGTCCATCCCCTGCCAAGGTTCCGGAATACCAGAGCTGAAGACTATTCTATCAGGCGTGGTGCTGGAGGACTACCTGGATATCAAGAACTTTGGGGCCAAGGTGGTGGGCCTCACCTGCACCCTGGCCACCGGCAGCACCATCTTCCTGGGCAAAGTGGTACGGGTCCCCACCCCACCCTGCCCTCTCTGCCTTCCCCTCAGCGCCCCACAGAAGCCAGGTCATGGGGACTCAGGCCAATGCCTGCCATCAGGGGTTCGGTCTTGGGGAGGAGACAGGCTAGGTCCCCAGAGTGTGACAGAAGACGAGGGAGATGGAGGAGGAGGGTGCGGACGGGTCGCCATGTAGGTCTGGATGATGCTCTCTCTGCTCCCCCAACCCTGGGCCGGGAGGGGGAGGAGCTAGGGCTCTAGCCCTCCCCCCTGCCAGAGACAAGCCCTGTGCCCTGTGCCCACACCTCCCTGGTCAGGGCCCCTTCGTACACCTGTCGGTGATGATCGCTGCCTACCTGGGCCGTGTGCATACCAAGACCATTGGGGAGCCTGAGGTAAGGGTGTCAGGGAGGGCCCCCCTTGGAGGACGGAGAAGGAGGGGAGGGTGGGGGCTGACTCTGAGCCCCGGACTCGGGATACCCCCCCCCACCCAGAACAAGAGCAAGCAGAACGAGATGCTGGTGGCAGCGGCTGCGGTGGGTGTGGCCACAGTGTTTGCAGCACCCTTCAGCGGTGAGACCCTCCCTCGCACCCCTCCCTGCACCCTGGGGCCCCCCCACACCCCTCCTGTCCCCTGCTGCTGTGAACGGATCCACTCACTCCTCTGTCCAGCCGAGGGACCTGGAGGAGGGATGCGGGCCGGCTGAGGTCTTGTCTTACAGCAGACTTTCGAGTGCACAGCCACCCCAGGGTGGGGTGGAGGTGTTTACTGAGACACTTCGGGGTTACCCCAGCCAGACTTGGGTTTGAAATCCAGCTCCCCTGTGTGACCCTGGGCCGGCGAGTTCAGCTCTCTGAGCCTCATCTCCTTGGCCGTAACATGGGGATCCTGACGGCCCCACCCCATAGGGCTATTGGAGGCATTGCAATGGCCCAGAAGGGCACGCACAGGTGTCTTCCCTGGGCTCCTGCCTGCCCTCCCTCGCGTCAGCTCAGGCGGCCCCACCAGGCTGTAGGAGAGCAGGGAGAGCAGGGAGAGCAGGATGGGAGGGGTCAGGAGGGGTCGGGGGCCCTGGGACGGGTGGGGGTGGGGCTCTAAGCTCAGCACCACCTTCAGGCGTCCTGTTCAGCATTGAGGTCATGTCTTCCCACTTCTTGGTCTGGGATTACTGGAGGGGCTTCTTCGCCGCCACCTGCGGGGCCTTCATGTTCCGCCTCCTGGCCGTCTTCAACAGCGAGCAGGGTGAGTCCCCATCGGACCGCCTGACCCCAGCCCTGCCTCCCTCCTCGTCCCTCCCCCTCCTCCCCTCTTTCTGCCTTTTCTCCCTCTCCCCTCTCCTTCCTCACGTGTCCTGGGCATGAAGGATGGGGGCCCTGAGAGTACAAGATGGTAAAGCGAGCAAGGAGGCAAAGGCTGGTTGTTGGGGCCTTGAATGCCGGGAAAGGGTGTTTCGGGGGCAGGACCTAGCACCACCTCCACGCCTGTTTGCTGAGGCTGGGACTTGGGTTTGACTGGGGTAGGAGTGTGGCCCCTGATCATTCCCCTCCGTCCCCAGAGACCATCACCTCCATCTACAAGACCAGTTTCAGGGTGGATGTCCCCTTCGACCTGCCAGAGATCTTCTTTTTTGTGGTACTGGGGTGAGTGAGTGAGTGCCGCGCACCGGGGGCCTCCCCCAGGCCTGAACTGCCACCCTTGTTTCTGGGTGGGGCTCTAGAACTCCCCTCCCTCCCCCAGGGCCGTCTGTGGCATCCTGAGCTGTGCCTACCTCTTCTGTCAGCGCACATTCCTTGGTTTTGTCAAGACCAACCGGGTCACCTCCAAACTGCTGGCCACCAGGTGGGCTCTGGACAGGGACGGGGGGCCTCTCGGGGGGGACAGCCCCCCCTGCTCTCAGCCTCCTGATCCGTTTTATAGAGAGCCCTGCCCTCTGTACTGTCACCCACCTACAGAGCCCCCCAGATCTTTCCAGCCCACACCCCACTTACGGAGCTCTCGTTCCCTCCTAACATCCCCTCTCCAGGTCCCCACAGTCACCCCTCCACACCCCCCAGCTTGCTGGGTTGCCAACCCCTCGCTCTGTCACTAAGTTTGCACACTCCCCCCTACGGAAGCCCCACTTTCACGTGGAGCCAGAAGTCCTAACTGAGCCCCTCTCCTTCCAAGCCTTGCCTGCCCCCTGGCGTTGGCATCTCAGAGTCAGCCCTCCCCTGCCCCAGGCCTGCCGCGCGTGGCTCCCCAAGTGGCCTGATGGGGCTCTGTCTGGGGCTGGGTGGCGCTGGTCCCACAGGTTCCCCACCCCCCCCCCCGCCCCTAGGGTGGTGGGGCCTGCCCTTGTCCTTTTCCCCTCCTGTGGGGCGGGGGGTGGGGGAAGCGGAGGACCAGCACTGGACCTTACCCGCCCTCGCCCCCCAGCAAACCTCTGTATTCCGCCCTGGCGGCCTTGGTTCTCGCCTCCATCACCTACCCCCCTGGCGTGGGCCGCTTCATCGCTTCCCGGGTAAGGGGCGCGGGGCTGGGGCGGTGGGAGTGGTGAACCCCACTTTGTGCCTGTCATCTCGCGTAGTCCCCGCCACACCTGTGGGTCATCTCCGAGTTCCACTTGAGGACACCGCAGCTCTGGGACGGCAGAGCCCTTCTGGGGGTGGGGGCAGAGGAGGATTTAAGGCAGGAATGGCCCCCAGCCCCCTCACCGACCTGCCCCCTGCACCAGCTGTCCATGAAGGAGTATCTGGACTCCCTGTTCGACAACAACTCGTGGGCGCTGATGACCCGGAACTCATCTCCACCCTGGCCCGAGGAGCTCGACCCCCAGAACCTGTGGTTTGAGTGGTACCACCCGCGGTTCACCATCTTTGGGACCCTCGCCTTCTTCCTGGTTATGAAGGTGGGTAGCAGGGGCCCCCCGGGGAGCGCACAGGGTGGAGGCCAGCCTGGGAAGGGGGACATGGCTGCACGTGGCCCAGCACCGGGGGGGTGGCCTTCCACCCAGAGCACCTGATCTGCCTCTTGCCAGCTGTGTGGCCCTGGCTGAGTTGCTTCAGTTCTCTGAGCCTTGGTTACCCCATCTTTAAAATGGGTAGTTGCTGTGCTTACCTCAAAGGGAAGGTTGAGAAGGAGGAAAGGAAAGCCCTTGGCGCGGTGCCAGGCACATAGTAGACATTTTGTCAGGGCGGGTTTCCTGCCCCTGGTCAGCAGACACGGGCAGTGGACGTGTGCCCACACCTCCTCCTCCCGCCCTGGGAAACTCCCCTCTTCCTTGTCTGTTCCCTCTTCTGGCCCACTCCTGTCCGGTTAACCGCCTCTGACCTCACCCTCCCCCCTCCCCCCGCCGGATTCCCACCTCCCGAAGTTCTGGATGCTGATTCTGGCCACCACCATCCCCATGCCTGCTGGGTACTTCATGCCTATATTCATCTTCGGTGAGTCTGGGGTTCCGAGGGCCCAAGAGGTTCAGGGTTAATGGGGCAGGGCCATGGCTCTTGGCCCTTCCCCTCCCTCCTCAGATGGTACTGAGGTTGGTCCCCAGGAATGGAGGGGTGGTGGGAGCCGGCCAGCCTGGCTCCCCCTCCTCATGCTTTCTGTGGCCAGGAGCTGCTATCGGGCGCCTCATTGGGGAGGCTCTCGCTGTTGCCTTCCCTGAGGGCATCGTGGCCGGAGGAGTCACCAACCCCATTATACCTGGCGGGTACGCCCTGGCAGGTGAGTCCCCACTGGGCAGAGAGACAGCTGGGCTGGACCTGGAGGATCAGCCCGTGGTCCTGCAGGGCACGGGGAGGTCACTGAGCTTCCCCCTGAGCCCCCTCCCTGAGCCCCAACCCCTGAGCCCCGGTTACGCTCTCTAGCTCCCGTCTTGTCCCTGACGCCCTGCACTCTCCCTCACCACGCTCCCCGCCACCGAGCCCAGCCAGCGGGCCACTTCCAGCACATGGCCTCTGGGCAGTTTCCGCCTAGCGCGTGGCCACAGCCCTGGCGGCTCCGCCCTCTGGCACGAGGCTGGCCCCTGGCCTGAGCCACCCGCCCGGGCTCTGCAGGGGCTGCGGCCTTCTCGGGGGCTGTGACCCACACCATCTCCACGGCGCTGCTGGCCTTCGAGCTGACTGGCCAGATAGTGCACGCGTTGCCGGTGTTGATGGCCGTGCTGGCGGCAAACGCCATCGCCCAGAGCCTCCAGCCTTCCTTCTATGACGGCACGATCATCGTCAAGAAGCTGCCGTACCTTCCATGGATCCGAGGTCGAAAGATCAGGTGAGAGGCGCCTACCTCGGGCCGGTGGATGGGGCTGAGGGGTCCAGGTGGGCTGGGGCGAGGTCCCCCTCCAAAAACCCTCACTGTGGCTGACCTTGGACGTGGGTGGTATGGAAGGGGCCAACACACAGCCGTCTTGTCCCCGCTCTCTCCAGCTCCCTGCATGACCTTGGCCATGTCTTTGGCCTCCTGGGCCTCTGTGTCTTATTAGCCGTCAGTCTGCCCATTTGCTGGAAACTGGGGCTCAGAGAGTTGCCTTGTCTTGCTTCCGTCACACAGAGAATCACCCCAGATCTGGAAGGTCCCCTCCTCTCTCCCACTCCTGCTCTGCTGTCCTGGCTGGGACACGGGGAGCTGGATTCAGGCTTTGAGGTCCTCACATGGCCCGACAGGACCGTGGCCAGACAGGACCAGAGTAGCCTCTGTTCCCAGAGAAGCAAAACTAAGAGACTCTGAGAGTCCTGGGCCCAAGGCCCAGCTTCCAACATGTGCAAGCTGCCACCCTGCTCCAGGCCTCAGTTTCTCCATCTGTAAAATGGGGGCGGCTTCTCCAGTGATTTTCAAACTTTAAAGCTTTTTTTTCATTTTGCCATCAAATTTGTCTTCAAATGAAAATTTCCAGGGAAGGCTTCTGAGTAAAACAGACCAAAGTGCAGCAGTCTGGGGTGGGGGTGGGGGGTAGAGAAGGAGGTTGGGAGCTAGGAATCCAGAGTCAGGTCACAGGTGAGCCGGGCCCCAAGTTCCTCCCCACCTTGGGGTTCCGGGAGTTGCTCATCCTAGGAATCTCTCGGTGCCTGCCCACAGCTAAGAACCAGCTCCCCGCAGGTACCCCTGCTTCGTCCTGGGGTCTGGATATCCCTCCACTCCAGGACCTGAAGGGAGTGCCCTTCTGCCTTTAGCTCTCACCGCGTGATTGTGGAGCACTTCATGAACTGTACCATCACCACGCTGGCCAAGGACACACCGCTGGAGGAAGTGGTCAAGGTCATGACCTCCACAGACATGGCCAAGTACCTCCTGGTAGAAAGCACAGGTGCCCTGCAGGAAGGGGGGAGCATGGGTGGGGAGGGGCCATTCCCTCTGCCTTTCTCTTCAGCCTTGGAGGCTCGGGTCCAGCAAAGGGAAAACAGGGCATTGGACCTGTCATGCACCTGACTCTGAGTCTTCTCTCTGCAACTGTGTGACCTTAGGTGGGTCATGTCACCTCTCTGAGCCTCAGTTTCCTCACTGGTAAAATGGAGATAGTAACCACCCTACCTTGGGGGTGGGTGACATGTTTAAAAGAGGAGGCTTGTAAGGCACTCCATGGATACCTTTAGGAATTAAAAAAAAATTTTTTAATGCTTATTTTTGAGAGAGAGAGAGAGAGAGAGAGAGAGAGCAAGCGAGCACGAGTGGGGGAGGGGTAGAGAGAGAGGGAGACACAGAATCTGAAGCAGCTCCAGGCTCTGAGCTGTCAGCACAGAGCCCGACGCGGGGCTTGAACTCACAAACCGTGAGATCATGACCTGAGCCGAAGCCGGACGCTTAACTGACTGAGCCCCCCAGGCGCCCCATGGAATCTTAGAACCAGGCCTCGTGTGCTTGGGAGCGGGGATAAAACAATGGGAACACTACTAGGGTCTCCCCTTCGAGCACTCCCCAGCGAAGTCACCTCTCTCGAAACCCCGCTGCCATGAGAAAGACATCTCTTTAAAGAAAATGAATGAGCACAAACTGAATATTGGGGAAGAATCCAGCTAAGCACCATTTCCCACTGGGACAAGTACAGTAAGAGTGGGAAAGACATGCCGGGGGAGGGCAGGGGGAGGCAGCTATGTCCACTTGGGCCGCTGTCAGCCATGTGTGCAAACAAGACAAGGTACACACTTGTCAAGCGTAGCTGGAGTTGGATTTCCACTCATCCTTTCAGCAGGTGCCTTGTTCAGTGAGCCACCTGCACAACTGTATGGGTCACCCCCATACCTACCCCAAGAGATCATAAAGCCATTTATGAAAAACAGAATCCTGGGCAAACACCTTAAGCTCTATGGATTGGTTTCCTTCCCTGGAAAACAGGGACCAATACAATATGGAGTTGTCAGAGGCTCTTGCCCTAAATGCCAAGCCTCCTCCCCACTCAAATTGGGATACCTTTAACATTATCCCACAGAATACACCAAATATCCCATTTGAAAATATTTGCATATGTATGAATCCCCCAAGAGGCTTCACCTCCTGGAACAAAGACAGAACTGGCCTTAAGCGTCCGACTTCAACTCGGGTCATGATCTCAGGGTTCGTGGGTTTGAGCCCCGCATCGGGCTCTGTGCTGACAGCTCAGATCCCGGAGCCTGCTTTGGATTCTGTGTCTCCCTCTCTCTCTGCCCCTTCCCTGCTCGCGCTCTGTCTCTCTCTCAAAAATAAATGAACATTAAAAAAAAAACAAGTGGCCTCCAGGACAAAGTCCACTTTCACCCTTAGAACCACAGGAAGCAGAGCTCCCGACCAGCACGGGCCCAGGCTGTGCCCCTGCCGCTCACCTAAAAAATAGCTTTAATTGTTATTGTTGTTGTTGTATTGTTGTTTAAAGGGAAAGTATTTACATGCCTAGTTGTGGAATTTTGATTTTTACTTGACAAGAAGGAAGCACACCAGGGCCGCCCCCTCAAAACCGAGTACCAGCTCCAGTCGTAGCCCGGAGTGAGGCTTGCCAAGCCCTCAGCACACAGTAGGACCTCAGAACATGGTGGCCTTCCGGGTTCACAATTTTCACCGGGCTGAGCCAGATGTGAAATTTCCTGTGGGAAATGAGGGGCCAAGCCCAGCGCTGCTGCACAGACATCTTCATGCCGTTCTCCTAAATCACCTGTCTTGAGGCCCTGCCACAGGGGCAAATAAGGGTGGGCAGGTAACCTCCGGGCCCCCGGGCAGCCTTACCCAGCTCCCTCAACTACCTTCCCTCCACATCAAAAGCTGAGTGACCTTGGACAAGACAACCAACCTCTCTGTGCCTCTGAGCCTCAGCTTCCTCTGCTATAAAATAAGTGATCATAGGTCCTGACCCATAGGCTGCCACAGGTTCCTGAGAGACATGAGATCACCCAGTACAGTTCTTGGCACATAGTAGGTGCCCAGCAGATGTACGTTTCCTCTTCCTAATGTGTCTCTCTCCCTCCACTTGTGCAGAGTCTCAGATACTGGTGGGCACCGTGGAAAGGGCCCACCTGGTGCAGGCACTCCAGGCTGAGCCACCTTCCTGGGTTCCAGGACACCAGGTGAGTACAGGATAGGAGTGGTCAGCAGGATAGTGAGGGGAGGGGCCTCTGGGAAAGGTGGTTCGAGGGGGCCAGCCTGGAGGAGGAGGAGGAGGCTGGCCCAGGTTCCCATGATCCTTCCCCCATCCCCAGCAGTATCTCCAGGACATTTTGGCTGGGGGCTGTCCCGTGGAGCCAGTGACCCTGCAGCTGTCTCCAGAGACCTCCCTGCACCAGGTAGCGGGAGGTAGTGGGGAGGGGTGGGGCATGGGGGCACGAGGGCGGGCAAGGACTGTGGGATAGAGGGAAAGAGCCCAGGAGGGGAACTTAGGCTCCAGCTTTCTTGGCACACTGTCTGCTTCTCTTGGGTCTGCTTCCTCATCTGCAGAATGGACACAGCAGTCTCTGTCCTGTCCATCTTTTATTCCTAGGGCTCTTGGGAAGAGGGAGGGCTTGGGGGAACAGACACCTCTGGGTGGAGAGAGACAGTAGTTACAGATATGTCTTTGCATCAAGGTACACATGGGTCTCAGTTTCAGGTCTACCATATTCTCCTCGTGTGATCTTGGGCAAATTACCTAATCAGTCTGAATGCTGATCCCCTCCCACCCTGCAAAACAGAGACTGACACATGGGGTCGGGGGCCTGGAGTTGGCCTCAGCTCCTCTGTGCCACTGGATGATGCTGGATCAGTCGAAATTAACCAGACCTTTCCATTCGTCCCTTGTGTGGACTCTGGAGGCCTCTGGTGGTCATGATGGGCATTGCAGGCCCATGTCTGATCTCCCACCCAGGCCCACCCTCCTCACCCCTTCCCAGGCTCAGCGACAGGCAGGTGGGCACCCCTGGGACAGAGCCCTGGCCAGGGCCCCTCCACCCCAGCTCACAGCCCCCAGGCCAGGGAGAGATTGAAGCTAGAGAGGTGGGCTGAGCAGCACATGTCCTCCAATGTGTCCTAACAACCCCTCCTCCAGGCACACAACCTCTTCGAGCTGTTGAGCCTTCAGTCCCTCCCTGTGACGTCTCGGGGCAGAGCTGTGGGCTCCGTGTCTTGGGTGGAGGTATGAGAGTCCTGGGGCAGAGCAAGGCAGAGGAGCCATGCTCTCACAGGCTGGGGAGGCAAGGGGGGCACCAGCATCCTCCCATCCAGATTTAGAGGGGCCTCACTGGATTCTGAGAAGCCCCATTTCTTGTCCCAGAGCGGCTGGCCACTGTTTTGTGGCCAGTGGCCAGTGCTGCCATTCTCTGAACCTAAATGGTCCCATCTGTGCCGTAGCAGGGGGGAGGGGCACTGGCTCCTGGGGGCTCCGCAGAACCTTGGGCATCTCTCATGGGGCCCCTCCTGGCTGGGTGGCAGTAGGTGGACCACCTGTATGTGTGTTGGGGCATAGGGGCCCTCCCCTAAGTCCCTCTAGAAGCCCTTTACCCCAGGGGCTTCAACCCCAGAATCAACCCTGAGCAGAGGCCGATAATACTGGAACCCCCACTCTTAGCCTCTTCTACATCCTCCCTCCCCTCAAACCCTCTCTCTCTGTTCTAGTTGAAGAAAGCAATTTCTAACCTGACAAACCCGCCAGCCCCAAAGTGAGCCAGCCTGGCAAGAGGAAACAGGGCGCCTCAGCTGCCCCAGTGAAGGAGGTTGGGCAGGGACCCTGCCTTTCTTCCCCATCACAACACACCTCCAGCCCAGCTCAACTCCTCGGGCAGCTCTGACCTTGCGCCGAAGAGGGCCCCCCCCCCCCCCGTTCACCATGTTCCGTCCTGGGTGCCACAAGCACTACGTGCCTTAAAGGACAAGTTCGCCCTGGACAGAGCAGGACTGGAGATTGCAGAAAACCAGTGGACAGTGGGTGCTCATTGAAAATTCGCCAAATTCGCAGAGAAGACATGGGTGTGTGCTGTCACCAAGAGCGGGTACAGATGCCCTCTGGGGGGTGTATGACTCCCAACCAGAGGCTCCTGAGAAAAATAAAGCTGATTCCCAGAGCTGCAGACCCCCTCCCCTCAGCTCCAAGGTTGTGGACATACCTGTGCTGGCCCCGAGCGAGCTCTTGGGGGGCCCCCTGGTGGCCACCTAGGGCATCACAGGCCTGGGTCCCTGGCCTCCCATTCATTGCTCCTCCTGTGCCCCCTTCCTGGCAGGGAAATAAACAGGAGAGCAGGTCCCCCACCAGGTCTCATGATGCTTGTCCTCAGGTGTAAGAGGAGCCCTGTGGTCCAGCTACCCTCAGCCGAGCCCCAGCTTCCTCCTTGGCTGAGCCGGGGCTGATAAAGCAGCATCCCTGGGCGTGGCTCCTGGGGGGCTCCGCAAAATCCCATCTCCTGGCTGGGTGGCAGTAGGTGGACCACCTGTATGTGTGTTGGGGCATAGGGGCCCTCCCCTAAGTCCCTCTAGAAGCTCTTTTACCCCAGGGGCCCAAGGACACACCTTCCCCCAGAGTCCAGGCCAAGTTCACTGGGTGAATCCACCACTTTAATGTCTGCAGAGAACCTTCAGGGGTACGGGAGGAGGGTGCAGGGAAGGGTGTAGGGGCACCAGGGAGTAGGTTCAGAGAGTGAGGGATGAACAGACCCTCCAGCGGCAGAGATTCTTGTGAAGGGGGCTGAGAAATAGACACTTAGCTACCAGAGAGGCTGCCCCACCTCCGGGGGGTGGGGGGACACGGACACGGAAGGGGAGGGACTGAGCCCTGGGGTCAATGCAGGGTCCCCAGGTCTCACTAGGTCTCCTAGGCCCTTCTGCGGCTGTCTGCCTGGGGGGCCCAGCTGCAGGCGCCTCCGGGCAGCTTGCCCTGGTGTCTGCTGAGAATCCTCGAGCTCACCAGGGACAGAAACCCTGCAAGGAAGGTGCCCAGCTGAGCCTCGCAAAGAAGGGAGAAGGGGGTTATGGCTCCCACTGCTGGGGTAGGTTCATGGAGGCACACAGTGGTCCACGGGAGTGCCGCTCCCCCCCCATCCCTGCTGCACCCACCCTCTGCCTACCCTGAGGGGTCAAGAGATGCCCAGCCCAGACCCCAACGTCCTGATAATGCCTGGGCTGCTCCCCCAGGCAAGGTCACAGTAGGAGGTGGCTCTGAGCCATTTAGCCCCCACCTCAGTTGTAGAACACCTCGTCCTCCTCCTCCTCCTCCTCCTCCTCCTCCGAGAGGGACATGCTGTCCACCGAGGGGAGGGAGCCCTGCAGGTGGGCTCCACCCTCAGGCCCCAAGCCCCTAGGCAGCAGCCTCCGCTGCTGCTGTTCCGGGCTGGGGGGCTGGGGGCCGGCAGCTGTGATGGGGGGCTCATCGGGGGAGAGGCCAGGGGAGGAGAAGGCCAGAAGACTGTCATCCTGCGAGGGGCCGCTCAGAAGACTGTCCTGAAGGTAGACGCTCTCCAGGTCTGGAAAACCAACGGGAGGGGGAGGAGGCATGAGGACTGGAGTCCTGGACCCCACTCCTCACCCTCTCCTGGTGTGTGAGGGAAGGTGAGGGGCCGTGTTTTGTCACTGCTGAGCTGTGTGACCGTGGGCAAGTCACTGAGCCTTTTTGAGTGCCAGTTTCTCCCTGGGGGTTCCAGAGGTGGCGGAATGAGTGGAGGAGTTAAAAGCAGGCCGTGCTCTCTGGACTCGAGTCTGAATCCTGCACTCTGAAAATTGGGGCAACCAGTGTTCTTCCCCGGCCTCCGTGCCCTTCCCTCCCCTCACGGTCAGAGGAAGGATTAAATGAAATAATGGGTAATGCAGGCTTCACCCAGGACCAAGGCCTGTTGAAGCAGTAACCTGGGGTGACCTGGGGTTCTAGAAAAGTGGTTGGTTGTACTGGGTATTAAGGTTCAGATCCTGGCTCAGATGCCTCTAGCTGTGTAACCTAGGGCAAGTTTCTTGGTGCCTCAATTTCCCTGAGATAATAACACGACCTATTTCTTAGAAGTGTCGTGAGGATTAAGAGAAATAACATAAGTAAGACACTTAACACAGTAGGCACTTAGTCCCTGTTATTACTATTATTCTCTCCTTTATGCTTAGGGCTCTCCTTGGGCAGTGGGCAGGGCAAGGATCCCCAGCCCCATCCACAGATGCAGAAACCAAGGCTGGGGGGGCGGGGCTTGTCCGTGGTCACAGTGCATTTGGTGGCGGGGCAGGCCCCCAGGCCCTGCTCTGCTCCACCCGCCCCGCCCCAGCGCCCTGCCCGGCTGGGCCGTACCCCGTAGCTGGACGACGTCCTGAGGGCTGTTCTCGGGGTGAAGCTCCTCGTTGTCCAGCGAGGACCAGGCGCTCAGTGTGGCCTCTGTGATAGCAAACTGTTCGGCAACCCCTGGGGGCGGGGGGACAGCGGGACTCAGCTCAGCGGGGACAGGGCAGAGGTGGGGGCGGGGCCTCGGCGCCAGGACAGAAGCTGGGGGCGGGGCCTCGGCGCCAGGACTCGCTGGCATCCTGCACCCTCGCGGAGAGCTGGGCTGTCCGTCCAGGCCCCGGTGATCAGAGCGCCCACCTAATGTCCCATCCACCCCCTGGCATTTTTTTGCCCTGCCTAGACAATGCCCATGTGGTGACCCTCGGTCCCCTAAGGACCAAAGACCCGACAGTCCCGTCCCCATGCTCCCCCCCCCCCCAACCGCTGACCTGCCGCAAAGCGGGCCTCCCGCAGCTCATCTGGAAGGCAGCAGTAATGCTCATCCTCCGCCGGGGAGGGCTCCCAGCCTGAGCGCTGGGCACGCCAGCCCTTCCACTCGATGAGGTGGGCCACACGGCCACGCGCCATGGCCGTGGGCTTGGTGATGTGGTCCTTGATGCTCTGCACCACCCCTGGGGGCACGGAGGGCAGCTGGGTGACCCCTCTGACACAGAACCCAGCCCAGGGCCCCACCCCCACTACCCCAGGCCCCCCAGTGGCCTGTACTCGCCCAGTGCCCTGTGTCCTCACAGCCCCGTACCCACAAAGCCCTGTATCTATCTATGCAAGTCCCCCTGCCCTGCCCGTGCCCACTCTGTGCCCCACGCCCTCCCCAAGCCCCAAGGCCCCACCTCACTTAGATGCTCCCCACTCATGTGGAGGCCCCATGCCCCCCAATATCCTGCTCTCAGGCAATGTTCCCCTCCACTTGGTGCTTCCTCCCCAGACCTGCCACACCCCTCATTCCCTTTGACCAGGTTCAAACCCTTCTGCCCCAAAGATCCACTTGAGATCCACCTGGTCCTCTCCCTTTATCCATTAATTAATAAGTGCTGAGAGAGCATCCCCTGTGCCAAGGCCAGTGCCAGCTCTGCTGAAGGGGAGACCTGTGTGGGAGGCAGCATACCAGGAAGGCTTCCTGGAAGAGGTGGACTGGGGTTGAACTTTACAGGTAGGGTGGTAGGTTTGTAGGTGCGTTGGACAGATGAAGGCAAGACTGGAGGCTATTTCAGAGATGAGATGAGGAGGAAGGCATGGAAGAATCTGGCACGATCCCAGGACTACCAGGGGTGAGACGTGGGGGCAACTAGAACTGGGGTGGAAGAGGCTGGGGAGCCCATCAGGGGTTAGACTTGGGGCTGAGGAGAGCCAGACTAAGGACTCTGACATTTTCCTTCTAGCAATGGGGAGCCACAGCAGGGTAATGAGCAGGAGAGTGACTGTTGAGGTTAGATCTGTTGTTTAGGAAGAGCATCCTAACTAGGGAATGGGGCCAAGGGTGCAGATGAGGCACCATCAGGTACCATTAAAGGGATCCAGCAAGACACAGGACAGGGGCTGGGCAGTGGGGACGACGGCCCGAGGGGTTCTCAGGAGGAGACCGCAGGTGTGGAAGTTGCCAGCGCTGCCAGGAGTGATTCAGCATCTCTCTGAACCGAGGCCGAGCACACAGTCGCTGGGGTCTCAGAGCCACAATGCAAGGAACAGCAACATTTAAGCAAGACGGGGTATCCACCGAGGACACCAGAGCCATAAAACTGAGAAAATGGGAAGGACAGAGGCGAGGAAGAAGGGGGAACCCCCCTCCCCAAGCTAGATGTGCAGCTCACCCGCAAAGGTCTTTGGAGGAGGTGGTTCGAGTGGCCAGGGCAGGTGAGGCAGAGGAAGCAGGTTTCGGGTGGGAAACAGTCCAGGCAAATGGGAGGGAGGGCAGTGCGGGCACTCTGGGGGGCCGTGAGGGATTTAAGGAGAAGGGAGCCTCAGGTACGTGGAACAGACCCGTGAGCAAAGAGGCTGGTCCGCTGGCCTGGAAACTTGCCCTTGGCTGAGGGGGGCGGCTTCACCCAGAGACACCCCGGAGGCCAGACAGTCTCCCCAGGGGCAACAACGGACCAACGGGGGAGTAATACCAACCCGCCGCCAGTGTGTTCTGTGGTTCCACTGTGCTCCTGAGCTCCCCGGGGTGTCAGGCTGAGACCGAATTCTCGATTTCTCCTGCAGCCCCACCTTTGCTGAGCTCCTTCCCGGGGCCCTGCCGCCCTCACTCCTACAGACTCTGCGCTCGAGAACCCCTCAACGAATCACTCGCGCAATCCTCGTCCGGGAACCCGACCCAAGGTGGGGGGTGACGGGCAACCTGCCTCTGCTGCAGAGATCTGAAAGCTCGGGGCCAGCCCCTCATGGCTTCGGGAGACCCCAACAGCTTAACCCAGCGGGGGATGGGGCAGGAACACTAAGTCACCCCTCCTGCCAGAACCCGGCGTGGAGCATGGCGTCCGGAAAGTGGTGAATCTGGCAGGGCTGCGATCCTTCCTGCGGCTGCCCAACGGCTAGTGTCCAGGGGTGGGGGGCGTGCTAACTCCAAGGCAGGAGAGGGCAGTCGGGGCCTACCCACAAGGGACGAGGTGGCCAGAGCTGCCACGTTGTAGTTGCTGGAGCAGGACCTGGAGTCGGACAGGTAGCCGTTGGTGGTCTGGAAGCACCTCTGTGGGAAGGAGAGGTGACAGATGACAACCCCCCCCACCACTCCCATCCCCACGAGACACCCTCCCTGAGCGATGGTGCCCACTCCACAGGGCCATCCCACCCCACTGTTTTCATCAGGGCTCCCTTCCCCAGGGCCAGCAGGACTGGGTGCCCAGGCTGGGCACTGCACAACAAGGGGCAATGGTGTCAGCTCTGGCTGGCTGGACTGGGGGAAGGGCAAATGCACTGACCTGCCAAGGATCCCAACAGAAATCCATCTGTTTGTCCTAAAACGAGAGGAGAAAGAGGGTCAGGCAGGGCCCGGCACGCAGCGCCAGCAGAAGGCACAGGTCCTGGGGCCCTGGGTGGTGGCATGGGTCAGCCTTCTGGTATTCTCTGAGGTCGGGGTCTGTCTACTCCTGGGTCGTGCCCTGGTTTCCCTTGCCATGCGGAGGAAGACGTGGGGTGGGGGCCGGGCAGTGGTGGCTCTGCCAGAAGGCAGTGGGTGCAGGAGATAGATTGGACCTGGGTTCGAGGTTTGACTCTGCGCTTTCCACCTGGGGATCCTTAGACGGGTGCCTTAACATCTCAGAACGTCAGTTTCTTCCTCTGTAAAATGGTGATGATACATTTACCTCACGGGTGGTCGTGAAGCAAGTGACATGATGCAAAGGGCCCAGCATGACACTTGACATGTCTGTATAAGAATAATAATTATATGAACAGGTTCAAGCCACGACCTCTGATCTGGGGTGGGGGTGGAAATTATGCACCAAGATTTGAGGCCCCCAGCAAGCTCTTCCTAATCCATCCAGACTAAGAATGCTACTCCTTGGGGGCACTTGGCTGGCTCAGTCGATAGAGCACCCAGCTCTTGATCTCAGGGTTGTGAGTTCGAGCCCCACGCTGGGTGTAGAGATTGCTTAAATAAATACACTTAAAAAAAAATGACACTCTACCCTCCAGAGGGCAATGCAGGCTGCTAAGGGGTGGTGGGCTGGTTGGGGATGGGCTGGGGGGAGACTTGTTATCTGCAAGGCTGAGTTAGTTTGGGTGGGAAAATCTCCAAGGTGGGACTCTCTTTTCTAAACAAGCCTGGTCCAGGTCCTGGCTGCCCCAGCCTGACTCACACCTTCATCCAACTGAATACCACACCCTGGGGGCTCCGATCCCACAGGAAGTAGCCAAGTGCATGCGGCAGGAAGGGAAGACTGGAGAGGTTTCGGCTCCCTGTGGGAAGGTGTAGAGGACACCCGGGAACCAGGGCACAGGTGGGGACGAAAGGTGACCGGTTACCTTGCCAGTGACATGGTCTGGAGCAACAGCGGGGGGATGGCTGGAGGGCAAGTCTGGGTTCAGGGGGCCCGTGCCCTGGGGCATGGGGCAGTCCTTGTGGGCACTTGTGAACAGATCTGGAAATACAATGACAGGAGGGACTCAGAAAACGGCAAACTCTCCTTGTGAAGCTTGTTCGAACCAGCCCTGAGGGATGGGCGCTGTGATATCACCCCTTACCGTTTTATAGAGAACAGAGACCCAAGACCACCGCAGGTGAGGAGACCAGCCAGCTCTCCTCCGGCCTGGTCCCCTCCATGGGAATTACTGCCCATCTGCCTGTTCCTCCATTTCCCCTCATTCCAGCACCCACATTCCAGAAGTTTCGACCTCATGGGGACCTCCAATCCATTTACCCTACTATTTTCCACCAGCTCCTGGTGCCCTCGCTCCCCTCCTGGCCCAGCCTGCAAGCCCTCCTTCGCAGACGCCCTCAAGTCTCAACCGTGTTCAGTCTCCCCCCTGCCTGCTCGGCACCTGGACCCGCACGTCGCTGGAGAAAGTCACCGGGCTCACACAGGACACGGTCTGGGGATCCTTCTACGTGTCTTCCATCCCCGCTAAGTTTGCTCCCCGCCAGGCTGACTCCCTCAGGTGTCTTTCCTTCTCAAACAGGCAACACGGGCACCCCTCTCCCCACGCCCTGGGGTTGGCTCTTCCCCATCCCTCACTGAGATCCAGAAGCCTTTGGCAGGTGGTGCCCCATTTTTCTACCTGAAATCATCACCCTGCCCGCATTTCGCCCACACCATCTGCTTCCCCTCCTATGACAAAGGAAGAACTGTTCCTACCCCATCCAAGACCAGCCGCCCCAATGGGGGGCTGGGACCTGGCCGTGCCCCCCCGCCGGGCCCCGGAGCTCCGAACTCTCTCTGCCCTTTTGGTTGTCCAGTTTGTCTGTCCCTTTTGGCCGCCAGCGTGGTGTGTGCAGCAATGGGTCTCCACTCCACATTTGCCTGCAGCCCTGCCCCCGCCCCTCTCATGGAGCCCCTCACCGCTGCATCAGCCCCCTGCTACCCAAAGACCTCCCAACCCTCGCTTCCCCCCAGCTCCGTGCCCACTCCTCCGACCCCTTCCAGGCCACACTTAGAGAGAGCTGTGTTCAACCTCTACTTCCCTGACTCCCATTTTCTCCTCCACCCATTTCAGGCGGCCTTTCCTGAGGCAGCCCTTGACTCCCCGGCCAAGCCCAGCGGTTCATTGGCTTCTCCGGGGCACAGGGGCACCGCCCATCCCCCCTCAAGCCACGCCCATCTCAGGCTTCCCCCCAACCCCGACGGTCGCCTTCTCTGCTCCACTCTGGCCCCTTGTCATCTCCCTTGCCTCTCCCAGGGCATCTCATCGAAAGGAGAGCGAGCGGCTGCCGCCCACATTTACACCCACAGCCCTGATTCTGCGTGAGCCCCACGCTGAATTTCCAACTCCCTTCACGGATGCCCGACAGGTGTCTCAAGGAAACTCGGGTCCGTCTTCCTCCACTTCTCCAATTTTAGAAAATGATGCAATGGTCCACCCAGCTGTGCCAACGAAAAATCCAGTTTTCTCTGAGCGCTGCCTTCCCCCAACCCTCCCAACCAGGAAGTCCTACTGGCTCTCTCTCCAACCTCCCTTCTAGATGTATCCGTCTGCATCCCTACCACTGCTGTCCACGAGGGGGCACCACCCTCTCTCACCCGGACCACAGAGGGCCACAGCCTCCCGGCTCGCAGCCCACTCTCCGCCCAGCCGCACAGGGATGCTGCAGGTCAGACTGCGTCTTTGCTGAAAACCTGCCACTGGCTTCCTTCCATCTCACCTGACGAGAGCCTGCCCCTCACCCTGCACGCCAGCCTGGCCCCTGTTCCCGCCACTCTGGCCTCCCTGCTGCTCCCCAAATGGCCCACTTGTTCTTTGTCCTTGCTATCCCCTCCACCTGGAACACCATCCCTGGATCTTCCTGAACCACGGCATTCAGGTCTCGGCTCAAGGTCACCTCCTCAGAGCGGCCCTCCCTGCCTCCATGGCCAAGCTTCCTTTACAACGGCCGTCACTCTCGGACATCCTTGTGTTTTGAAGCGTCCAGTCCCTCCAGGAATGTGAGCCCATGAGCACAGAGACCATAGCAAGGAAAGGCTCTGTCCCCAGAGCCTAGAACAGTGCCGGGCACCTGGAAGGTGCTGTATCAGCATTGTGGAAAGACCTCTGCCTGTATGAGAGCAGTTAGCACCGGCTGTCTGGTAAAAGCATGTGTGGGGAGGGCAGGGACTGGTCCCATCGTGACACACTCTCAGGGCCTACCACATAGTAGGCTCACAGACGTTGCTGAAGGGATGACAAACTGAACTGAAGAGCCGGGATTGCTGGACTGAATTCTTGGGCTGAACTGAAGAGGGCTCCACCTCCAGAGGGTAACTGGGAATACCCTTGCCATTCATTTGAGTAAGCATTTCGTCCTGATGCATTTCAAAGCATTAGCAGAGCACCTACTATGTGCCAGCACTGTTCTGGGCACTAGGAACACTGTGGCAAACAAGACAGAGATGATTTCTGCCCTCATGAAGCTGAGATGTTAGTTTGTTCGTTCATTCATTCATTCATTCTTTTCCCGCTGAGTGTCTGTTTAAGGCATGTCTATACCACCCAAGCACCTGGGCACAGAGGCGGGATTAAGACTCCATCCCTGCCCTCTGGGAGCTCCCAGATGGATGGCAACCAGTCCCAAAGCCCCTCATCCAAACACAAGGCTGACAGGCGGGGGGGGGGGCAGTAGCACCCACGAGTGCTCTTGTCCCCCACCCCCTCTTCTGGCATGATGGCATGGACAGGATCCTCACTCTGACCTAACGAGGAAAGAATCCATGGCTCAACTTTAGAGATGAGGAAACGGGGGCACAGACGGGACATCACTAGCCCAGGGCACGCAGCCGATAGCCAGTGGTTAGAGTCTGAGCCCCATTATTCTGACACTGACGCTCACGCTCTTCCAAAGCACAGAAGGAGTTCCGATGAGCTGTGTGGGGGTCGGAGGCTGCACAGGAGAGCTGATGGGGGAGCCAGCCAGCAGGGGTGCCAGGAGGAAGGTGTTGCGGGCAGAGGGAGGGGTGTGCAGCTTGCACATAACCGTGGAGTCTGGGAGATTGGAGGAGCAGAGGTGTCTGGGCCGTGGCAGGGAGGGGGGCCTCTGCAGGACACTGGTCCCAGCCTGCATCGTCCCTGTCCTGGACGCTGGCTCCCACCACTCTTCTCTGGCTTAGGCAGCCCAGCCTGCAAGAGCTGATGGCATGGAAGCACGGAGGGCTTCCTGGAGGAGGGTCTGCTGGCTGGAGGTGGGAGGTATCAGTGGCTCCCAGAGGCAGGGCTGGGCTCTGGGCTGAAGTGCCCACTAGGAGGTGTTGGGGGAGGGTGAGGTGTTAGCAAGAAGGGGAGGATGGGGACCTGGAGGACAGCGTGAGTGCTCCACTGACCCCTCACGTGCCTTTGGATCACTTTCTCCTGTTTTTGTGCACCCGCAGCCCCTGCCCCGAGGGCCACGGGAGGCTCCTTCCGGAGGAGCCGCCCTCTGGCAGCTGGAGCTGAATTTATGACCCTTTGTTTGGGGTTGAAAAGCTCAGGGTCCCTGCTGGATGGGGCTGCAGCCACCCTTGCAGGGCGACAGAACCTGTCGCGGCCCCTCTCCTCTCCTTGCTCTCTCCATTCCTTTACTGGCTTCCTCCGGAAATCTCCTCCAGAAACCATTTGTACCCAAAGCCTCATTTCGGGGTCTGCTCCTAAGGAGCCCCTCCAAAGACACCTGGGTGAGGCTCTGGCGCCAGCCCGCCCCGTTCAAACCCCAGCTCCGCCCTTTACTGCCTATGGGACCTTAACTCTGCCTCTCGGAGCCTCCATTTCTTCATCTGTAAAATGGGCGGTTGACTGGTCTTGTTCTCCAGGTATTGCCTACCAGGATCCAAAACAGAACAAAGAGGTCCCGGGTACCCCACTTTGGAAGGAGGCCCCTGTCAAGGGCAGGGGAAGCAAACACCCTCCTGAAGGTGGTTGAAACAGGCTCTTCTGCCCCAGCCACCCACCACCCTTCTGACTCTGACTACTGATTGGTCCGCACGAGTGAAGTGAGGGGGCTCTCAGAGACTCCCCTGCAGAAATTTGGGGTGCCTGCAAAGGAGAAGCCAGCATCCTACCCACCCGCCCCACCCCTGGCTGGATGTCTGCACAGCTGCGGAGGGACGGCTGGGCCAGGAAGAGCAGTGGAACACCCCACCCTGTGAGTTTCTCAAGGCTCAACAGGACACTGAGGAAGGAGCCATGTTTGAGTTTTGCTGGTGCCCTCTAAGAGGGCTGCTTGTGGGACAAGGGGACCCCAGCCCCCAGAGGCTGGAAGGTGGGCAACTTTAGGGGGCAAGGGGGTTGGGCTGGAAATGGAAGAGGTCAAAGCAGGCCAGATCTCCCATGCCGGGGGGGTCATGCAGTGGGCAGGCCCCCCGAATGGCCCCTGGCAGAACTCACACATGCTGACCTGGGACCCGTGGCCCCCCTGCCACCTCATCGTCCGCCACTCTCCCTCTTGCACTCCAGCCACACTGATGGCTCAGACACACCCAGCACACTCCTGCCTCAGGGCCTTTGCCCTGACTGCTCAGGTCCTCCAGCTGGAACTCTCTCCCCCCACAGAGCCGCAGGGTCACTCCAGCACCACATTCAGGTCTCTGCCCCTCCCCTGCTCGCACACACTCTCTCGTCCCCACCGCCTCAAAACAAATAAACTTAAAAAAAGAGTCTGTTAAAAAATATATAAAATAAAATAAAACTGAACAGAAAATACGAGAACCTACCAAGGAGTCAGGTTAAGTATCGTTTCGTGAAACTTCGGTTTAAATTGCACAGACACGCACGTGCCCACACAAGTGTGCGTACACACCTGTGATAAGAATTTGCCATGTGTGTGCCAGGGCGTGATGCAAAATCTATTTATTGCTATGGGTTCCAGTAAAAACATTTGCAAGTGGCCGTTCCTAAGAGTCCAGCGTGCCTGAGCAGGCAGAGCGGGGCTGGCTACGAGCTGTCCCGGGGAACGTGGAGAGGGGCTGGGGTATTTCTAGGGGTGCCTGGTCCTGCCTGAAGCTGCTTTAAAACTGTGCGGTCTGCGGACCAGGGAGTAAGGGCAGCTGAGCGCTGGGGACGCTCGTAGGCAGTGTCAAAGCCCCGGAGCAGACATGACTCGGACAAGGTCACTGGTCAAGGTGGACTCGGAGGACTCCTGCTCTCAGCCCCTCGCCAGCTCTCCCGCCCCCCCTGCCTCAGTTGGGGTGCGGGAGCCTCCGCCAGAGCTGCCTTCTCCCCCTGAGGACTTTGGGCCCGTGATGTCACAGGCCGGTTGCCATGGAGACGTCAGGTAATGGAGCAGCCCAGGGTGAAGTCACAGGCTGCTCTTCGCCCAGCTGGGACCGGCAGCCTCGTCACCGCGAGCAACTGGAAAAACACAGTGTTTCGTGGGGGGTGGGGGCTGGGGATAGCCTGAGGGGACCCCTGGCCACTCCTGTGGGCACCTCCTTCTCCGAGGGAGTGGTGGGGCCCTCCGTCCTCTCCCAGTCCACACCCTACTCCTTTGACCTCAAGGTCTGAGGCCCCTTCTGAAGACCTGCCCCCCCCCCCCTCCCCTGGCCACAGCAGTGACAAGCCTCTGGTTGCCTTGGCAACTTGGAAGGGGCCATCTTGGTCCTTCAAGGAGAGGGGTGTCATCCAGGCGTCTCCTCTGTCCCCGTGCCTCCAACCAGAGCTCTCTTCTGCCTACCAAGGATGCTTCCTGCCTTCTCACACCAGCTCCTCAACCTTCCTTAGGGTCCACCCGCCCAGACAGTTCCTCCTGATGTCTAAACCTAAGCCCCTCTTGCTGCAAAGCTCCCACTCTGGTTTTCTCTGCTTGTTCCTTGGGTGAGTCTGCAGCTCAGTCCCCTCTCACACCTGCCTCGGAGCCGTCTGGGCCCTTTGGCTGTTCTTTGGTGCTCACGTCCCAGCCCATTAGTCCCTGTGGTTGCCATCTGCCCCCAGAGCGTCTCCCAGGGCTCTGCACCCCAGGAGAGCAGCGAGGGCCCAAGGTAACCCTGTTCTTTCCCAGCAGCCCAGAGAGGGTAAACTTCCTCTTGAAAGCACACAGGAGGGGCGCCTCAGTGGCTCAGTCGGTTAAGTGTCCCACTTGGTTTCGGCTCAGGTCATGATCTCACGGTTCGTGAGTTCGAGCCCCGCATCGGGCTCTGCACTGACAGCATGGAGTCTATTTGGGATTCTGTCTCCCTCTCTCTCTGTCCCAGCCCTGCTCACTCGCTCGCTCTCTCAAAATAAATAAAAATGAACTTAAAAAACAAAAGCAAGACAGAAAGCACACAGTAACAGAGCAGCGCCTGGGTGCAGAGCTCCTCACCACGGCCCTCGTTGCAGAGCCGCAGCTCCGGCTCTAAGCTTCTCAGGACCCCTGTGGCTGAGTGCGCGGGGCGGTCCTCCAGCCGGGGGCTCCCTGGGTGCGTGGTGCCAGCCGGCTGATGTCCAGGCCCTGTCCTGGTCTCTGAGGAGAACACAGTGGGCCAGGTGTGCCTTTTACAGTCCCTGCCCCGGGTCCAATCCCAGATGCGTCACGGCCCCTGTGAGCCGTGGGCTGTCACCTGTGAGATGAGAATACCCCTGTCCTCAGGAAAGGGTTCCCCGGGATGAAGCACCCGTCACAGCAAACGGTGGCTGTCTGTCCCTCTCCCATCTCAGACCTGAGATTCTCTTCCTGGACCCAGTGCACAGATCTCAGTGACCACCGGTGACCTCTGGTCCTGCCCCTAGGGCTGGAGCTTACCGTGGGGACTGTGCAGAGGGAGGCCACCGGGAGGCCTCTCTGCCTGGTGAGTCACTGCCATGACAGCAGGCTGTCGCTCGGAGCTTGGCAGAGGCTTGGCCTCGAGTGGACACAAGTGCTCTCCTGCCCTCAGGACATTTATTTATAGGTCACCGGGGCCACAGCGGTAACCTCATCAGTGAGCTGATGCAGCGCAAGGGGGTCCGTTTCCATCCCCAACCAAGGATGGAGGGAGACAATGGGTCCTTTTCTCTAGGACCTTCCATACACCTCGACTCCTTTCCACTTTCTCTGCCATCCTGTGGCTCAGTCACTTTGATGAGCTATCCTAGAACTCATCTTGTTCTAGCCTCACCTCCTCCAGGCAGCCTGCCAAGATTGGCCTTAGCTGTATTAGCACTAATGAGTGAAGTCTGGCCTGCGGTGATTTGCTGCCGTTACTTATTGAACACCTACTATTTGTCAGGTCCTGTCCTAGGCCTTTTCACCCATTATCTCTTGTTTAGCACTCACTAAACCCCTGCAAAGTAGGTCTTATTGTGCCCATTTTACAGACGGGGAAACTGAGGCTCACAGACGTTAAATCACTTCTGTAAAGTCACCAGCTAATAAGAGCAGAGATGGGGGTTCAAACCTAAATCAATCTGAAATTCCAAAGATCGTGCTCAAACCGCTCGCCAGTGGTGATCTCCTTAAGCTGTTTTTCCGTGTGTGTGTGTGTCCATGCCCTGTGTGTGTGTGTGTGTGTGTCCATGCCCTGTGTGTGTGTGTGTGTGTCCATGCCCTGTGTGTGTGTGTGTGTCCATGCCCTGTGTGTGTGTGTGTGTCCATGCCCTGTGTGTGTGTGTGTGTGTGTGTGTCCATGCCCTGTGTGTATGTGTGTGTGTGTCCATGCCCTGTGTGTGTGTGTGTGTCCATGCCCTGCCTCCCCACTTAGCCTACTCCGTGGGCAAAAGGTTGTGTTTCTTTCCTCAGTGAGCTCCTAAAGTGCGAGGCCCGACCTGCTCCTTCCTCAGTTTCCCCCAGCGCCCGGTGTCGGACTGCTTGCCAGCTCTGCAAGGGCCAAGGCGAGACGGTGCTAAGGGGCTGGGACGGGGGTCACAGTCAGTGGCCCTGGGTACCGTGGGTGGCTCTGGCCGGCCCCTTCAGAGCGGGAGCCTTCTCCCAGGCATAATAGACGTCTGCCCTTCAGTCTCCAACCTTTGCCCTCATCCCAGGGCCCAGTGCACTGAGACCCCTGCGGTGAGGCCAGGCGGCTGATGGGTTGGTTAGAGGACATGGCTGGGGCAGGAGGGGCAGGTAGGGAGGCGCCACTGCCAGGGCGTGGGGTGGCCCTGCAGCTGGAGAGACGGAGGTAGACATGAACTCCCCCTGCTCCATCCACTTTGTCACCAGCGGTGGCAGCAAAGCCCCAACCACGGGAGTTATTCCAGAGGGTTGTGGTTTTTAAGCGCTGGCCATGCGCTGGGTACCTCTCTCACGTAGGGCACATCAGAAAGCAAAGGGCAAGCGGGGCGGGGGGGGGGGGCTCGCAGGACCTGGATTCAAATCCTGCCTCTCAGTGTCCTGGCTGTGTGAGCTCAGGTAAGCCTCTTCCCATCTCTGAGCCCCACGTCTCCCCTCCCAGGGTTGAATGAGGACGAACTAGGTCTGAAGAGTAAAGGCTCAGCCTGGCTCAGGCTAAGCACACAACAAACGGCAGCTTAATAGTCGATGATGAATACACAGTAGGTCCTGGAAACAGCATTTGTTGCCTCATTCTGGTCCCCATTACTTTCCCCAAGTCCTCGGTACCTCAAGTGCCTGCCACGAGGCAGCTATGTGGCAGGATGGGGCTGCCCCGTGGCCTCCCCTTTCCCAGACAAGAGGGTCTCGCTTAGCTGTCTGCACAGAAGGGTGGTAACAAAACATTCAAAATGAAACAAATAGTAACACTTAGGAGTGCTTACTAAGTGCGGGGTGCTCGTCTGAGTGCTTTACAGGAATGCAGTCATTTAATCCCTGCCCAGCAACCCTAGGACATCGATACTGGTATTAGTCCCATTTTAGAGATGGGAATACTGAGATACACGTCCAAGGTTAAGTAGTTTGCTGAGGTCACAGGGCTAGTGAATGGTGTGGATGGGCACCTCGGCTGGCCAGCTCGAGTCTGCACTCCTGACCTCTCAGGCCTGGCACAGAGAAATGAAGGGCTGCCCCATGCTGGTATGGGGAGGCTCCCCCACACCCCCAGGTGTGGCCCGGACCTGGGGCTTGGGGTTTGGCTAGGGCGGCCCCACCTGGGTGCAGGCTCTGGGCTGGGTATGGACATAGCATGAGGCTCGTAAGCCCTGGCCTGGCTTCAGGGCTGCGTAGCAGGCACAGGGAAGTGCTTGGAGAAAGCGGTTGCTATTAGCACTGGGTGCAGGTGTAGAGAACAGGGCTCAGAAGCTTGTGGAAGCCTGTAGTTGGAGAGGAGCAGGTCAGGCACCCGGGCTACGGCTGAGGGTGTGGGGCAGAAAGCTAAGGGCACAGGCTCGACTATTTTCAGGTCACTCAACTCCCCCTCTGCGCGGTTTCCCCATTTGTAAAATGGGGACTGTGACAGTACCTACCCCAAATGAGCTAGTTGTGCCTAAAAGGCTCCAACCAATACCTGGTAAGCCGTAAGCGCTCTGACAGTATTAATGACAATTAGGGGCTGGGTGGCCTCCACTTAGTGGTTCAGTCCCTGGGACCAGAGTTTTCCTCTGCTCAAGTGGTCTCGGACTTTCTTCACCTGCATCCAACTTGCCCCCAGCATGTCCAGGCTGTAAGCCCCGCCCCCTCAGGAAGCGGATAAGGTTAGAACACATCACTAGATCTGGAGGTGACAGTTGGGAGCCCAAGCTGCAGGAAGAAGGGTGAAGAAAGTCCATCCTTAGCCTGTGTGACCTCAGACAGGCACGGCAGAGGGTGCCAGTCCCTGGTGGGGGGGTCAGAGGACCTGAGCCCCGGGCCGACCTTGGCAGGCATCTCTCTTCCTCTCTGGCAGCCTCACAGCTCACAGGCAGGTCCACCAGCGTCCCCGGTGCGGGATGGCCAAGTGATGGGGAAGGGACACAGTCACCAAGGAAACACTAGATCTCAGATCCCCAACACCCAGAGCCTGCCCAGAGCCTTCTGGTTTCTGGAAACACACTGAGAGCCTGTCAGTCCTCAAGAATCTAAAATACTCCTGGAACTCTTAAAACTACCTTCCCCTCTGGCAAGCTTTGGGCCTCACAAGGGCAGATGCTATACTGGACTCACCCCCGCTAGATGCCCAGCCCAGCCCAGCACATACACAGTGCCCCACACACAGTAGGTGTCGCGCCGACATCAGCTGAATGAATGAATAAGTGAGTGAATCTGGCACAACCTCACTCCCACTCACGATCCCAGCCCTGACACCCCCTGAGACACCCCAGCCACTGACCTGAATGTCCCACACGGACTGATGAGTTCCTTAGAGGCCAGAGGATGGCGGGAGGGTGGTTGTGCTCCTTCCTCAGCACTCCCCAGGACGAGACCCCCTCCAGCACCTGCACAGTGCCCCCCCCCATGTCTGTTCATCTCTCTACAACTGAAAGTAAGCTACTGGGGGTGATGGGTGGGGTGGCAGACCCCGAGGCTGTGCGGTTGGGGTCAGTGGGTTTGGCCTCAGTCACTGCCACCCTCCAGCCCCCCCATCTCTAGCCCTGCTGCTCTGGGTAGGACTCCACCGCCCCTTGGGGCCGTTCACTCCCACCCCTGGGGTACCCCCTTGGGATGTGCAGGAGAGCAGGGGGTGCCAGGGCAGGGCAGCTTTAAAGCTCAGAGGCTGAAAGAAAGGCCCAGGGGTTCCTGGGAACATCAGCTGTCTCTGTCCCTTCCAGTCCCCTGACCACGGATGGGGGTGGGGATGAGGGTGGGGGAAGGGATACCTTCTTTATAACCTGTTCATGTCCATTAACCCATTGCTGTCCGGGGTTCCAGGACTCTGAAGACAGGGGCATGGGGTAAGGGGACAGAAGTGCCCGCGCTGAGCAAGTAAGGCCCGGTCTTGGGGGAGTGTGGGAAGGAGAGACGGCTGGTTCTCCTGGTGCCCCCACCGTCCCTCCAGCGAAGCCGGGAGCAACCAAATGCCGCCCTCCCCGCCAGAGCACACGGCAGGGGGTGTGTGGCTGTGGGGTTGGAAGCGACCCTGCTTAGAGCCACCTGCCTGGGTGTGGTTCCAAGCCGGGCTGGGGATGCGGTGACCTCCCCATGCTTTCCCCCGCGCTGCCCCTCCCCCCCCCCGTCCTCCTGGGAGCATCGTGTCCCCTGGGGCTCGCTGGGGTAGCGTGGGGCGGTGCTGGTCGGGAAGGCCCGGTCGCCCCCCACCCCCCACCCCCCAGCTTCCTCGGAGCCGCCGAGCGGACGTGCGAGCATCCTCGGCTTGGGGGCCCCGGGCCCTCGCCCCCCACCCGGCCGGCGGCCCCCTCACCTCGCGACACGCAGGAGCCCATCACGGGGCCGCGGGGCCGGGCCGCTGCGCCTTGGGTGCGTCGGGCCGCCGGGCGCTCATGTCTCCGCGGGCCCGGGGCTCACGCGCGGCGCCGGCGCAGCGGGCTGGCGGGAAGGGGCCGGGGCTCCGCTCGGCTCCCAGCTGCTCCTGCCGGGTCGTCCCCGCCGCCGCCGCCGCCTCCCGCGCCGCGCCCGCTCCTGCCGGCCGCGGGCAGCACGGCGGGCGGGGGGGGGGCCCGGGGGACCGCGCGCCCCGAGCCCCGGAGCGCAGAGCCGCGCGCAGGGCGCCCCGCCCCTTCCCGGCGCCGCCCGCCCACCGCGCGCACCTGTGGCCTCGGCCCCGGCTGGGGGGCGGGGTCGGCGGAGCGGGGGTGGGGCGGGGGGGTGCCCGGCGCAGAGGGGGCGGGGGCGGGGTGCGGGGTGACCCGGGCTGGAGGGAGGGAGGGAGCGAGGGGGTGCGGCGGGGAGCAGAGGAGAGGGGACGGAACCTCCGGCCCTCACTCCTCGCCACCTGGTGACAGGGGCTGAAGGTCAGGGAAGGGGACAGGCCGTGGGGGCGCGGAGAGTCCAGCAACTGGGGCACGAAGTACACAACCTTAGTTTAACAATCGGGACCAGACGCCTGGCGGAGCGCAGTAACGCTAATTCCACTCCGCCCATTTAGCAGGGGAAGAAACTGAGGCTCACCGAAGTCTCGCCTGAGGTCCCCTCGCTGTGAGGGTCAGCTCACTCTTGGGTGGCGCACCCACCCTCACTGAGCCTTTTCTCAGCCCTGGGTCCCTTCTCCTGGGGCAACCGCGGCTCACTCTCGCGCACACCTGCCAGCACACTCCGGCGCGTGTCCCCACACACTCATAGAGACTAGCTCGCAGACACTAGCATGCACATGCAGCCCTCCGCATTTGCACGAGTCTGACACACGCACACACACCCAGCTCCCGAGCAAAGCTTCCCTTGCACAAACACTGCCGCGTCTGAAGCACAGACTTGCTCTTGCATCTCCATCTTTACACATACACCTGCCTGTGCACCTTTCTGGGGGGCGGGGCGGGGGGGGGGGAAGCCGGGTACCCTGGCTCCCTTCCCAAACCTGGTGATGGCCTGGCAGGGCTTTGAGGCATGAATAGGGTTTGAGGCATGAGCACGGGATTGGAACTGGAAGCCTCTGGCAGGGCACAGTCTGGGCCTGGTGGGACTGCTGGGTTGGGGGGGTGCTGACCTCTTTGTCTCCCCCGCCTCCCCAGGCCTGGTGCCCTGTCTGAAGTAGGGTTTGGATGGAGGGTGGCTCTAGCAACGGGCGTCAGCAGACCTGGTGTGGGTGCTGGCTCAGCTCAGACAACGTTGTGTGACCTTGGGCAAGGTGCCTCACCTCCCTGAGCCTCAGTGTTTTCATCTGTTAACTGGGGGTAAAAAAAAAAAAAATCTCACCTCACAGGATTGCTGTAAGGATGAATGAGAAATATATGCAAAATGACCGGCACATAGTAGGTACTTAACTTCGGGCTGAAAATGAATAACAGTGATGGAGAACCCAGGTGTGCTGCATTATTACCTCACCAAGAATCTTTATGCAATGAATGTGCGTGAAGTGTCTACTGCGTGCTGGTGTGAACAAGAGAGATGTGCCAGCCTTAGCGGCAGTGCTATGTTCAGCCATGTGTGCTCAGAGTCCCCCATGCGCTGCTGCTGTCAGAGCGGCCCCCACCCCCAAATCTGGCCTGGGGGAGGATAGCTCTGAAGGGACAGTCTCTCCTGATCACCCTGGATGCCTCTGTGCCTTGCACGGTGCCAGGCGTGTGCCTCCTCTTGTGTGGAAAAGGAAAGAAGAGAGGGGTCCTTCCTGTGTGGCCTGGGGCTGGGGGGCAAGGTGTCCTTTCTTTGCTTCTTGTCGTGGGGTGACTGGGCTTGGCTTGGAGGGATGGCTCTGACTCACCATGACGCAGGACGCTGGTCACAGCTGCTGATGTTCCCAGCTGGCAGCCTGGCAGCTCTGGGGGGGGGGGAGAGATGGGGAGGGGGACCCCAGCAGAGGACGGGGCAGTTTGCAGGGGAGGGGATGCCTGGGGAGCCCCTGTGCCCCCTTCAGCCTAAGACAGGGACAGGTGGATGGGGGCTGGGCAGTGGCCTCACGCAGGGTCCCCTGCTCACCATCTCAGAGACATGGCCAGGGTGGGGTGAGGTGGCTCTGGCCATCCCAGCCTCTGGCATTCATGCTGGTCAGCTCCACACTGACTCACTCCTCTCGCTGTATAGACAGGTGCTCAGAGAGGGGCAAGAGCTTGCCCAAGGTCACACAGCAAATTGATAGAGAGTCGAAACCAGGTCGCCTGCCTGTCAGCCCAGCTTGGCACTCCCAGCAAACCGGCCCTCACAGGGGGTGGGCAGCTCCCCCTTGCATGCCCACATTCACCTTCCTGGTCCTTGGAATTCTGCTGAAGCTGACGATTCCCATATTCCCAGACAGCTCTAAGATGCGCGGTTGTCCTTCCCCGGGGGGCAAGCTGTCCTTCCCCAGATCAGCCCACAGTCCATCTGCCCTGTGACCTTCTATTACCCTCCCCCAGTACCCTCCTTGCTCCATTCATCCATAGGGGAGCGGGGAGAGAAAGAGGCCCTCATGTGAGTGAGGGGACCAGGGGAGAGAGTGCCCAGGTGGTGCCCTGAGTCCCATGCTCCCATCAGGACTTTGGGGATCCGTCCAGAGCCCCCACGCCTGTGGCCTGCCGCCGCTGTTCTTAGCAGCAGACGTTCACTAGCCAGCCCTGAGTGCCCGGCCCGGGCTGGGCGCTGGAGCGTGGACACGGATGCTGCAGGGGCTGACCCGGGAAAGATCAATCAACCAGAGCCTCACAGGGATGAATCACAGCAAGTCTAAGCCCAGGCACTTCTGGTGGGGGGAGGGATGGCGTGGCCTGGGGGGAGCCGTGTGCATAAATAGCCCGGGTCAATGTGAACAGTGGTGCATCCCCACGCCAGCCGAGTGCTGTTGGAGCAGAATTCCTTCTGCCAAGGATCGTGGGGTTGGCTTCAAGGTGTTGGTGACCCGGCAATGGGAATTTGAAGGTGGAGCGGGAGGGTGCAGCACTCTGTGTGCACACAGGTATAGAGGCAGGGATGCTGGGGGTGCACAAGGGACTGGCGGACGGGGTATCTGGGGGGCCAGTGGGAGAGGACAAGACTTCCGGGTTGCCCATCTCCAGGCCTCACACACCTCAGTATTGGTTTCTCAGGAAAGGCAGAGCTGGACAAGCAAAAAGGAACAGAATTGGAAAAGAACGGTGCCTAGTGGGTGCTCAGTAAGTACTAACTGAATGACAGAAAGTGAGACTTGTCCAAGGTCACACATCTAGAAACTGATTAGGGCCAGGACTGACTCAAGCAGCCTTTCCTTCAGCCAACTGATGTTTATTGAGCACCTAGTATGTGCCCAGCCCTGTGTGGCACCGATTGAGAATAAGTGAGACAGACGAGGTTCCTGTTCACTGGGGGAGGGAGAATCGCTGGGGGGAGGGAGGCATTAATCCAGTAACGACCCAGGCAGGTTGAGAATCACAACCCTGAGAAGTGCTAGGAAAGAGTTGTTGATAGTGTGGGAGAGAAGGGCCTTATCCGGCGTTAGGTGCAGAGGAGGCGTCTGGGGGAAGGGACGGTGACCAAGGCCACAGCCGAAGGGGGAGTGGGACTCGGCCTGGCAGCCAGAGCGGCATGGGCAACAGTCAGAATGGTCTGGAGGTGGGAGGCGGGACAGACTCCCAGGAGGACGAGGGGCCCATGGTGGTGGTGAGAGCACAGACCGGGAGGAGCAGGTTGAAGGAGCCGGTTCCCACGGGGTCTCATGCGGGAATCTGCCCTTTATCCACAGGGCAATGGGAAGCCCCATCCTCTGTTTCCTCATCTGCACACTGAGCTTCCTTCCGGTCTCCCTCAGCTGCTGTTGAGGCCGGGACCAGCCTCTCCAGTCCTGTTTCTCTGGAGGCCCAGTCCTGCCTGGGGCCTTTCCAAGAAGCCTGAGAAGAAGGCCACTCTCAGCTCCAGCCTTAGGACTGGGGGCTTCTAGCTGGAGTGAGGTGACAGGTCAGAGTCCTCCCCCCATGGTCCCTTAGGCAACAAACTGAACTGGAGGGGAGAGGGAGAGGGTGAGAGAGAGAGAAGGGTGAGCCCCCATCTGATAGGGGAGGCAGAGTCCTCAGGGAGCTCTAGGTCTGATGGAGGAGACACAGCAACTGTGCCAGGCACTGGGGACCCTGGGAAGAGACCGGCCCCTATCCTGGAGAAGCTTCCAGCCTCGTGAGTGAACAGGGGCACTAAATTTATCCCTAAAGTGCCTGTCCCGGGCCTGGTCCACAGTGGCTGCTTCATGACAAGATCCCTTTACCCAGGGTTCAGAAGTTGGTATTCTGACTCCTTGGGCATTGGATCGCTGCAGGTAGGGAGGAGGCCCCCCCCTGTTAGGACCAAGATAGACAGGTGAGACCCCCAAGATGCCTTTCCGGAGCTGCGGGTGTCATGCAGTAGGTGACCACCAGGGGGCAGCCTGAGACAGCATCTTTACTGCTTTCGTTTTCCTTCCTCCCTTGGCCAACTGACCCAGAAAGTACCATGCTGGCAACTCAGACCCAGCCACAGTTCAAGACTGTGCATCGTGCGACCTGCACAAAGGTGCCCAGCTGAGGGGGAGGGCACCAAAGCCCCTCCCATGCTCTGGTCAGCAAGCCCTGAGCTCTGGCATGGGCTGCGTCTGCCTCCATATGGGGTGCCTTTTCCTGAACACAAAGGTGTCACCTCCTCACTAAGCCGTGGCCTACAGGGCTGTACCCACCCAGATCTGCACAAAGTCTCCTAGAGGCTACCAACTCTCCCGAGCTCAGACATCACCTGGTCCTGACCCCCACTGTGCAGAGTGGCGACTGAGACCCAGGAAAGAAGGAACCAAGGCTAGTTAGGAGCAGAGCCAGGACTGAAACCGCACAGCCAGTGGGTCTCCGTGCTCCACCCAGAGGGTTCAGGTGCAAGGTGCTACGTCTGGAGACCAGGCTGTGCCTGAGAAAGAAGGCCGCGGGCTGAGCTCTGGGTATGTCCACTCTCGGGACTGAGGGCTTCTAGCCGGAGTAGGGTGATGGGTCAGAGTCACCACTCACCCTCCACCCCACTTCCCCCTAGGCCACCAGCTGGACTAGGTGGGATGAGGAGAGAGAAAGGTAAGCCTCCAGTCTGATGGAGGAGACACGGCCACTGTGCTGGGCGTGGGGGAGACTGGGGCGAGACCAAACCCTGCCCTGGAGAAGCTTCCGGCCTGTGAGCAAAAAGGGGATGGGTGTTCTTAACACTTGGACAGACATCCCCCAGTTCCTCCACGGACAGACTTCCCCGTGCTCATCACCGTAGCCCATCCTCAGTGGGGGAGAGCCCCGCTGACCCAGGTGGGGCCACTGGTGAGGGCTTGGGCGGTTTTGGGTGTTTGGGTTAATAACAGCAACCACATAATCATGTGCCACCTGCTGTGCTGAGACCCTCACTGGTCCTGTCTTCTTAATCCTCCCAGTAACCCTAGGCGTGGGTCGGAGTCCTGGCCACACTGGAGCAGCCCTCAGACCCCTCACTTTCCCCTTGATCTTGACCTCTGGGGTGATTCTGAGCCTGGTAACTCCTGGAGACAGGTAGCAGCCCCTCCATCCCTGCTTCTTGATGTTTGCACGAGCTCTGCACCTCCCTTGATGGGTCCACGTCACCCATGTCCCTCAGTGTCACCACGTAGACCTTCCCTGTTTCGTTCCCTCAGTCATCAAATATTTATCAAACCTGTGCCTGCAATGTGTCTGCCCCACACAGTGGGATACAGTTGGGAGGAATCAGACACGTCTCAGCTGTCCTGGAGATGAGAGTAGTTGTCAGCAAACCCTGATCCTTGGGCCAAATCCAGCCCTTGGCCTGTTTTTGTAAATAAAGTTTTACTGAAACACATCCATGCTCATTTGTTTACTTATTATCTATGGCTGCTTCACCTTACAACAGCCTGAAATGGTGTGGCCCTCAAAGGGAGAGCTATTCACCATCTGGCCCTTTGCAGAAAAAGCTTGCCAACGCCTGACTTAGAGCCTGGGAGAGAAGGCAGCTGTTAACAAGTCACTAAGGCAAATACAGATATTGACAAACTGTGAGAAGAGCCAGGAGGGGCGTAACAGGGGGGCAGGAATTGAGATGTAGGGTTAGACTGGCCACCACTTCTCTTCATCTTTCACCTCTGATACCCTGACCAGGTCAATCCGGGGAAGGACGTGGGCAGCAAACACAACGTGCCAGCCTGCTGGAAGGTCAAGTTTTGAATGGGAGTGGCCTCCTGGGTTGTGTGTACGTCAGACAGGGTGAGGGTCCTGCCGCTGTGCGCGGCTTGGATCACTGCCCCCGTTCTCCAGCCTCGCCTGGCCTCACGCCTCACAGCCTCCATATCCTCCATCTCTTCGTCCCCTGGGAGGCAGGCGGTGCAGGAAGTTCTGTTTCTTTTACAAATGGGACAACAGAGGCTCCTTATGTTTAATGACTTGGCCACCCCTTGCTGAGCTGCAGACAGAGATCTCGATGTCGTGGGAGAGCCCCAGGCAGTATTTAGGACACCGGGTTCTTTCCCAGGACTCATGAGAGCAAGTCTGTTCCCCTCTGGGACTCAGTCTGTTCATCTGTAACCGAGAAGGTTGGAGAAACAAACTTAGAAGCTCTTTTTCTGCATCTGCCAGCGGCACGCCAGGGCTCGCGCTCTCTGGGCCTTGGTTTGCTTCTGTAAAGTGGGGAGAGAAATGCTGCGGCTGGTCCCAGGCCAGGGAGATCACAGATGGGAAAGTGCTTTGAGCTCAGAGGAAGAAAGGAGCTCTATAAACCCAGGGGGTTATTAGGGTGATGGGGATCAGGTGTGCGCTGATTTCCCCGGGCCCCAGGGCAGTGTTTGGTCTGACCAGCAGAGGGCACTGTGGGGGAGGCCCAGGCCAGACTGAGCGGGAATGCCTTTGTTCCTTCTAGAACAGGGACCCAGGCCCTACTGTGTGCCAAGCTTGCGGAGCTGAGTGTGGGGACATGGCCGTGAATGAAGGGGACCCGAGATGCTCCCAGTCTAGGGTTGAGGGGAGACATGGAACAAACAATTCTTGACACCGAGATGGGAGCTATGGTAGGAGCCAGACAGGCTTGGAGACCCCCCTGCTGGGGGCTCAAGAGAAACTGGGAGGGGTGGTCCAGCCGGAAGCCAAGGTCGGAGGTCCGGGCCGGAAGTCAGAGGGGTAACAAGGAGAAGGGAAGCATGTGAGATGCCTGGGTTTGAACCCTGGCTCTGCCCCCTACAGAAAATTACTTCACCTCTCTCGGCCTTGTTGTTCCTCACCTGGAAAATGGGAATAGTAACAGCACCTACTCACTGAGCCATCGCGAGGATTAAATTAGCTAGCTAACACCTCCAGGACAGCTCTAGAGCAGGGCCTGACCCACGCAAGTTCCTTAAATGTTGCTGTTGTGACCTCAGGGTGATGGTTTGGATCTCGGCAGCTGAAGCCACAAGAGGCTTGTGTCCACTATGGGGGGGGCGCCGAGTACCGGGCTGAGGATGGGGCCTCGTGGAGGAGAAGGAGGAGGCGCAGCCTGAGAGAGTGGGGGAGGGGTGCAGAGTTGGGGGAGGGTACAGTGAAGCAAGGGAGGGGGTTTGGAGGAGGAAAGAGCAGCCAAGTCCCTGTGCAGCCCCAAATTAGACTCCTTGCTGAGTCACCTGTCTGGGCCCCTCCTCTGCTGTGTGCCCTTCAGCACATCCCTGCCCCCCGATGAGCCTCAGTCTCCTCCTCTGTAAAATGGGGGCATAACTCCTGCATCAGGGGGCTTCCAAGATTCTCCAAGCCCTGACCTGGCTCTGGGAGGAGTGTGAATACCCCCCCATCACCTTCCATTGTACCCACCCCTCGAGGAGGGCTCTGTCCCCAAAGTCACCCAGGCGTTCTGTTTTGGAAAACCCCTAAAAACAAGCACAGCGCCGCCACCTCCCCTGCCCAGCCCCGCCCTGCCCACTCCTGCTTTCCCAGCCCCAGAAGCGGGTGGGGGAGAAATCACACTTTGGGAAAGGTTTTTTTCCCAGCAGGTGGGGGCAGCAACCGGGTCACGATGGCACTGGCAGAGGAGCTCCCAGGACTCCTGCTCCAGTAGGTGGGACCTTGGGCGTCAGAATCCACTGGGAAGAAGCTGATTAAACATGTCGATTCCAGAGCTGCTCCCCCCCACCCCCCAGGCCCTGACTCCCTCCCTAGTCTGCTGAGGAGCTGGGGTTGGGGGCATCTGGAGGCTCAGCAGTCGGGCTTTGAGACCTGCTGGGAGGACTAAAGCCAGTCTGGGGAGGAACCTGGGGTGGGCTGGGAGGAGGTGGGTGCCTGGGCTCTGTGTGACAATGGGGGACACTTCCAGCAGGCTTGCAGGCCTCGAAGGTGGCAAGAAGGAAATAGGGGAGGGGCGCCTGGGTGGCTCTGTCGGTAAAGCGTCCGTCCGACTTCGGCTCAGGTCATGATCTCACAGTTCGTGAGTTCAAGCCCCACATCGGGCTCTGTACTGACAGCTCGGAGCCTGGATCCTGCTTTAGATTCTGTGTCTCCCTCTCTCTCTGCCCTTCCCCCACTCACATTCTCTCTCTCTCTCTCTCTCTCTCTCTCTCTCTGTCTCTGTCTCAAAAATAAATAATTAAAAATTAAAAAAAAAAAGAAGGAAATAAGGTAGTCAGAAGTGCAGGAGAGGAAAAAAGTGGGGAGTGGGCACCTGGCTGACTCAGTCAGTGGAGCACGTGACTCTTGACCTCGGGGTTGTGCGTTCGAGACCCACCTTGGTGCAGAGATTACTTAAAAATAAAATCTTAAAAAAAAAAAAGTGTAGGAGAGAGGTGGGGCAAAGACACACACAGGGATGGCAAGGAAATCCAGTTAAAAATAAAAATTCTTGGGGCGTCTGGGTGGCTCAGACGGTTAAGCATCCGACTTCGGCCCAGGTCGTGATCTCATGACTCATGGGTTCGAGCCCCACGTTGGGCTCTGTGCTGACAGCTCAGAGCCTGGAACCTGCTTCAGATTCAGTGTCTCCCTCTTTCTCTGCCCCTTCCCCACTCGCACTCTGTCTCTCTTTCTCTCTTTGAAAAATAAACATTAAAAAATAATAAAAATTTTAGAATTTCCATCTCACTGGGTGATGATCCTTATGCACCCTGTCCCTTTGGTCCTCACAACCAGCCTTGAAAGTGGGGATAATTCGAGGACCATTATGCTGATGAGAAAACAGGCTCAGAGAGCCAAGGCTAGGATTCCACACCCGAGGTGGGGCCTGAGAGCACAGGGAGTGGGGGAGGAGCTGGGACTTTGTCTAGGGCTGGTTCCTTTGGGGACCCTGGGCTTCAGAGTAGAGTCGCTACGCCGCCTCTGTGGTCTGGGGAGGGGGCAGGATGGAGGTCCTGGCTGTGCAGGAGCAAGGCCACACCTTCTGATCCTGGAGGTCTGGGGGAGGGGTCAGTCATCAGGAGTGTCCGCCAGGCCTCGGACACACTGAGGACACTGAACCGCGGGAACTGGGAGACAGGGCTGCAGGGACAGTAGCCACTTGTCCCCACTAGGGGAACCACAGGATCTGGCTGGAGGCTCCTGGGCCCTGCTGCCCCCCCCCCCGCCCCCAGTTCTCACTTGGCACCCGTATGATGCCCTAACCCATGACAGTCAGGCAGGGGGGCCCAGGATGCTCACCTGTGTGTCCTGAGGAAGTGCCACTGTGGGGCCTGCGGCCACTTCCCCTTTCCCCACCACTTAGACCATCTGGTTCATAGTCAAGCCCTGGAACAGAGAGTCTGGTCCAAATTTGGAGAAGAAGAAGAGGTTATGGAGGCTGGAGGCTGGGCTGAGGGTGGTGGTGGTGGTGTGCTAGAGGTGGGGACAGGTGGGGGGAGGTGGGAGCAAACTCTGGAGGACCCGAGGCCCTAGCCTCGGAAACCCTCTGGCGGGCCCGCTCGTTGGGTAATTCCTGGTCCCCAACTGGCTGGCTCCTTTCCAGGCCAGCCTGCAGGCCCTTTCTAGCCCTCAGTCCCTCTCCCTCTATCTCTTCTCCCCCCAACCCCCCATTATCAGCCCCCTCCCCATATCTCCCTAAGCATCCCCCCACTGTGAGCTGGGCCAGCAGGCCTGGAGCACTTGGGCAGGTGCCCTCTGACACTTTGGACCGTCTAACACTTCCTCTCCTTTCTCCATGGCAGTGGGGCTGGGTGCCTCCTGGGGGGGAGGAGAGAGGAGACACAGGGACTGCTGGGGGGGGGCGGGGGGCGGGGATGGGGAGAGCAGATCTCTGAGCAGGAGAGAGGAAGCAGCTCTGGGAGGCTGGACAGAAAAGGGACATTCCACTGTGGCCAAGTGCGTGAACCCAGCTCTGACCCGACCTTGTCTCCAGGTGATTGCAAGGAGGTGGGGGTGGCTTGTACCTAGTGCTCAAGGAAAGTTCGCTCTTATCAGCGTTGGAGATGATGGCCTCTCATGACCTTGTGTCACCCCCTCACTTCTCACCAGGGACACCAAGACTCAGAGAGGGTGTGGGTTCTGTCCCAGGTCACACAACGCTCAGAGCCAGCTGGGCCGGCGCCTCCCGGGGTGGGTCCCTCAGGGGCGGGCTCCATTGTGTTCTCCCCAGCAGGAAACCGCTGCGCTCAGCAGCCTGGGCAGCGGGAGAAGAGGAACAAGTTTGGCTACGTGACTGGCAGGCCCTGGAGGCTGAACCAGGCCCAGCACCAAGAAAACACCCTGCTGGGGGCCGCCTGGGCAGGGCCAAAGGGGTGGGCACTAGGATGGGGACCTCCCTGCCTGGAGAGGGAAGAGTGAGCGGGGCTGCAGCCTCACTCCCGGATGGTCCTGGGATGAGGCCTGTGCCCCCAACGCACCTGCAGGGATGCTGCCCAGAGGCTGCTCGGAGGAGGGACAGGCACGTGACAGCAGGGCCAAGGGGTACACAGAGCATGTGGGGGTGATTGGCACAGGCCGGCCGCCTGCTCATCAGCTCGGGCTTACAGGGAGCTGGGGAGTCTTGCAGGAGGGGAGGAGGGCTCAGCCCTGACCATGGGCAGCTGGCTCCCGAGGGGCCCATGCCCACGGAAGCAAAGGCCCAAGGGAGAGGACCTACCTCTGCCAGAAAGCCTGGCTGTAGGACTTGGAACAAGGTGGAATCCTTCTCTGGGCCTTAGTTTCCCCCTGGGGACTCATGGAACCATAGTGTCCCTCACTGCTGGAAGAGGCCCAGGGCCAGGAAGCTAGTGGTGAGGAGAAGGCTCCACAGGCCCAGGTGGCCCATGGCGTGGCCGGTCACTGCCGGGAGAGCACTGAATGCCAGACCCAGCGGTCAGGATTTATGGGGAAGCAGAGTGGGGCCGCTGAAGCATTCAGCACAGGGGAGGGGAGTGATCCGCTGAGGCTGCTGGGAAGGACCAGGCTGGGGGCCGGGAGGACAGAGAGGAGGCCCCAGCTTGGGCAGCAGCAGGGGCCCGGAAAAGGAGCGCAGAGCCAGGTTTAATGCAGGTCAAGTGGATGAAATCAGAAGCGCAGGCAGAGTGGGCTGCCTGGGCTCCTTCCTGGCTCCCCCTTCCAGCCTGACGAGCTGCTGACATGTCGACGGTGTGTTACACTCCTCGTATCTTCCTTGAACATAAAGCAAGCTTGGAAGTGGGTTGGAACAGAATGCCTCCCCGCCTCTCTCTGGACACCCCAGCACCAAATGTCTGGGACAGGGGTGCCCGGAGCCAAAGTAGGGGCACAAGGTAGCAGGGCACAGGCATGCGATGGGGAGGCAGAGCTGTCGAGGGGCCAAGGATGACCCCGTGAGCCAGGGGTGGCAGGTGGTGGACAGAACCTCCGCCAGAAGGGGGAGACCTGGACCCTGGATGCCATCAGCGTCATTAGGGGAGGAGCTACCTCTGCAGCCCTGACCTACTGCTTAAGGGAAGGGAACTGGGAGAGAAGACCGTGCCTGAATGAGAGGTCCCCTGTGGCTGGGATGAGCCATGACCTTAAACCTTTTTTTTTTAAATGTTTATTTTTGACAGAGAGAGAGAGACAGAGCCCGAGCGGGGGAAGGACAGAGAGAGAGGGAGACACAGAATCTGAAGCAGGTTCCAGGCTCTGAGCTGTCAGCACAGAGCCCGACGTGGGGCTCAAACCCATGAACTATGAGATCATGGCCTGAGCTGAAGTCAGACACTTAACTGACTGAGCCACCCAGGCGCCCCAGCTGGGACCTTAAACTTGGCCACAGTCTCGCTCTCCAAGAGCTCTCTGAGACTCTGAGACTCTGCTCTCTGAGTGACGGGGCCCCTGTCCATGACAGATAAATCCCAGCTTATCACCAGTCTCCCTGGGACTCTCAATGAGCCCCAATTTCTTCAGCTGTAAAATGGGGCTATAGTGGTGCTTGCCTCAGAGGGCGGATGGGAGGGAAAAATTAAACCGTGTGTAAGGAGGCGTGGCATGTACAAAGTACCCCACACATCTAGCTGCTGGTGTAACTGGCTGTGGTCTCACCTGGGCCCTGAGAGGCAGATACAATCTACCCATCATGCAGAAGAGGAACACCGAGGCTCAGAGAGGTTACAGGGATTTGCCCGCGATCACCCTGCGATTCTAACAGTACAGCTCCCAAGCCTGGCTTCTCTGCATGGAGTTGGTGAGGGGAACGGGTGGGGGCGGTAGGCTGGGGGCAGATTCTCATGCCCTTCACTTGGTATGAAGGAGTGGGGATCCAGCACCCCCACCCCAGCCCTCTCCTCCATCTCTCCTGGCCTGTCTCCCCTCCCCTGCCAAAGGCAGGCCTGAGACAGATCAGGCCAGCAGCCTCATAAGCACCCCTTTCTGACTCCAGTAACCCTCCTTGGGCTGTAGTGACTCTGTTGGCTGTAACCCAGATCCTTTGTGGAAAAGAAGTCACCGACCCCTTCTCCAGGGCATCATCCTTTCTGGCCCAGGGGTGCCCGAAGCTCTACCAGCCTCCCCTTCGAGAGGAGCTGCGCCCTTCAGACTCAGAGGAGTTCCCTCGGGCGCAAGAGAGAAGTCAGGCAGTGAGGGCAATCAGACATCTGGTTCTAAGCAAGCGTCCAGGACCATTCTCCTCCAGCCTCCCTTCTTGTGCCCAGCTCCAGCAGGGCCAGAGCATTGAACGCCAGCCGGAGCCAGGCGGGAGCCAGCCGGCTTCTCCTGGCACACCTGGCCAGGTGAGAAGGCAGTGAAGCCAAGAGCCAGCTCATCGCTTGGGTGTAAACACCAGCCAGTGGGGAGTTGGCAGGCGTCTTCCCTGCCCTTTCCCCAGCCCCCTCCCCGTGAGCCCCGCCCAGGGGAAGGAGGGTGTCCCAACTTGTTGGAGGAGTTTCCATCCCACACCTGTGCCCATACCGGGTGGGTGTGTGGGGTTGATTGAAGGGGGCCCACAGATGATCTTTGTCCTCCAGGCCTGCCCCCCGACTTCTCTTTCCTGGTGCTGGGAAGGCGCCAGGGTTCTTGGAATGCTGAGGCCCCCACCTCATCCAACCCATCCCAGATGCCTTTGCCACTCATTCCCAGGGCCCACGCCAGCCGAGCAGGGCAAGGGCAGTCTGGGAGCTGGATCGTGCCCGGAAGGAGGGCCCCCTTGGCTCCTGTTCCCACCAGCTGAGAGCTGTGTCCCTTAGGAGAAGGGTGCAGCTCCAAGGTTTCCAGAAGCCGGAAGAAAACAAATCTCCACTGAGCACAGAGACCCTATGCCCTGTACTGCACAGACATTATCTGGGAAAAAGATACTGCTGCCTTCACTTTAAAGATGGGGGAAGTAGGAGCCCTGAGGGGGTGGTGCTCAGTCGGTTAAGCATCTGACTCCTGATCTTGGCTCAGGTCATGATCCCAAGGTTCGTGGGTTTGAGCCCCACGTCAGGCTCTGCACTAACAGCACAGAGCCCGCTTGGGACTCTCTCAGTCCTTCTCTCTCTCTGCCCCTACCCCAATCATGATCTCTCTCGCTGTCTCTCTAAATAAATAAATAAATAAATAAATAAATAAACTTAAAAGAAAAAAAGATGGGGGAAGTAAAGGGACACCTACCTGCTGGCTCAGTTGGAAGAGCATATGATTCCTGATCTCAGGGTTCTAAGTACAAGTCCCACTTTGGGTATAGAGATTACTTAAATAAAACTTAAAAAAATTAAAAATGGAGAAAATAAGACTGGTTGCATGAGAGCTTGGGCTCTACCTTGTTTGCCCCTGTCTCCCCAGTCCCTGGCACACACGAGCTCAAGGTGTCCTTGTGGAGTAGCTGAATGACACTCAGAGCAGGTAAGTGACCTGGTCAAGGTCACAGCCAGAAAGTCGTTCAGCTGGGAATTGACCCAAGCTGGGAATTGACCCAGGCTAGTGTGAATCCTAAACTCGGGTTGTTTTTCAAGACCTGATGCACCAAGGTGGGGGTATCACACATGCACACGTGAGTGGGCGCCCCGTCCTGCTGTCAGATCCTGCTCTCGCACCTCCGCGCACCTCCACACACAGCCCTCGGCCGAGAGCCCGCACCTGCCATACCACTCAGGCCCGTGTAATGGGCGCTCCCCCCAACACCGCCAATGGGCACACAAACTTCCTTCTGTGCTGGCGTCTCACATCCTCCTGCCGCCACCCCCTCCTCCACGCCCGGGAAGGCAGGATGGAGCATGCCCTCTTCCACCCCTGCAGCCTTGGCACCACTGCTTGGGAAAAGGCTGGGGGACTACAGAACAGCCCCTGCTGGGAGGGCGCCCCCAATAGACCTGTTGGGGGACCAGCTGGAGTCTTGGGCAGCATGGGCAGGGGACTCACTCTCCAGAGCAGGCTGTGCATGGAACGGGGCCTTCCTGCTTCCCCACAGGCAGGGGTGGTCAGGGGGGCAGAGACCCCGGGAAGTACAGATGCCAACTGTGCTTTAGACTCTCCGCACAGTTTTTCATTGACGGCCACCCTGGGAGATAGGCACTAATTTATCAGGTACCAGTATTATTCCCATTTTCTGGAGGGGTAAACTGAATCCTAGAGAATTAAGGCGCTTGCCCAAGGTCCCCAGTCCCCGGGCATACAACAGGTATTTGCTAAATATTCGTCGAGTGGATGAAGTTACAAGAGGGGAAGTGACTTGTCCAAGAGCAGGAAAGAAGGTAGGACTGGAACCCAGGTCTGACTCTGGAGCCTCTCGGCGTCCCTGTAGAGCTTCCTCTGCAGCCTTGGGACAGAGCGACAAGGCGTGGCTGACATTGGCTCCTCACAGGCACCCTGTGCGACGCGGCTAGCTCTCCAGGGCTCCATGCTGTTTCCTCTCACACAGAGAAAGAGAAAAGCAGCCCCTGACAGCCTAGCCTTCCTTGTTAGGCTATGGAGTGCTCCTGGGAACATAAGCAATCTCACAGCAAGGCCACTCAACGACCTTGATGGATCAAGACAAAGGCAAAACCTCGGGGCTCCTGGGTGGCTCAGTTGGTTAAGCTGACTGTTGGTTTCAGCTCAGGTCACGATCTCACCATTTGTGAGTTCGAGCCCCGCGTCAGGTTCTGTGCTGACCCCTCATAGCCTGCTTGGGATTCTCTCTCTCTTTCTCTCTCTCTCTCTCTCTCTGCCCCTCCCCTGCTCTCTCTCTCTCTCTCAAAATAAATAAACAAACTTAAAAAAAAAAAAAAGACAAAGATAAGACCACTCTGTAATCATTATCTGAACACAGACAAAAGTGAACATGGCCCAAACCATAAAAATGACCAGATGTCCCCCTATCCGGCTAAATGAGTGACAACTGGCTCTTGGCCAAACACAGCTTTAGCTTCAATTCATTCTCTTCTCTTCTAGATTAAAATGATCAAGAGACCCAGTCCCAGAATTACCCCTGCTGTCTGCGTGAGGCTAATCTGGAGCGAGGCTCCACCCCCCCTGGAGTCCTCCCCAGGAGCACCCATCACCAGCCCACACCTTTCCTTAGACCCCACCGGCTGTTCTTCCTCCTCACGGAGAGCAGGAAGCCCAGCGTTGTTGGGGTGTGGTTCTGGTGGGCTCGGGCTGGAAAACATCCACAGAGTCATAGAATAACTGAGCAAGACGTGTTTGCTCAGCCCATTTGGTTGATGCCTTTGGAGCCACGGGCCAGGAAAACGTCAGCCTCTGATGAGGCGTGACCCGGGAGGGAGAGGAGGCTGTGAGCTCCCTCTGTTCCCAGGAGGCCAGGGTCCAGGCTCTCGGGGCTGGGGAACGGTTAACTCCTGCAGCCCCCATCGGCCCCATCCTATACCACAGCCCAGGTGTGGGCCTCAAAACCCCTCCCACCCCCACAACCACCAGAGCCGGGCATCAGACACCTGCGTCGGAGGAGCAGGGGAGGAAGTGAGCACTGAGCCAGGAGTTGGAAGCCCTGGGTTCAGGTGTTGCTTCTGCTTCTCATCAGTCATGTGACCTGAGCCTCAGTTTCTATGTCTGGATAATAGGGTGCAGTGGGATGGGGCTGAGTGGATTAAATAATGCAGGGGTGGCTAGGATCACTCACCCAACTCTGTGTTATAAACTTTTCAGTGGTCAGGACAGAAATCTAGTCTCCCCTCAACTCCCGGCTCCCTTGGGTTAATCAGCCTTCACCTCCCAGGCTTGGTGTCGTGGTGACCTGGGGAGCAGATGAGGGACTGGGGTCCTATCTGTCCCCGGTCACTAGAATCCTGGCTGCGCAGAGAACAGTATTAGTTGGAACCATTCCTCAAGGCTTGGGGCTCAGGGCTCAGTGCCCCCACACCCTGTCCGTCCTCTCTATCAGGGACCCCATCCAAGGCAAACAAGATGGATCCGGAGGAAGGGCCCGGGGCCTGTACAGAGGACGCTCTGGCTGGGGCCACTGAGGAAGAGAGTCTCTGTGGCTTTGTTCAGCTCCACATCCTGCTTCTCCTGTGACAAGGGGATGTGGCCTCTGTCCATTGGGCCCCGGGGCAGGAGGAGAGGAAGGGGGCCTGAAACTGAGGGATTAGAATGAGCCAAGGACTGGGACCTTTCCTGAAAGGAATTGTTTAGTACAGAAGGTCAAGGAAGTTTTGTTTTCCCTCAAGTGTAGCCCCGTCTTTGTCCAGAAAGCCAGATGGGGTGTCAAACCCCCCTCCCAGCCTCACCCTTTGGTCCCCTCCTCCCTCCCACTGCCTCCTGATTCCCCAGCACCTCTCAACGAAGACCTCTCTTCATCTCTGTGAAGACAGATCTTCATTCTGCCCAGAATGCCCTTCCCTCCCACACTCATTTGCTGGGTAATTGCTACACATCCTTCAAGCCTCAGTTTAAATATTATTTCCTCTTGGAAGCCTCCCCTGGTTGGATCTCCTTGCAACGTACTCCATGGTTCCCTGTGCCTCCCCTTCCCAACCTTGATGCCACTCAGTTGCAACCAGCTATCACTCTCCTCAAGGGTAAAGGACAGCTTCTGTGTTGTTATGGCAGACTCCCTAGTGCCTGGGATGGGCCCGGCATACTATGGGGCCACATAAATGTTTGATGATGACTAAATGCAGCAGCAGAGATGTGGATTCGCGGGACCAGGGACCTTGAGTTGGGAGAGCTTCTGGTGCCAAAGCTCCATGCAAGGCCTTGAGATGAAGAGAACCTGAGATGAATAGAGAAAGGGTGTGTTCTGGGCACAGCCTGGGCAAAGCATGGAGGTTCCAGTGGGAAATGATGGCTTTTGCAGGGGCTTCCATCTCCAGAAATAGGTGGATAGCTATTTTGAACGAACCTTCTACTGAAAATAATCGAATCGAAGTCCCCAGAGCCAATTCAAAAAGATCATCTTCCTAAAACCATCAAACAATTAACTAGGTGGCAAAAAAAAATTCCCTAGTGAGAATCTAGGAGAAGGCAAGAATCCAGGGAGGAAAGCCCAGGGTAGACAGGAAGGCAGGAAGACCACATCTGCCTCGAGAGGATATGCCAGTCTGGAAGAAATGGCCTTGAAACTGAGTTGTGGTTTTGACAGCCTATGGGAGGCCAGGGAGGAGAGGTAAGCTTTTTATCCAAGACGGGGAGCCTGATACCTGACGTCTTCTTTAAACTGAAACATCCTCAGAATAAGGGTGAACCAGAAGAAAACCAAGCCTTGGGGTGCTTGGGTGTCTTAGTTGGCTGAGCGTCAAACTCTCGGTTTCTGCTCAGGTCAGGATCTCACGGTTCGTGGGATAGATTCCCACGTTGGGCTCTGAGCTGACAGGGTGGAGCCTGCTTGGGATTCTCTCTCTCTCTCTCTCTCTCTCTCTGCCCCTCCCCTGCTTGCTCATGCACACACACACACACACACACACACACGCACACACATGCTCTCCCTCTCTCGCTCAAAAATAAATAAACTTTAAAAAACTAACAAACAAAAAACAAGCCTTGAGCCCAGGCAGGTGGGTGACTCAAATTTTGAACTTGAATTAAACTGGCCTTAGATTAAAGTGTCTCCAGGTGCTTGGTAGAAGCAAACAAAAAACTCTCCTGGAAGGAGCTATCATCATCTTAGGCCTCAGGTTATTTTCACAAATCATTTTCAAATACTGAGCAGAACACAGTGAAAGATAACCAGACACTCAAGGAAATAAGACACAATGAGCAAGAATCAGCACAATCAGAAGACAATGGAAATAAAAAGCATGTAGCATGAGAGAGTGTTAGCTATAATGGTAATCATATTGCAATATATAAATGTATCAAATCAACCCTTTGAATATGTAACTGTATCAACAACACATTGTACACCTTAAAATTATACAATGTTATCTGTCAATTATAGTTCAATTAAAAAAGACAATAGAAATAGATCATAATGACTTTAGTTATTGGAATTATTTAAAAAATTATGGCCTTAGAATCACAGGTTCCAAGATCCTCATGGACAAGCTCATCTTAAAATTCATATTGAAATGCAAGGGACCAGGTGCCTGGCTGACTCAAGTCAGTAGAGCCTGTAACTCTTGATCTCAGTGTTATGAGTTTGAGCCCTAGGTGGGGTGTAGAGATTACTTGAAAAGATAAAATCTTGGGCACCTGGGTGGCTCAGTCATTAAGCATCTGACTTCAGCTCAGGTCATTATCTCATGGTTTGTGAGTTTGAGTTCCACATTGAGTGAGCTCAAGCCCTACTTTGGGTGAGCTCATGTCCCGCTTTGGATGAGCTGGAGCCCTGTTTCAAGTGAGCCCAAGCCCTGCTTTGAATGAGACTCTCTCTCTCTCTCTCTCTCCCTGCCCCTCACTTACTTGCACCCTCTCTCTACATATGGGATAGAATTGAGATTCCAAAAACCCATACATTATGGTCAATTGATTTTTAAAGTTTATTTATTTATTTATTAATCTCTATGCCCAACATGGGGCTCAAACTCACAACCCCGAGATCAAGAGTTGCATGCTCTTCCAACTGAACCAGCCAGGCACCCCTGGTCAATTGATTTTTTTTTAAGTTTATTTATTTAGAGAAAGAGAGCATGGGGTAGGGGCAGAGAGACAGAGAGAGCAAGAGAATCCCCAGCAGGCTCTGTGCTAATGGCACAGAACTAGACACAGGGCTCAATCTCACAAACTATGAGATCGTGACTTGAGCCAAAATCAAGAGTCAGACAGTTAACTGACTGAGCCACCCAGGTGCCCCATCAATTGATTTTTGACAGGGGTGCCAAGAAAACCCAATGGGGGGAATAGTCTTTTCAGGAAATAAAGCTGGAACACCTGGATTTTCACATGCAAAAGAACGAAGCTGGACCTCCACCTCACATCCTTTGTACCACACCATCGTTAACTCAAAATGGATCAGAGTCCTAAATCTAAGAGCTAAACGTACAAGATTGTTAGACAAAAACAGGCATGACCTTGGAGTAGGCCATTGTTTCTTAGATATGACATGTAAGTAGAAGCAAAGAAAAAAGCAGAAAACTGGACTGCATCAAAATTAAAAACTTTTGTGTTTCCAAGGACCGTCAAGAATTGAAAAGACAACCCATAGAAGGGGGGGAATATTTGCACCTCAAATATCTCATAAGGGCCTAGTATCTAGAATATCTAAAGAATACTTACAGCTCAACAATAAAGTGACAAATAACCCGATTTAAATATGGGCAAAAGATTTAAATGGACATTTCTCCAAAGAAGATGGGTGAATGACCAATACGCACATATAAAGACACTTGGCATCATTAGTTATTGGGAAAATGTAAACCAAAACCACAGCAAGACACGGCTTCACATTCACTAAACGGTTGCAATACAAAAGAAGACATCAGCCACTGTTAGCAAGGGCGTGGAGCGACTGGGACTTCATACATTGCTGGTGGGAGTATAAAATGGTGCAGCAGGGGCACATGTGTGACTCTTGATCTCAGGGTCATTAGTTCGAGCCCCAACGTGGATGTAGAAATTACCAAAAAAATAAATAAACATAAAAAAATGAAATAAAATGCTGCAGCCACTTTGGAAAACAGTTTGACAGCCCCTCACAAAGTCAAACATGGAGTTATCATATGATCCAGCAATTCCACTCCGAGGAAGATACCCAAGAGAATGAAAAACACGTTTACCAAAAAAAACAAAAAAACAAAAAAACAAAAAAACAGCTTATACTGGGGGCACCTGGCTGGCAGGGCTGTGAGTTCGAGCCCCACATTGGGTATACAGATTATAAATAAATCAACTTGAAAAAACCCAACAACTTATACTTGAATGTTCATTAACAGCATGGTTCATTTTAGCCAAAAAGTGGAACCAACCTAAATGTCCACTAACAAATGTGGTCCATCTATACAATGGAATATTATTCAGCCAGATAATAAGAATGAAGTACTGATAGGTCAGGAATGAACCTTGAAAACATCGCGCTAAGTGAAAGGAGCCGGACACAACGCTGCATATTGCATTTATATGAAATGTCCAGAATGGGCGAAGCCACAGAAAGTAGATTAGAGGTTGCCGGGGGCAAGGGGTGGAAAATGGGGAGTTACTTATAGGTACAGGGTTTCCTCTAGTGGTGATGAAAAGATTCTGGAATTAGACAGTGTTAGTATACTAAAAACGACTCGAGTGTGTTTTCAAAAGGTGACCTTCTGGTATGTAAATTATATCTCAATTGGAAAAAAAAAAAAGGTCCTTAGAGATAATGTTAGCTGATAATAATGGCTAATACCTGTTGAGCCCTAACTGTGTATCAGACTTGTAAGCGCTTTACATTCATTAATTCACCTATTCCCGTAGGTAGGTACTATTATTCTTCCACTTTGCGGTGGGAAACTGAGGCAGAGAGCGGTCACTTGCCTGCGGTCACAGTAAGTGGCAGTCAGGACTCAAACCCAGGGGGCTTCACGGTACTGATTGTCCCTGCTCATCCAAGCCAACCAGTCACTGTTCATACAGGGAGCCCGAGACCCAGAGAGGGATGACGACTCGCTCAGATCACACGGCAACCCAGTGACGAAGCCAGGACGAGAATCCAGAGCTCCCGCCTGGGTCCCCTCAGGAGGCCTTCGGGATCGAGCCTTTATCTGTGTGTTCTCGGGGCCTCAGGAAGTTCTTCGTGGAGAATAAAGGAAAAGAACAGCTCCTACGATGGAGCGCTTGTCACAAGGCGAGCGCCGTGCTCAGTGCCCTGTGCCTCATCCCGGCGAAGCCTCCCGAAGCCCTGTTTACCTTCCCGTGTTGTAAAACTGGGTCCAGCTCAGGCACGTGCCCGAGATCACCCAGCTGGTGCGTGATGAGGAGAAACACTAACTCCACCGCGCAGATGAGCGTCTGCGTTCAGACCACCGCACTGTGAGCAGCGTCCCAGCTGGGAATCCGGACGGCAGATAGCTCCGGGCAGCCTTCCAAGTTCCTCTCCCCATCCTCATCCCCGCAGCTCCCTGCGGCCCCTACCGAGACCCCCTGGTTGTAGTTCTTCATTTAGGGGCGGCCAGCTGGGCTGGGGGGGTTCCCAGTGCCGGGGCTCAGGTTCACCCCAGTGCCAGTCCACTCTGCCCTGCCAGGCAGGCTCGAGGAAGGAGGCACCTCCTCCCCGGCGCCCAGGAGCCTGGGAGAGTCCACAGTGACTCAGGGCAGAGGTTGTGGCCCCAGGGCTTTGGCTGCAACGGGGGAGCCCCATGGCGAGGAGCCCCTGCGTCTGGGTCCCCACGTCTCTTCACTGTCAGAATCTGCCAGTGAGGACCTTATCTCCCTGCTGACCTGGAGCAGAGATAAGGATCACCCGATCTCCTCCTCAGTTCTACTGATAGCAGTACCCCAGATCTGGGGTGGGGACGAGGGGCAAGAAGGCCAGGATACAGTGGGGGGATAGTCTTTCTCGGGGAGAGGAAGAAATGGGGGGTCTGGGTTACATCCACTCAACTCACATTTGCAGAGAGGCTGTAGTGTGGCACCGTTAAGTTAAGGCATGAACTCTGAAGCCAGCCTCCCTGGGTTCAAATCCCGGCTCATGCATTGACTAGCTGTGTCGCTTTGGGCAAGTTACTTGGCATCTCTGAGCCTCAGTGTCCCCATCTGTGAAATGGGCATAACGGTGGTGCCCACCTCATAGGACAGAAATACAATAACATATGCAAAGCGTTCTAAACAAAGTGCTTAAAATAGCCCCTGGCTGTTCTAAGTGAAATTTTAACACCCAGTACTCAGCGTCTGGGTACTGCTGAGAGCCAAAGTCCCCGGCCTTTACCGAGCTCGCAGCCAAGTGGAGGGTAGACAAACTATAATAAGGACTTGAATAAATAAACAATATCGTCGCGATTTGGGGATAAGTGCTGGGAGGGAAATAAACAGAGGTTTATGACAGAGTGTGTAGAACGGGGTGGGGGTGTTAGGAAAAACTGCTCTAAGGAGGGGATATTTGAGGAGGTTCTGGAAGAATGAGAAGCCAAGCTGTGGGATGATCTAGGGTATTCGAGTCAAGGCTGACAGGAAGTGCAAAGGCCCTGAGGCAGGAACTAATTTGACATGCTGGGGGGGGGGGGGAAGCGGGAAGGCGAGTATGCCGGGCGCTTCTTTGCTGTAGGGCCTGTCTTGTGTGTTATAGGATGTTTAGCCACATCCTTGGTCTCTACCCACCCAGCTCTGCACCAGCCTCCTCCATAACTCAGCCTCCGTGCTGCTACTCCATCTGAAGTCACCCTCCTGGCCTCCCCCAGCCTCCCCTCCTTGCCCCCATGCTCTCGGGGCACACCCCAGGGACCACCCCCTGGGATCTCCGGCCTCTGAACTCTTGCTCCTTCTGGTAGACCCCACCCCTGGGATACACGGGTAAGAGGCCCTCAAAAAATTGCTGGGGCACCTGGGGGGCTCAGTCAGTTAAGCGTCTGACTTCGGCTCAGGTCATGATCTCACGGTTCATGGGTTCGAGCCCCACGTCAGGCTCCGTGCTGACAGCTCAGAGCCTGGAGCCTGCTTCGGATTCTGTGTCCCGCCCCCCCTCCCCGCCCCTCCCCTGCTCCCACTCTGTCTCTCTCAAAAATAAATTAACGTTAAAAAAACATTGCCTTGGGGATGGGTGATTTCAGATGCACCACCAGGACAGAAAGCAGACATAACGCGTCCTCCCTCTGTCCCCACCTCAGGGCCCGCACAGTGGGAGGCCCCTCGGACTGAGCCCCCTTCCCCTCCAGGGCTGCTCTGCTCTCTGGCTCCCTCTTTGTCAAACTCAGCATCCCCTCTGTGGGCATGTCTTGGGCCTCTCCTTGCCTCCCCACCGCCCAGAAGTCCTCCATCATCCTGTCTATCTGTCTGTCTGTCTGCCTCCCACCCCACCTCATCCCTCTGTCTCTGTCCTTTGCTGTCTCCTCTCTGCTTTGATCTCTTTCCCTCCCTCAGGTCCCCCACCCCCCACCCCTGCACGCTGCCTCCCCCCCATGTCTGTCTCTCTCTCCTCCAGTGGCTCCAGTGGTTTGGACAAGCTCAGCTCCCTTCTGCCCAGATGACCTCACTTCCCCACCACATGCATGCACACATGCGCTCCCTCTCACACACAAGTACCCACAGACACAAACTGCACACGCCCCCAAACACGCACACACGCACGCACACGCACGCACGCACACTGCTCTCTGGCTGGATTTCAGTCTGGATCTGAAGGGCCCCAGCCCAGCCCTGAGCTACCAGGCCAGACCCCGGGGAAGGGCAAGGCCCAGGCCAGGCTTGCAGACACAGACTCCGCTCGGAACGCACCAGCCCCTGCCTGTCTGCACGCCAGCCCCTCAGCCCCCTCCCATCAACGCCTCCCCTCTCCCCCCAGGACTCAGGGGGCCGACTCATGCCTCAGCCGCCCCCTTGCCCTGCAGCCCTACCCCAGGATGGACTAACCTTCTCCACCTTCCCCTCTGCCTTCTGCAAAGGCTGCCAGCCCTGGCCTAGGAGCCGGACACCTGGGTCCCGCTGGCTCAGCTACCGGGACCCTGGGTGACCGTGGGCTCGTGCCTCAGTTTCCCCCTCTGTAAAAGTCAGTACTGGGAGGATCAAAAGGGCTACCTTAGCCCCGTGCCTGGAACGCAACAGGGGCTCAGCAGTGACAGGCGTGAGGATTCTTGGGATGGCCCCCTGCCTGCCTGGCCTCTCAGACCCCCCCGAGTCTGGGCCCTGGGCACCTCTGTAGTTAGCCCCCCACTGGCGGCCTGTCTCCAGGAGAACTTCCCGGCAGACTTGGGGGGTCGGAGGGAAGGGGGAGCCAGCCTCCTGCCTTCTAATTTAGATTCCTGGGTTTATGGCAGGAAGCGAAGGGAAGCTGACGCTGTAATTAAGGCGATTCCTGAGGCTGAGTGAGGAGGCAGGGAGAGGAGCCCACCGCAGGGTTGGCCCCCTGCTTCTCTCTACCCTCTGCCAGCAGTCCCAACCTCAGGCCTGTGGCAGGCTCCTCTGCCTTAGATTCCGTTCCTGCACTCCGTGTTGCAGCCAGGAAACCAGAGACGGGCAGCAGGATACCCAGAGCCACACAGCACACAGGGACACATGCCTGACGCACTCTTGGGGGCCTCTGCCTCTGCCAGCTGTGGTCCAGCCCGGGGGTGCAGGGAGAGTCCAGACACGTGGCTTCTCTGTTCCGTCCACCTCTGGACCCCAGGCCCCATCTTTCCTGAGTCTCCCCCTCCCCCCACATTCCTGAGGTGTCTGGGCAGAGTCTGGTCAGGCCTGTGGCAGAAGGAGCAGATTTTGCTCAGGGGTCAAGACCAGGGCAGCAGCCTGGGCCGGAGCACCCACTTCCAGGGTGGGCCTGCCCTCGCTGAGGCCTGGGGCTAGACTCGGGCTGCGGTGCTGGGAGGGGAGCTGGGGGCTCTGCACCGCTAACCACCCCTCCCACCAACGGTGCCTCAGGGCTGGAGCTCAGATCATTCTTCCACTCCTCACTGGGTAACGTTGGGCTCCTCCTCTCCGAGCCTCAGTGTTCTCATCTGTACAAAGGGTGTATCCTTTACCCGGGAGGCCAGGTCTTCTCCCTTGCCCTGGAATGAGATCCCACCAGTGCACACGTGTGGTCTTCACCAGCCCCTAACCCACACCCCACACCCCAGCCCCCCACACAAGTCCCACCAACCTGACGGGGCTCTGTGGCCGCCGCATCCTCCTTGGTAAAAAAATGAGGGGTTTCGGGGCACCTGGGGGGCTCAGTCGGTTAGGTGTCCGACTTTGGCTCAGATCATGATCTCACGGTTTGTGGATTCAGGACTTGTGCTGACAGCTTGGAGCCTGGAGCCTGTTTCAGATTCTGTGTCTCCCTCTCTTTCTGCCCCTCCCCTGCTCACGTTCTGTCTCTCCCTCTCTCTCTCTCAAAAATAAATAAACATTTAAACAATTTTTTAAAAATGAGGGGTTTGGGGGCGCCTGGGTGGCTCAGTCGGTTGAGCGTCCGACTTCGGCTCAGGTCATGGTCTCACGGGCTCGTGGGTTC
>CM053570.1:90179854-90199566 GCA_028646485.1 Cryptoprocta ferox | reverse complement strand
GGTGCCAGCACCACGATGCCCTGTCCCCACCCCCAGCTGGGCACTCACACTACCTCATCCAGTCCTCACCTCGACTCTGTGAGAAGGGTCTGACTGGTCCCATTTTACAGACGAGCAAACAGAGGCTCCGTGAGGGGAGGGCATGCAGGTTCACTGCAGAGGAGGAACTGCAAAGCAGGAGCCTCAGGGAGTCCTGCTCCTTCCTCTCTCGGAGACACCTGGGAGAAGGAGGGGGCCACCTGGCCGTCCCCACGCCAGGCCTCCCTCCCTGAGTGCCTGTGCAGAGTGGTCAGGGCTGTGGGGCTGGTCCTGGCCACCACCTTCCAGAGTTTCAGGGACCAGATGACCCACGGCACAGACCGGTGTGGCACTCAGTAGGACTTAGTACTAAGTGCTCACTGGTAAGTGCTCAGTGATGGCGCTGGGTGAAAAGTCCTGTCCCCTCTCTAGGCCTTGGTCCCCATCTATGCCCTGCAGCTATCTTTCAGGGACATTTGCCTGTTCTGACTCCAGCTTGCCTCCTTCTCCCAGCCCAGGGCTCTGGGGGACCCCCACCTCACAGGCTGATATCGGGGACACAGGCAGCCCCACATCACAGGCTCTCGCCCTACAGCTGAGGGTGACAAGGATGAGGGGTGCAGGGCCTGGCATGGGGACAGTGACTGGTAGTGACAGCAGGGCCTCCGGCCTGACCTGCAGGCCCAGCCGGGGGAGGCGGCAGGCTCTGGAATGTACAAGCTCTTGCTATGCCCTCCCTTTGCAGCCTGTGACTCACTTCAGACCCGGTTAAAATACAAAGCGCCTTCCTTTGTCCGCAGCCCATGCTTAATAGGATTGGGCGGGAGTGGGAGGGGGGCGTCTGGGGGGGCACCTCGCCTTCCATGGCCACAATGGGGCCCCGTGACATCACGCTGCCCCCTGCCGTGATGTCAGAGGCCACCACAATGGACCTGCACAGACGGACGGCTGGGAATGGGGGGTGGGGGTGGGGCTTGGGACACCTGCGTCCTCTGTGGCTCAGTCTCCGGAGCCGGAGCCGTTCTGAAGAGCGGCCCTGAGGGCCAGGCAGGCAGGGGCTCTGGTCCCACAATGGCGCCCACATAAATCCACTCTTCTTTTTATAAGTCAACACTTAGATATTCTTTTTTTTAACAACGGGACAGCACAATCTTGAAAAACATGACAGTTGAGGTTTTTCTTGCCCACCTTGCCTCCCCCAGTTCAAAACCATCGGGCTGCTCCCTGGGGCCCACACTTAGGATAAAAATAAAATCATCGGCCGTGCCACAGGCCCTCTGCGTCCAGGCCCCTACCCACCCCTGCAGCCTCCACCCTCGCTGTGCCCCAGGGCCCCGTCCTCAGAGCTGCAGCCATACTGGTCTGCCTTCAGCTTCTGAGTCGAACAACCCTTCATTCTCCCCCCTGTCACCTCACCCTCCAAGTCCGCTCAGACAACACCTCCTCTGAGAGGCCTTCCCTGACCCGCCCTGCAGTAAGCAAGTTGCTCTTTCCTCTGGACCCCACAGTCCCCGGGCTTGTTGAACTACAGAGTTTATCTTCTGGGCATTGTTGATGTTTCCCTGGGTCTTTCTCCCTGGCGGCAAACTGAGGAATCTGTGAGGGCACCACCTGGGCTCCCCCACTCCCCACCCTCTCCCTGGCACGTGCCAAGCACCATTCACTGATTCCTTCATCAAATATGGGGGGGGCATCCCACTTGGGGTCCAGGAGCCACCAAACAGGCTCATGGAACTGGCCGCTGGGCAGGGGGCAGGCGTCCGTGACAGAGATTTATCACATCATGTGAGCCCATAGATGCAGAGAGTCCAACGTGCAGGAAAGAAACATGGTAGGGGGTCCAGGGCACTTTTAAGAGGGGTGATGGGGGCACCTTCTCTGAGGCTGGACGCATGAGGAAGCCAGCGGGTCAGGCCAAGGGCGCGGGGAAGAGCTCCGGGCCATAGATGGTGCACAGCAGGCCCTGTGCCGGGGCTCGTTCACGCCAAAACCCATCAGTGTAGAGCAGGGCTCTGGGACAAGGTGCTGAGTTCAAATCCTGACTCTGCTACTTGCTAGTTCTCGGACTTTGGGAAAGCCCTTCCCTTCTCCACGTCTCAAGGTAGGGTGACCAGATAAATTATCCTCCAAATAGGGACGGAGAGTGAAAAGGAACACTATTGCTCACTATATAGGACAACTGACCTAAATCGTCCTGGCCAAGTGGGGGTACACGATGTCCCCCGCCCATGGGGTAGATAGTAACAGCTCCACTTGATGGAGTTCTTTTTTTTTTTTTAATGCTTATTTATTTAGAGAGAGAGAGAGAGCTAAAGCATGAACAGGGGAGCGGCAGGGAGAGGGGGACAGAGGATCGAAAGCGGGCTCTGCACTGACAGCACAGAGCCCCACACGGGGCTCGAACTCACGAACCGCGAGATCATGACCTGAGCTGAAGCTGGACGCTTAGCCGACTGAGCCCCCCAGGCGGCCCTAGCTGGAGTTCTTGAGGAAAGGAAGTTGAGCTGCTTAGAAGACGCATCAGGGGTGGACAGACACACCTCTGAGAGCCATTCCAGCTGCAGTCAGCCATGTGCTGAAGGCGGCCATGGGAGAGCCCGGGCTGATTCTTCCCAAATCGGTTAGCAGCAGGGAAGGTTCTGGAGGTCTCTTGGAGGATGGGGAATCCCAGCTGCGTCTGGAAGAGTGAGTACAGTTCTCACAGGCAGAAGCAGGGAGGGGGTGTGGTGGGGGGAGCTGGGGTGGAGAGGACCCTGGCTGGCACAAGGGTGCCCTGTGAGGGCACAGGGCCTGGGGGGGGGGCATGGTACATGCGTCTTGGGGCTGCAGGGGTGTGGCTGTCTGTGCCCAGAGGCTGGGGTTGGTCTAACCGGCCCCTGAGGCCTGGTCCTTGGCGGGGGGGGGGGGGGGGAGGACCCCTCCACCCAGCAGGAGACCTGGTCACGCAGCTCCCAGGCTCTGCCAGACCAGTGTGGAAACTGCATCCGTCCGTCCAGGCCGTGGAGGCCACTGGGGAATGTGATGAGGCTGCTGAAATGGGGCCCGGGCCCAGGGGGAGAGAGGGGGCCCCCACCCCGGGCAGGGCGGGATGCGGCCGCAGCTTCCCAGAAACCGGGGTCTGGTTCTGCCGGCAGAGACGGCTGACAAGGCTTGGATTGAGAAGCCAGACCCCGGGGGCTGGAGTGGGGCCCACAGCTTGGGAAGAGGGCTGGGGCGGGTCTGCGGTGGAGGCAGGAACCCCTCATCCCAGCCGGGATGGACCCCCAGCTTCTGCGTTCCAAATAAACACACTGAGACTCAGAGACGCGGAGGGACACGCCCAGGGGCCCACAGCAAAACCAATAGGTGCCCAGTCGTGCCCCTGACTCTATTCTTCCTGCTGCCCTGCTTCCCCCCTAAGACCCCCAAATGTCAGTCAGCAGCAGGCAGTGGGACAAGAGGGCCCTGGTCTCTTCATTCTGCTGTCACCTCCTGCTGAGGGATCTTGGTCTGATACCATCACAGCGCTGAGCCTCAGTGTCCCCATCTGTAAAGTGGGGATAAATCCATGCCTTGCAGGGTCATTGTGATCCTTCGAAAAGACAGTGTGGGTCTCGGGCTTGGCACACTGAGTGGCACGTAGTAGGTGTTCAGAAATGCTGGTTCCAGCCAGCCAGCGGGAACTGTGGCTGTCTGTGCAACACGTACCCCCCACCAACACAACCCACCTCTTGGGATGTTGAATAATCTGGCTCCAAATGGCTCCCCACTGGGTCCTAAGGCCCCCCATTCCCCTCGTTCATTTGTTGATTGAGCAAATATGTATTGAGGGCCTACTAGGTGCTCGACACTGCTCTGGGGAGCAAATGATCCAGGCATAAAGCACGGTGTGTGTGAGGGCACAGAGGGCCCGAGCCGAGAACTCAAGCCTGTCAGACGCGCATGTCCTCGACCTCTGTTCTAGCAGCATCTGCCCTGTGGCAGGTCCTATGCTCGGCCCTGGGCCACAGCTGGAGGTGGGAGTAGGGGGGTGGAAGGGGGGCCGAGAGCTGCCCATTCCTCCAGGATTCGCTAATTAATTAGGAAATCCGAGGCCGGTGCCCAGCGATACTGTTTTAACTTGCCACCTGGACCGGTTGCAGCTGAGAAAGAGGGCAGCCCCCCCCCCCCCAGCACCCTCGTAATTGCTGCCTTCACCTTCTTCGGGGCTTGGTTGGGTGTATCAAAGGGCTACCAAGGCCCCTGCAGCTCAGAGCCCGGGGAGGGCAGCGGGCCGAGGGCCCATTTCCCAGCTGAGACAACTGAGGTTGGAGATGAAGGTTCTGCTCCGGGTAGGAATGAGAGCAGGGCTGGCACCATGGGGCTGCTCGTGGCATGACTGCCAGCCAGGGGCTAGGGTGGCGTTGGAGCCAGAGCATGGCTTGTCCTGGTCAGATGGGGGAGACTCAGGCCCTACCCACAGAGGTCTGCAGTATGGAGGGCAGGGACGGGCTCTTCTGGGGACATTTCGGTTCACCTCACCTGGGGGCCTCCCACCTGATGTTCGTTTTCCTCCTTGCACAACCACACGGCATCACACCTCGTTTACTCTGCCTGCATCGTCCTCTCCTACTGCCTCACTGGCTAATTGTCCCAACAATCCCTACAGGTCTCAGTTCTGGGGCCACCCTCCACCAGGAAGCCTTCCTCCTCTGCCCCAGATCCTCTCTGCTCATCTGGTCATGTCCCTGGTGGCCTGTGTATGACCCCTTCCTAAGGCTGTGGCGACCTGCGGCGTGCAGGGCAGCAGCGTTACCATGGAGAAGGCTCAGGATTTGCAACCAGGACTCTAGCTTCCCTCGAGGCCTCTGCTCCTTCCTGCCGTGTGACTCAGGGCAAGCCCCTGCACATCTCTGAGCCTCAGTCTCCTCATCTGTGAGAAAAGCATCTAATTGGGATTCCTGGCCCTGCTTCCAATTCTAGCCTCTGCCTCTGACTTGCCGTGTGGCCCTGGACAAGCCCCGTCCCAGGGCCCAACCTCAGTTTTCCTCTTCTGTAAAATGGAGCTGCCCACAAAAACTGAGCGTGGCGGCTCCGACAAGCCAAAACTTGTGGAAAGCCTTTGGAAGCCTCAGAGCCCTACGCGGATGGTCAAAGAATCTATTTCAACAAGCTTCCAGAGACGTGTGGGAGGGAGCTGATGGCGGTTCTCCTCGTTCCCCGGCCTCCCAGCCCTCCAGAAGCCTAGAGATCAAAGGTGACAGAGAAGCCGGTTGGTGTGGAGTCCAGGCTTGGCTCGGCCTGCTCCCTGGCCCCCTGCCCACCCCCCCTACCCCCCCCCACACCCACACTCCCACGACGTGTGCCTCGGACAAGAAGCTCTGTTTAAGCGCTCGACCCTCCACTTCCCACATGGAAGGCCTCTCCGCCCCCACCGCTCCCCCAAACACTCAAAACCGACATCAGTTTGAACCGTCTGCAACTTTATTCCAGAGCAGAAATAAGTCATTTCCTAACAATAAATATAAAAAAAATAATAATAAATTAAGGTTTGAAAAAAAACACCCAACAAAACAAAATCGTTAACACTGACAGAGTAGTGAGTGCTGTCTGAAGGGGAGGGAGACCGGACGGACCGGCCCCCAGCCTGGGAATGTCTGACGCAGGCCGTCGTCTGCCCCCCAGCCCTGGCCGGGCCCCCTGCCACACACACATACTCTCCACAAAATACAAAATATATAGTTAAAAAAAACCTCAACACAACCAAGCATCCTGCGAGGGGCCCCGGGGAAGCAAGATTTGGCCCGCTGGGGCCGAGGAAGGCACCGGACGGACAGGGGAGCCACCGCGGGGCTCGCCCGGCTGCGTTTGCTGGCTGTCCGCTTCTCCTCCGTGGGTGGGACTTGGGACTTGAGGTACCCTGTTCACGGGGCCACAGGCTGACCCCGGCCCTCCAACTCCCGAGACAGCAAAGGGGAGGTCAGTTTGGAAATGTCCTGTGTGGCTGTCTGAATGCCTTGCGGGGCTCCTGTGCCAGGGGATGCTGGGGCCACGGCGGTGCCTGCTAAGTGCTTGGCAGTCTGTCCTTCGTAGATGAAGAGGCCCCCAGCTCGGGGTCCCTGAGCGTCTCCTCAGTTTAGACCAAGGTGTCGTCCAGGACCACCCTCCCCCTCCAGCAGAGGCCTCAGGATGGCATCCATATGGAATAACTAGAAATAAATAAGGTCCCTGGTGGCCCAGTGCAGAGCTGGCAGAGACGCCACTCCATTTCTTCAAGTATTCTTGGCCGAGGGGGTCCGAGGCCGGCCGGGGCTCAGATGGGGATCCCCACTGTGTTCACCTGGTCCTTGAGTCCCAGCAGGCTGTAGGCGATGCGTTTCTGGTGGCCGGGCAGCCGCACCCCAATCCTCTTGATGTCACTATGGGTGAGGAAGAGAGGGAGTTAGGGGCTGGCTGGAGACAGGCGGGGGGACGAGGGGGCACGGAGGGGGCAGAGGCCCGACAGGAGGTTCTGCATCCCGAAAGCTCGCTAACATTGACAAAGTTAGGGAAGCAACAGAAGCACGAACTCTGGGGGTGCCAGGTGGGGGGAGGGGCACAGTAGTTGGTTAAGCATCCGACTCTTGATTTCGACTCAGGTCATGATCTCACGGTTTGTGAGTTCGAGCCCCACGTCAGGTTCTGCGCAGACAGCGTGGAGCCTGCTGGGGATTCTCTCTCTCTCTCTCTCTCTCTCTCTCTCTCTCTCTCTCTCTCCCTCTCCCTCTGCCCCCCCCAAATAAATAAATAAACTTTAAAAATCACCCATTTAAAAAAAGGGCCAACTGTGAGAAGCTCCCCCCCCCATCACATCTGCACACTGATCTGTACAGCAGGTGCTCTTTAGACCTCCATTTTGCAGATTAGAAAATTGAGACTCAGAGGTGAAGTCACACAGCCGGGAGGTGGAGGCACTGGGAATCAGTGAGCCAGTGCCCACCCTGGGTCTGTCCTCACTGTCCCCAGGCAGCACTGACCCCATCATCCATTGCAGGGGAGCGGGGTCGGGGGGCAGAGACCCTCTAGGGGCGTTACTCAAAGCTCACCACCCAAGGTCTCTTCCCAGCCACCACTTTATTTCACCCCTACTCCCTCCAGGTACCCACTGCTGACAACTGAGGAAGACCTCAGGAAACTCGTGGTGGGACCACGAAGGTTAAAGCTCTGCCGCCTTCCAATGGGAGGGGCTTGCGGGTCACTAGTCAGGTGACCAGGTCACTCCGGGGCAGGTGTTTTCCCTTTAGGAAACTCAACTTCTTCACCTATAAAATGGGATGAGTGCCTAACCGGAGGCTGGCAGACCCCAGAAACTGGTGGCAGAGGGGGACAGGGTGGCATGGGTGCCAGATGGAAAGATGTGCCCAGGAGCCCACAGCCCTCTCCTGCCCCCCTTTCTAAGCCTCTCCATCCTCTTGTAAAACCACTTATGCTCCCAGGAGCCCTGGAGCAGGAGGGTTATTGCTCACTCGGGGACTTTTCTCCCCCACCACCCGCACCCACCAGCCCAAACCCATGAAAACACCCAGGTTTTTATGGGCCATCTCCTGGCTGTAAATGAAACTAATTATATGGTACAAGCTCCTGTTTGCAATTCCGGAGACATGACTTTCCCACAGGCTCCGGGAGCCCTCGGAGAAGGTGCTGAGCAGGGAAGGGCAGACCCAGGGGCGCGGGGAGGGTGGCTTACGGACCTCCGGCGGGGGGGGGGGGGGCTGGCTGCTCCCACCTCGGCGGGAAGGAGTCGGACATGTGGGAGAACGTTCTAACCAAGCGCTGTGGCCATTCTGACCAAACCAGACGGGAGTGCTGAAAACGCAGTGCTGTTCTCCCCACATCTATGGGTCTCAAAGTGCGGCTCCCAGGGAAGCACCTGGATCACCAGGGAAGGAGGCACCTACTAAAAAGGCAGGATCCTGGGCCTGACTCCAGACTTACTGACCTTGAACTTCTCCAGGTGGGACAGGGAGTCTGAATTTTATAGGGTCCCAACGACCCTGATGTATGGTGTAAGAACCAGGGGGTTATGTGAATGCTAGGAGGGTAATAGCAGAGACCTTGTCCCCTGGGCCCCAGGACAGGCCTGGCACACAGTAGGTCCTCAAGGAGTATCTGCCAAATGAATGAATGGCTGCCTTAGGGAACACGGGGCCAGTGCCCGGGCCGCCCTGAGCCCCTCTCCCAGGTTGGTGTAGTTAATCTGAGGCTGTTCCTGAGACCCATCCAGAAAGCAAAAACCCTGGGCTGGGAGGCAAGAGGCCAAATTCTAGCCCCAGACTTCATCAAAGCCTTGAGCAGGTCCCGTCCTGTCTTTGGGTCTCAGTTGCTTTATACGTAAAATGGGAAGCTTTGGTTAGCCGCTCCTGAACCACCTACCCCAGCTCCATTCTCTTTCGACACAAAAGAGACCCTGATACCTTCCTTGCCTCATTTGCTAACCAGAGACACAAAAGAAGAGAATCACAGACCAGCCGATGCCTGTGGCCTTTGTAGACTATCCCAAGACTCAGCCTCAGTTTCCCTCTTGTCACTCCCATCAACTCTCATCACTGGGGTAGGGAGACATATGACAGGGGCTACCTTTTCCCTGAGCACTCGCTGTGCCGGCCCCGGGTCCCGGGGACATTCAAAGCCACATGTCCCCCGCCTGCTGTGTGCTGGCCCCGGTCACAGAGTGAGAGAGGGGTCGTGGAGACTCACACGTCAGTGATCCGTGGCCTCAGCAAACGGCCCATCGGCACCAAGCCCACACTGAGGGCACACAGGGACCGTAAGCCCCCATCAGCCTGTGCCTCCATCACAGAAAGGTGAATTGTGTTCCCCCAGACACGGGACAGGACCTTTTGTCAGACTGGGCATTTTTCTGGGGTACAACGTCCACTGCTTCCTTAGTTCCTCAAAAGACACGTAGAACCGCTAGTCTAGCTAGAAACTCGAGCAATTCCAAAATAATGTGATGAATGCTCAATCTGAGAAAAGGTGGCCACTGTGGGACCAAGCAGCCAGCCCTTTGGGACGGACCAGAGTGGAGGGGCGGAGGGGACACTGGAGCCTAAACCCTGACCCCACTGGGGAAAGTGCTGAGTTCTGAGACCAGCTAGCTGCCTCCCACTGGGACTCACGGCATGTGTAGACACAGCCTTCAGGGTAAAAAAGTGCCCTAAGATCCCCATTCATTTCATGTATTTGAAATCAAGAAGGAGGCAGTGGTGGTGAGTCACGCAGGCCTCAGCCCTGAGCACCACCGAGCTAGTGGGAGGAGGAGGGAGCGTGGAATGACTTCCTGCCTTTATTCAGGCCTTTCAAAACACAGCACACATGCGCGCGCGCACACACACACACACACACACACACACATACACAGTCTCCATCCATCCAAGACAGCCCTGTCCATGCTCGTGGGAAAGGAATTGGTCGAGGAGCACCCCGGGCTATTTCGGGAAGCTTCTAAGAACATGTGTTTCCTGTAAGCACTTCTTGCCCTCAGTTCTGCTCACCCACAAGAGAATCTGTGCTGTCCCTGGTGGGAGCCCCTGGAGGGGGCCCAGGAACCCTGGCATTTGCCCATAGGCTTCAGGCTGAAGGCAAGAGGGCGGAGGAGAGAGGAGAGGGATGTGGATTAAACCTCTACAGTGAGCCCACGTGTCACCTGCACTGCACCCATGCCATCTGTACAGCAGGGAAATGGAAACCAAGGCTCAAAGATGGAACTCAATTTGACCAAGGTCTCCTGCTAGGAAGTGGCAGATGCGGGACCTGAAGCCAAAGCGTGGCTGCAGAGTCTGAGCTTGAGACCCTGCCGCTGGCTGGCAACAAAAATATCCTGGGACCCGTCTCCTCTCTCCTCGTCTCCAGGACCCCTCTCTGGCCAGCTCTGTCCCTGTCTGACTCCCTGTCCCCTGGGACGGGCCATGGCCTGGTCTAAGAAGCTTTGACCAGCAATCAGAAGCCCCGCTGAGCAGTCTTCAGAGGCCCTGGAGAATATTCCTGCTCAGGCCCAGATCCCAGAACTCCTGTGACCCAGAACTGTGGGAGGCCCAGGTCGACCCCTCCATGTGATTCCCAAAACCTCCCAGCCCCAGGGCCCATTCCGGCCCTGACCTTGGACCCTCTATGAGCTGGGCTATTGGGACCTAATGCTATTTTTAGAGGCATAAAAGGCTACGAGGATAATGTCTTCTCCCTCCTGGGGCAGGAAGAGGTGTCCGAGCCAAGGCTATGCCGGGAAAGTTCCCTGATGTTGGAGGGGGAAGTGGAGTTCCCACAGGGTAGCCTGATATGATACAAGGCTGTACCCTGGGCCAGGCCCGGGGCAACTGGCCCTTCTTGCCAGGCTGGACGGTAGGCCCAGGGCCAATCACGTGGGGAGATGTGAAGTCCAAGGGCTCTGCCCATCTTTTTTTTGGCATCGTGGACAGGAATGCTGCCCCTAGCTGGCTGTGTAACCTGAGGCAAGCTACATAACCTGGCAGCCTCAGTTTCCCCACGTGTTAAATGGGGGAAGTAATAACATCTACTCACAAGGCAATCAGGAAGTTCAAGTAGACAATGGCTGTGAAGACAGGCCTTTCTTTCCCCCCAGGTTCCCAGTTACAAACTGTGTGCCCCGAAGTAGGCCACATAACCTCTCTAAACCTCAGTTTCTCCGCTAATGACCTCCGTGGTCCCTGAGCTCTGGGCTGGAATCCTACTGCGCCCCTAGTGGCCGTGGGACCCTGGGCAAGTCACTGCAGTTCTCTGCACCCCTTTTTCTCACCTGTCTGGTGGGAACAGCGACAAGACCCACCTGCTGAGTTAGCATGAACGTGGACTCAAAGTGCTAAGGCACCTAATCAGCCCTTGATGAACTCTGCCCTTATTATAATTACTATTATTTTCCCTTTCTGGAAAAAAAAAGATGCAGGAAGATCGGGGGTGGGGGCCAGGAATGAGTGCCCAGAATTGCTGGCTGCCGGCCTGGTCCTGCCCTTCCTGTGAAGCCTCGCTCCCCCAAAAAAGAAGGAGGGAGAAAGAGTGAGGGGGAGCGGCAGGAAGGCAGGGAGAAGGGTGGTAGGGCCGGACTCACTCGTTGGTCATTTGCACCACCTTCTCGATGGCAGTGTAGCCGGCCGCCAGGAAGTGCTCTGTGTATTGTTGCATCTTGATGGACTCGAGCCACTCTGACACCGTGCGAAAGGGCACGCCCTCGGAGCCGCTGGTGCTGGGCAGCCGGATGGACACCCTGCAAAAAGGAAGCACCCGCCTGCCGGTGAGGGACTGCGGCGTCCAGGCCCCCGCCTGTTGCTCCTGGACCTGGCCAATTCACCCAGCTGCCCTGTGCCTCAGTGTCCTAACCTGGGCAACAGGGAAGCCAAATCCGGGAGGGTTCAGGGAGACAGGCTGGCATGTCACGAGCGCTCAGCATGTACAGCTCCCGCTGCCCCCCCCTTCCCCCACGGGCAATACCACCACCAATAACCACAATATCATGCAATGTTAAGATTCAGGTTCCTGGGGGCACAGCCCCAGCCTGGCCACCAGCCAGCACATAAAATACTTAATCACCCTGTCTCAGCTTCCTCATCAACAAAAGGCAGATAATTATAGGACCCATCTCGTGGGTTGTTTGAATGAGTTAAAACATGTTAAGCACTGAGCACACTGCCCAACACATTTCCCATATATGTCCATGGCTTCTGTTAGTATTATGTGAGCCCCTGTCCAGTGTAAGTAAAGCCGCCGTCTGGGGCGCCCGGGTGGCTCAGTCGGTTAAGCGTCCGACTTCAGCTCAGGTCATGATCTCGCGCTTCATGGGTTTGAGCCCCACATGGGGCTCTATGCTAACAGCTTGGAGCCTGGAGCCTGCTTCGGATTCTGTGTCTCCCTCTCTCTCTGCCCCTCCCTCCTCTGCTCACACTCTTTCTCTGTCTCTCAAAAATGGATAAAAGTTAAAAATAAAAAAAAAAAAAAGCCGTTGTGTAAGTTCCGAGCCCCCTGGCCACCAGCCCCGGCCGGCCACTACACTGGGCTGCCACGCACAGAGGGTATGGCACTAACCGGGGGTCAAAGTCAGCCAGGGTCTTGAGGGAGTCAGGAGCTCGGATGAGCTTGTCGAGGATGCTGACGATGTCAGCGAATTTAGGGCGGCGGGCACGTTCCTGCTGCCAGCACTGCATCATGAGCTGGTAGATGGCGGAGGGGCAGTCCATGGGGGTGGGGAGCCGGAAGCCTTCGTTGATGGCTTTCATCACCTGGGAAGGCAGGATGGTCAGGGGCGCCTTCACAGGTGCCAAACGAGGGCAGGGTCCCCAAGGAGGCCCCCCTCAGTCCATGCAGGTGGGCAGAGGAGGGAAGGGGAGCCCCAGAAACAGAGGGGATGGGCCTCCTTTCTTGAGTCACACAACCTTCAGAGGTACGAAGGGCCAGTACTAAGGGTCTGTCTCCAGAGCTCCTTGGAGGAAGGGGCTTCTGACCCTACACCCTCCAAGGCACCCCAGGCCAGCCTCCCTCCGGTCTCAGGACATCTCTGCGAGACCTTCCTTCAGCTAGAGCCCTCTTCCCCCTCCGTGTCTCAGTCTCCAGGCTGCATGAGGCACCAGGCATGCATGCGAGTGTACACACACACAAATGCATATATCGCACACACACACAGGTGCACGCACACAGGAACGCACGCACACACACACACACCCCCCCATCGGCTTGTTTCCTTGTCCTTCCACTGACTATAAGCAGGGAATGGATCTGGAGCCCAGCACAAGGCCTGGCACATAATAGGCGCTCAATAAACATTTATCGAATGTACCGGATGAAGACTAGCCCCCAAAACTCTTCTCTGCCCAGCCACTAGGGTTTGGAAATGAACAAAGGGTTTCAGTTCGGCTCGGGAGAGGGCAGGCAGGGTCAGGGGGCCTACCTCATGGTTCGACAGCTCCCAGTAGGGCCGCTCGCCGTATGTCATCACCTCCCACATGACGATGCCGTAGCTCCACACGTCACTGGCCGAGGTGAACTTGCGGTAGGAAATGGCCTCCGGGGCCGTCCAGCGGATGGGAATCTTGCCACCCTGCGGGGGGCCCAGGCCCAGTCACTACTGTCCCCTCTGGCCAGCCCAAGGACTACGGCAGCCAGTCCACACAGAGTCAGGGCCCCTCCTCCGTGCTCCATGTCCTCGCCTCCCGAGGTCCGTGCCCAGGGGCACAGAGTGAAGGCTGCTTCGCCCTCAAGCCCTTCTCCCCCCGGGGACAACAGCGGCCCCAGCACTCACGCTGGTGGTGTAGGTGGCCTCGGGGTCATCCTCCAGCACGCGGGACAGGCCGAAGTCGGACACCTTGCAGACCAGGTTGCTGTTGACGAGAATGTTGCGGGCGGCCAGGTCGCGGTGGACATAGTTCATGTTGGCTAGGTACTTCATGCCGGCTGCGATGCCCCGGAGCATGCCCACTAGCTGCAGCACGCTGAACTCGCCGTCCTTCTCCTGCCAGAGCACGGGCCTCAGCCACCAGCGCCCGGGGCCCAGCAGGGCGCCCTGGACCCCCTGCCCTCAGCCACCAGCGCCCGGGCCCAGCGGGGCACCCCAGACCCCCACCCTCAGCCACCAGCGGCCGGGCCCAGCAGGGCACCCTGGACCCCCCCACCCTCAGGCACCAGCGGCCGGGCCCAGCGGGGCACCCCGGACCCCCACCCTCAGCCACCAGCCCCCGGGCCCAGCGGGGCGCCCCAGATCCCCGCCGGCCTCACCCGCCAGCCTTACCCGAAGGAACTTGTCCAGGGCCCCATTCTCCATGTATTCAGTGATGATCATCATGGGCTTATCTGCAGAGGTCGGACACAGGTGTGAGGGGATGGCAAGAGTCGAAGACTGGTGGGGTGGGGGCACGGTGGGGGTGGGGGTGGGCACAGCTGGCCCGGGGTCTCCCGCCCCCACCCTGGTGCCAACCCTCACATTTGGAGACGACACCCTCCAGGCGGATGATGTTGTGGTGGCTAAACTGGCCCATGATGCTGGCCTCGCTCAGGAAGTCCACCCGCTGCTTCTCTGTGTAGCCGGCTTTGAGCGTCTTGATGGCCACGGGCACCTCCTTCTTCCCCGACGCCTTCAGGGTCCCCTTGTACACCTCCCCAAACTCTCCTGAAGGAAGACAAGGTGGGAGGAGTGCCCCGTCAGCCCGGGGACTCGGGTGCTCCCAACTGGGTCCCAGGCCCCTCTGCCGGAGCGCCACACTCACCTGCTCCAATCACCTTCTGCCGCGTGACACAGGATGGATGGATCTCAGTGGTGAACTTGAGCACAGCCTGGTTGGGGTCCTCGTATGTGTGCGGGTCCACATATGTCTTTAGGGGCTTTAGTTGTTCTGGAAGGGAGAAAGGGCGGGGTCACAGTTTGGGGAGGGGTCCCTGTGAGGGGTCACCCAAGTGGAAGAGGAGGAGGCCACGTTACCTCTGAGCTTCTGGCTCCGCCCCTTTGAGCTGCCCAAGGAAGCCCGGGGCCCTACTGCAGAGCTCCGGGAGTACCCTGGCACCCCCATCTCCACTGCAGGGTGAGAGGAGGGCGGGGCTGGGCATGGAGGGGCTGGGCTGGGCATGGAGGGGCGCTGCATCTCACCTGACTTGGAGAAGTACACGTCCTCGGAGGACTGGCGGGTCCGCAGGCTCTTCCTCCTGAGAGAACCCCCCCCGAGAACCAAACACACAGGGAGGTCAGCGACCTGCTCTGGCAGGGAACCCCCTGCTCGCCTCGGGTCCTAGCTGGGGGCTTGGTGCGCTCAGGACTCTGCTCGGCAGGCAGAAGGTGCAGGGAAGGCAGTGGGAGAGGCGGGAGGAAATGAGCAAGCAGGGCTCACTCCTTGGGATCTACACCCTATAATGGCCCCCTTAAGTGGCCATAATGAGGGCTTTCCTCATTAGAGCGCCCGGGGCTTCCTGCCTGCCTGTCCAGAGGAAGTGTGGACACACCGTTACTAATAAGAGCAAAGATAATGACCACCACGTCCTGAGTCCCTGCGGCGTGCCAGGCACTGTGCTGGGCCCTTCACAGCTTGCTGGGTCTTCACAGCCGCCAGGAGGCAGCGATTACGTTGCCATCAGCCCCATTTTCCAGACAGGAAACTGAGGTTCCTGCCCCCCGCCAATTGTGTCCCACCTCAGCCCTTGGGCAGCCCTGGCGTGGGCTCCCACGAACCTGCGATGGATGAAGAAGCCGATTCCTGCTAGCACCAGAAGCAAGAGAACGCCAACAACCACACCGCCAATCACCGCCATGTTGCCAGATCCTTCTGTGGCTGTCAGGGAAAAACAGCTGATGTCTAGGGAGCCCCCCCCCACCCCTCCCCGCACTACAAATCATGGAAATGCCCCCTTCACACCCAAAGCCCACTTTAGGGATCCAAGACATGTGCTGGATGGTTTTACTTGTGATGGTTCCATGAGAATATTTATTCCCATTTCACAGATGGCAAATGACAGGTCTTCCCCAGAGAATACAGTAAGTACTGCCAGATGTGTGGGACTCTTTCCGAGACACAGGATTTGAACCGAGTCTGCCAATGCCAGACCCCATGTCCTTCCTTCTCACAACACTGTCCTGAATTGCATGTCCTTGGTCCCCCGCCCCCAGCCCTCAATTCCACCCCCTCCCTGGACTTGGGACTGACCTACCGCAGGGCTATCCCAGGCCCAGGCTGACCAGAAGGGGGCATTGCTAAGTTCATTGATCCATTTCCTCCTCCCAGAGGTCCCAACTGTTCTGTTTCAGGGCCCTGGCCCGGCCCACGCCCTGGTGCCCAACTCACACAACGTCTGGAACTCATGAATCTTGCTGCCGGCGCCCTGGCCTTCCTGCGTCAGCGCCTGCACCTGGACCAAGTAGATGGTATCCGGAGCCAGGTCGTCTAGGGTCACGGAGAAGCCCTCGGTGCGGCGCACATTGTAGCTGTTGGAGTCCCCCTGTGGGCGGCCACGGATCAGAGGGGCAGATAATGAGGGCAGGGCAGGGGTATCGGCTCAGCCCACCAGAGACCACTCCCAGCCCAGCCTAGCAAGGCGGCTCACTTTGGCTCTTCTTACAGATGAGGAAACTGAGGCTCCGAGAAATGAAGTGAGTCGCTCAAGGTCAGAGCCAGCAAACGCATGACCTAAGACTCAAAACCCAGGTCTGTCTGATCACAAAGACTAGGTTTTTAAAAAAAATGTTTTTAAAGTTTATTTATTTATGTGAGAGAGAGAGAGAGACAGAGACAGAGTATAAGTGGGGGAGGGGCAAAGAGCAAGGGAGACACAGAATCCGAAGCAGGCTCCAGGCTCCGAGCTGTCTGCACAGAGCCCGACGAGGGGCTCGAACTCAGGAATGGCGAGATCATGACCTGAGCCCCCAAGACCAGGTGTTTTCCCACACCCCGACTATCTCTTCTGAAAATTCCAGAACACTGTGCCTTCTCTCCCACAACACTCTGCTGTACTGGCCTGGGAGAGGGGACTGTCGGGAAAACCCCAGGCCTCAGGGTCCTCCTCTGCAGACTGTGGTAAGCACCTCTGACCAGCTGGTCCCCTGCCTGCAGCCCAGCCCCCACCCCTTCCACTTACCTTCTTGCGGTAGGTGACCTCATACTTCCACACACGGCTCTGCTGTGGCGGCGGAATGCTCCAGGAGACACTCAGGGAGGTGGTGCTGCGGCCCTCCAGCTTCACCTTGGGGGGCTCTGGGCGGGACAGGGGCAGGGGGAGGGTGTGAGGAGCCGCGTGGGGGCGGGGGGTGAGTGCACCCAGACCCAGTCTCACCCACAGCCCTGGCTCTTCAGATCCCAAGGTGGGATTCTTAACTTCGGCTCCAGGGCACAGAGCCGCAGGCCCTGGACCCCTCGGGCTGGCACATCTGGGGTGCCCTATGAATATTTACGAGTGCATAAACACTAACACTAAAACAACAGCTGACCCTTGGAATAACGTGTCTACGGACCGGGCACTGTTCTAAGAGCTTTATATGGAATAGTTTATTGAATCCCCTCAATAGCCCTATCATTACTCCCATTTTACAGGTGAGGGAATTAAGGCCCAGAGAGGTCACAGAGCTTGGAAGTAACCCCACAGACTGTGACTTTAACCACCTGCTGCTGCCTCTCTCTGGGCACAGCCGCGCCCTGGGTGGCCACCCTCCGGAAGCCCCACCGGGGTGGCCCCAGAGGCACAGCTGGCGGCCAGCCCTCACCTGTCTGGTTGATGCTGACGCTGGCCGTGCGGAAGCTGCGGCTGGCCACCAGGCTCGAGACCCCGTTGCGGGCCTCCACCGCGAAGGTGTAGTTCATGTGCGGCTCCAGGTCACTGACGATGACGCTGGTGCGGGTCAGCGCGTGCGGCGGCTCGGAGTAGCGCACGCTGGCCTCGCAGGGCCCGCACTCGCCGGACTCGGGCCAGCACTGTTCACAGGTGACGCTGTAGATGATGTCCTCACGGCCGCCGCTGTCCTGGGGGGGCGTCCAGCGCAGCTCCACTTTGGCGCCCATGCCCACGGCCGTGAGGTAGTGCGGGGCGGAGGGTGGGCCTGCACAGAGGGCAGAGTTCAGGCCCAGGGAGCCCGGACAGGTCAAGCAGCGCACCCCGCCCGGCCCGGCCAGCCTCCCCGACCCTCTGCAAGACTCACGAGTGCAGGGCATTGACAGCAGGTCCTGGGGTGCCCGGAAGTAGCCTTCCTCACACTCACAGAAGGTGGCCCCCTCGGGGGACAGCAGGGTGTGCATGGGGCACTTCAAACAGGGGCTCTCGGACGTCTCGGACTTGAAGAATCCAGGGGAGCAGGCTGGCAGACACAGGGATAGACAGTTCACACCCTCAGCGACTTTTCTAGCGGGACCTCGCCAGGGGACCCCACGCAGGTTGCTCAGCACACCTCTAGGGGCCTGTTTTCTCCTTGATAAAACATCTTGTGATTATTACACTACGTGTTAACCAACTGGGACTTAAATTTAAAGAATATAAAATTAAAATTAAAAAACAGTAGATAAGAAAAACATCTTGTGATGACAGAATGCAAGGCAAGCTTAGCCCCTGCTGGGCACCAGGAAGTGCCTCCTCACCGCCCCCACCCTGTGCTCCAACCCTCTGCACACTCCCCACCTGCTCTCTCAAAACAAGGGCCACCCTGAGCCTGGTGTTCAAGGCTTACATCTCGCCTTTGGGCTTCCTGAGAACCCGACCTCACCCCTGGCTCGGCCCCGGACAGAGCGCTCTGCCCACCCGCCTCCTCTCCTTTAATCTGCACAGACCAGCCGGACGGGTTCCCACCGAAGCCGCAAGCTGCCCAGGGCAGTAGCAACATCTTCACCGTTGCTGTTTGTTGACCGACTCTCACCACCACCTCAGCTGATCGGCCAGGTGTACCCGCTCAGGATGCCCCCCCTGCAGGTGTTCCCCCACCCCAGGACCCGGCTGCCTTCCTGTTCCGGGGCTGGCCCACCAGGAAGCAGGAAAGGCCAGGCCCCCCCGGCACCTTCGGTGGAGCTGCCTCCAGGATCGAGTCATTTCCGCCACTCACAAGGGCCGCCAGGAAGCGGCTCTTCCTCCCCCAGTGGAAGGTCCTGGCCTGGCCAGGCTGGCTGCGGGCTCAGGCACCTGACTCCAGAGGCTTCTTCCTCCCCGCCACCCTATCCTGCTCCTGCTCCTGCCCCAAGCCCCTTCCTGGCCTCACAGGCAGGAAGCTGCCCAGACGCAGGGCCCACTCTCCAGGGCTGCCCGAGGCTCGGGCAGCTGCTGAAGTGGCCGGGGTGGGGCGGGATCACCCTCTTCTACAACCCGACCATTACTGCCCCTCCCTCCGGCTTATTTTCTGGACAACATCCTAAGACACCTCCAACCTTAGTGCCAGGTTCACTGTTCTGTGCCACGAACCCCGAGGTGAGACAAAGCCCCTGAACTCAGGGGACAGGGACACACGATAACATCTGCCATACTGGGGGGGGCGGGGCAAGAGCTAAGGAGGTCTGAGGAGTCATAGTGGGGATATTCCAGCTGGGGCTTAGAGGCTGAGTAGGAGTTCAGAGGGGCAGAAATGTTGGAAGAACAAGGTCAGGGTGAGAAAGAGCAAGACTAACACAGAAAACACAGAAACACAGAAAACACAGAAAGTATGAGTGGCAGCAGGAGGCAATAAGGCTGACAGGTTTCCAGGGACCGGACTGAGAAAGGCCTTCAATGCCGGGCCAAGGAGCCAGGACTTTATCCTGGGGACAGTAAGAGCCATTAAAGGATGGAAAACGGTTTGATGTAGAAAAAAATGGCACTGTCAGATCCACACTGTCAAGAAACTTCTTGGACAGTCTCCCTCCTTGTCCAGTTCCCTATGTGAGCGGAGGTGGGAGCAGGACTGGGAGTCGGGGGACAGGATTCTAAGGACACGTCGGCAGTCCATTCCTCCATGTGCTGCCACGTCAGAACCTCAGCGCAGGCCCTGAAGGGGTGCGGGCCGCAGGGCAGGGGGCTCGCCAAGGACCTGGGACCCAACTCCTACTCTTCCAGAGCCTGGAGTCCCAGTCACAAACAGCAACTGCTGATTAAGCACCTACTGTGTGCCGCTCCTGGGCCAAGCAAGCATTTGACATTCATAGTCCCCACCACGAGCCTGTTAAACTTGGGCCCTGTATCATTCATTCCGCTTTCGAGGAGAGGAGCCTGATGCCCAGAGAGGCAAGACCACTTGTCCAAGGTCAACAAGCTCCTAAGACACAAAACCA
>CM053570.1:89805796-90179754 GCA_028646485.1 Cryptoprocta ferox | reverse complement strand
AGTCTCTCTGACATAGGTCTTTTCTCAGCCTGGGCACACTTAATGGCCAATGCAAAGGAAGGGTAACATCAACCCCGGAGTGTGGGCTGGGGAGCCCAGTCTCCTACTGCACTTCAGAAATTTGGGGCGCCTGGGTGGCTCAAGTCGGTTGAGCATCCGACTTCAGCTCAGGTCATGAGCTCACAGTTCGTGGGTTCAAGCGTCGGGCTCCGTGCTGACAGCTCAGAGCCTGAAGCCTGCTTCCAATTCTGTGTGTCCCTCTCTCTCTGACCCTCCCCTGCTCAGGATCTGTCTCTCTCTGTCTTTCAAAAATGAATAAATGTTAAAAAAAATTTAGAAAAAAAAAAGAAAGAAATCCATGTGAATTTTCATTCCTCCTTATATATCTGTTACATTTTACAAAAATAGCTCTCCCCTCCCCAAATGTTTAAGTAAAACTGAGATCCCAGAAAGCTGGGCCATTTTATGCTGGGATTTCACTCCCCGGAGTGCCCTGACTTGTCCCTGGGGAAGTGCCGGCTCCAGGTGTCCAGGCCCAAGGGAGTGGAGGTGCTCAGGGGACCCTAGACCACCATCATGCCTTCCAGCCCAGGCCCTCAGGCTGGGGAGGGGCCCACACACACCCCCCCCCCACAGTTCAGGCTCGGTTCTACCGAAGGCGTTGGCCACCTGCAAACCCCCCACGATGCCCCTACTCCTCACCCGGCGGTTGCTCTCCAGCCTCCCCACCCAGCAGCCCTATGCCAAGAGGAGGAAGGTGGTGGTGGGGGAAGAGTCAGCTTCCATTCTTTGGCCCCAGAGCCCGGGGGTGGCCTGACTGCTGCCGGCAGGAAAGAGGGAATTTGGAGAGATTTCCGCTGCGGATATGCTGGATAATACAGTGGAGCGGCAGCATCAACAGGGCATGTACTTGCCTGACAGGAATGTGCTGCCCCCTCCTCCAGCCGCACGACTACACAGGGCTGTCCCCGGGGCCCTGGAGGGTGTGCCCGTGCTCAGGGTGCCCCGGAATTCACGTGTAGGACACCGGCAAGCCCCCCGTGTCTTTCTGACTTTGTCTGGTTAGATTTCCTGGCATTCTGGACACGCAAGTGGGGACGGGGTCACACACTGGGTGTTCACACACCCGCATACACAAAATACCCATGGTCCCTTAGCCAACCAGGGAACTCCTATGCATCCCTCAATACCCAGCTTGAGCGCCTCTCCACAGCCATCCCAGGCTGCCTGGCTTCTGGCCCTCTTCTGCCCCATTAGGGCATCTATTACTCAATCTTCTGTTTACCAAATAGAAATCGGGTACTTCCTACGTGTCTGGCACGCTCTGGGACCCGATAGAGAGAGATAAACACTGTTTCAGCTTCAGAGGAATTCACAGCCTGGCTTTTGTGCTCCATTTGAAATGATTTCTGCTCCTAGGAGGATCTTCTCCGAGACCAGCAGCGCCTGGAGACCAGGGATAGAGTCCCGTTTCTCTGTGTCCTGTACCCCAGCATGGGGGCTGGCACGCAGTAGGTGTTCAGCTAACGTCTGTTGACCAGGTGGACGTAGGCGAATGAGCAAATGAATGTGTGAAGACAGCAAAGCCTGAGACGTGTGCATTAAGCGCCCGCCACAGAGGTGAGGAGGGTTTCCGTGCCCTCGGAGATCCCGTGGGTCCAGGAGGCCCACCTGCCTGGCGCAAGAGCCCGGTCCAGGCACCCCTGCGGACAGCTTCTCTGGGCAGGTTGCCTGGCAGGCCTGGGCCCCACCGAGCAGGGGAACTGGGGCACGGCGGCTGCACCCAAGGCTGCACCCCGGTTTTTCCAGTTCCCGGTACCCGCCTCTCAGGTGGCAGCGTGGAGTGACTTAAGGACACACGCCCTCTGGAGTGACACAAATCTAGCCCCTGGCAGAGCCCCTCCCCACCCCCGGGCCCAACCACCTCCCAAACTGGTAATGGCCAGGTCACGGGGTCAAGAGGTCACAGTGGCAATGCACCTAGGGCCAGTCACCTCCCCAAGCCACAGGGGGAAGAGCTCGGACTTTGTCTCGTGCCCTGACAGGCAGCAAATGGTGACCCAGGAGTCATTGACCTTGCTGTTGAGGGGAAATGATGAGGGGAAATGACGGCTCCAGGCCCTGCTGGCTTCTCACTCCCTGGCAGGCCCCATGCGGGGAGGTCCCCGTGGCTAGCACCTTGCCCCCCTTTCTCACACACCCTGGAGAATTATCTTCAGCACATTCCTCCGTGCCAGAGATAAGCCAGCCTCTCCCCCCACCGCCAGCCTCCGCCTCCTGCTGCCTCCCCACCACCAGCCTTTTATCTTCTGTTTGCTTTCCCTGCCTCCTTCCTTCCGTTCAGGGGACCCACTTACCTCCGGAGAGGGAGGGAGGGAAGGGCCACCCCGCTGAGCTGCCAGGGTGTGACTCTGCCCCCTGTATGAGCTGAGGGCGGGGCAGGCAGGGCACGGGGTGGGGAGCGGTCATCCCATGTGCGGCTCCCACCCAGCAGGCCAGAGGAAACCACAGAAATCAGGCCCGGTGGCACTCCCCAGGAGGGGGCTGTGCCCAAGAGTCCACAGCTCACAGAGCCGCCGGCCTGAGGGTCGGTCACGTCCTGACTAAGCAGGTCTTCTGCCCACAGCCCCTGACACAGCCTGGGGCCACCCTCCCCAAAGACCACCTTAACCAGAGCCACCCCCTGCCCAGAGGATGCCTCCCATTCCGCTTTGGACCCCACCAGCACTCGGACCCTGATCCTTGCCACACGAGGTGAGGTCACCCAGTCAATAGCCTGCTGGCCATCCAGGTTCTTAGGCTTTCAGTAGAAAGTTACAGGAGGTAACTCTGAGCACGAGATCAGCAGGAGTCTAGCCCACCCATTTTACAGATGGGGAGAATGAGGCCCAGAGGGGACTAGCCAAGTTCATACAGTTTACGGGTAGGACACACAGCAGGGGCAGCGAGCTGGGGACAGTACACGGCCCTCCTCGTGCTGCCAGGGGCCAGCTCTTTTGGTCACTAGTCGCTGTTTCCTCTCTCTAGGCCTCAGGTTCCTCATCTATAAAATGGAGCTAAAGTCTGCAGCCTTTCTGGGTTTGCAAAGACTGAAGGAAACCATGTGAAATGCTCAGCCTGGTGCCTGGACTGGGGTGTCCCTACGAACCAGGTGATGGAGAAACTAGACAGGAGACATGCCCGGCCCTTGAAGGAGCCGGAGCCTCCAAAGAAGGAATTCCTCATGGTGCCCGTCTCTAGCTCTGGCCTCCCAGCTGCTAGGTTGAGCCTTTGGCCAAAGCCGCTGGCCACCTGCTCACCTGGCCGGCAGCGCCCACGGCCGAGGCGCCAGGCAGGCCCCCAACAGCTCAGCTGCCGATGCCAGCACAGGAAGCGGAGACAAAGCTGCCCCAGGGGAGACGACGGTCAGCCTGAGCGACTCCGCTGTCCCCCGGGCAGGGCTGGGGGCAGGGCGGGGGACCCGAGTGAAGCTGGCTCATTCCTGACATGGCTCAGAGAGCTCTCCGGGCAGTGTGCCCACCTGTCCGATCACAGCACCTGGGAGGTGCCTCCCTGCCGTGGTCCATTTAACTCTTTCCTGAGTGCCAAGCTTCCTGGGGAAAGAACCCTGAAAAGAAGCGAACTCTGAAGACGACCTGGACCAGGTGCTCCATGACCTCAGCGAATCCACACCCCTCTCTGGACTCCTTTTGTCTTCAGGAAAAGCCCCCGTGGGAGAAGCTGGGTCCACGGTGCTGTGGAGGGCCAGGCAGGGAGGGCGGGCCCCGCACCTGCCTCCACTTCTCCTTCAGAGTCCTAACAGCCCCACTAGCCCTCCCTCCCGCGCCAGGACCCGCCATCCAGGGACTGCCCGGAGAGCTTGTCTCCTGGCCAGGAGCTGAGTCAGGGATTCCAAAGGAACTGGTCATTTCCCGCCCCATTTCCTGGCCCATCCTCCAGCCCCGGAGCCGCTGCATCACCTGGATTCACACACATCCTGAAACGACCACACACCTTAGCTGTGTGACTGCCGGCAAGGCTCTTTGCCTCTCTGAGCCTCAGCCTCCTCAAGGTGGGCTGGATTGAGCAAGTGTTCCGATCAAGTGCTCGCCTGGCTCACACCTGCCCGGGAAGATCACCTGTCTATAGGAGTTACTAGTTTTATCTCCACAGGTACCATGGTCAGGGGCTGCTATGGACGTCTGCAGGGAAAAGGAGCAGCCGGGCCGGGGGTTCCCAGCCACACGGGGGCCCCTGGACCACACCGAGGGGAAGGGAATTTTGGTAGAGGGATCTCAAGGAAGAAAACCCAGGCCAGCTGGTGGCTCACGGTTGAGAAGGATCCACCAGGAAAAGCTGAAGATTTCGCTCGTGGAAACCAGTCCTCCCTACCTGGGGCCTACTGCGCTCTTCACAAACAAAGCCTGCCAGAACTCTGCCCCCCGCCTCTAGGGGAAGGAAGGCTGCCCGCCGCCTTGCTGGAAAGAACACCCCCAACCCCAATGTCCACTTATCTCTGCAGGGCCTGAATCACCAGCCTGTGGAAAGTTTTCAGCTGCCCCTCACCCCCCCACCCCCGCATTCTTGTGTGAGGATGTCATGTGGGAGGAGCCTGCTCAACCCACTGGGCTGCCTGAGGGGGGGGCCCACCCCGTGGTCATTGTCTGAAACTGGGAGTGTGCACTCGAGGTCACCTAAAGCAGGGGCCGCCTAAGGAAGAGAGACTTGGACGGCAGAGGGGAGCTGGAAGGACAGGGCCAGAGCAGAGACCACACCACAGGCTTACGGCCAGAAAAGGAATTTCTCATCCAGGGGTTTACAGAGCGTGTTAAGCAAGGTTCTGAGGATTTAAGAGCCAAATGGAGCCTATCAGAAAAGGCTTCAGTTCCTCCAACGTTTCAACCTGCTTCATGTGTTGCAGGACCTATGGCTAAAAAACCAAGTAAAAAGCCTTCTTATTTCAGGCCAGAAATGAAGAGAGAGTTACCCAAGATCACCCAGTGGTACGTACAACTTACAAGGACTAAACCCCAATTTCTCAACAACCCGCTTATCTCAGCAAAGAAATCCCCAGAGAGAGAGGAGGATGAGCTGGCCTCCTTCTAAAGGTTGGCCTGCATTCCACAAATGCCCTGCCCCACAGCCATTTCTAGAAAAAGTCACCCATTGAAAAAAATCCACATTGCTGTAGAGATTTCCGCTGTCACAAGCCCCGGCCGTGCCAAGCCACAGCCTCCTGATGTGAGCTCACGGAAGCCTAGGCCCCGTTCCCAGACAGAGTTCGGTATAATTGGCCCCCTCTCTGGGTCCCATTTGCCAGCAGTAGAAGATGCAGCAGGAGAATCTGGGTCCATGGCCCTGGGGAACGTCGGACCTCACGCCTCCCTTCCATTTTTGCCTCAAGGCACAGAGGTGTCAAAAGTTCCCCAGGTAGTTCGTGTGCAGCCAGGGGATTGAATCCTGGGTCCAGTTCCCTCGCCTCCGTGTGCGAGAGAGCAGCCTGAGACCCAGAGAGGTGAAGTGACTTGCCTAAGGTCACGCAGTGAGTTAACAGAGATGGAATGAGCTCCAGAAACTGTACCGGGTCCACAGCACTGGTATCTTGTAGATGCTTAAGTGATACTTGTGGGATGAATCAGAAATAACAGCCACACTTGAAAGCATGTCTGTGTCAGGCCCTGACCTAAGCACTTTATGAGCATTAAGTCATTTGATTATCATAACTTCCCTACAAGGTGGGCACTATGTTTACCTCCACTTTACAGATGAGGAAACCAGGCACGGAGAGGTTAAGAAACTGACTTGTAGCCACACAGCTAAATGTAGAGCTGGGATTTGAACCCAGGCGTTCTTGTCCTAGAATCGTAACCTCCACAGTATCCTGTTTTTCAAGGTGTTGCTTCTCAGGGAATGAGTGAATCCAACCATAAATAAGGAAACCCAAGTCCAGGAAGGCTCTTGTGATTTCCGCTAACAGACCCACTGCGCACTGGAGTCCGAGCAGGGACGAGCTTACCAGGATCTCGCAGCACCAGAGCCGACACCAGAACCTGGGACCACAGCCCGCACCCTAGCAGCCCCTTTCCCTGCCGCCCCTGTGCCGTCACTCACCCTGGCAGGCGTCCTCCACCTTCTCGTAGCCCTCCCGGCACAGGCACTGACCGATGGGCACCAGCCACTCGCCGTCCACGGCACAGTGCATGCGGGGCTCTTCGCCCCCGGGTGGCACCACGGCATGGTCCACGCAGGTGCCAGCCACGGTGGCCAGGGAGGGTGCGTCGGAGCCTGCGATGGTCTCGGGGAAGCGGGCCAGGCCCTGCAGCAGCTCGGGGCACTTCTTGTAGTAGACGCGGACGGAGAGCAGCGCCACGCAGGCGCCAATGTCCTGGAAAGCCAGGTAGAAGCCCTTGCGGCTGAGCGGGCCCACCGAGCGCTCCTCCACGTTCAGCTTCACGTGGCGGGCCTCGAAGTCGCTGCTGACGGTGATCTCGTCGGGCGCGATGGTGTCGATCTTGGTGAACTGGCGCTTCTGGAAGTTGGTGCCATAGTCCACGTCCGACTCGGCGTAGTAGAGGTTGAAGGTCTCCTTGCAGGAGCTGGCGCCGCCGGGGAAGCTGTTGCAGTCACGCACGGTGAACTTGAGCTCGATGAAGATGCGCTCGGCCTCGCCGCGGTACACCCAGTTGGTGCGGAGCCAGTTGTCCTGGTCGCCGGACACCACGTTGCACACAGAGTACATGTAGATGGGCATGTCATCCATGATGTTCTGCATCAGGTCCCACTGTGCGCGGTGGGGGACGGGGGGAACAGGTTAGTGTGGGCAGGCGCCCGAGGAGAAACTGAGGCCCAGAGGGCAATGCCCAGGTGGCAGAGCGGGGCATCAGGATGATGCTTTATAGTTCTTGCTATCTTCATTCTACAGGTTAGAAAACTGAGGCCCAGAGAGGTGCTTCGAGTTCGCCCTTATACGCTGCAAGTGGCTGAGCTGGGGCCTGTCCCTCTACATGGACTGGGAGCCGGGGGTGGAGTCTGGGGGACCCCGCGTGACCTCAGCAGGATCACTTAAGCTCTCCGAGCCTCAAAGTCTGCATCTGTAGGATGGGGACAAGATCTGCCTCGCAGAATTGCTGTGAGGATAAATGATGGAAGTGTCTACAAAATGCCAAGCACATTGTCTACTGTGGGTAAGAAGCACACTGTCACACCGGCAGCCGGTCCTCCTCCTCCTCATCATCATTTACTGTATGTGTGTGTACGAACAGGTGTCCGCAGCAGGGGAAAGGGTAAAGTCAGAAACAATGGATGATGCCCATTATTTAGATCCTGGCTTTGGAACAGATTAGCACACGTTCCTCCCTCCTCCGCACATGGCTCAGTCTCCTCTGGGAAGACTTCCCAGGTTGGGCCATGTGCCCCCCTCTGACTCTCAGTCTCCATTTCCCCTTAATCAGAGCATTTGGAACCTATGGGCTGATACCTCCGTCTGGCTCCCATACTAGACTCTGAGCTCATTGGGTCAAGGACTTAGACTGCGTCTAATTCTTTTATGTATCCCCAGGGCCTACCTGGAACAGAGTAGGTGCTCAGGGAAATATTTGTTGAATGAACAAGTGAATGGATGAATAAGAGCAGAGGGGCTGGGGAAAGAGGCCTGGACTACACTATATGACATTGCCCAAGGCCCCCCTCGAATGCCCTCCGGCCTCAGTTTCCCATACTGTATAATGACCGGGTTGGATTAGGTGATCCGTATTCCCTCCCGGCTAGACATTCTAGGATCCTGGAAATCTACAGAGCTACATCTCAGGCCTGCAAAGGGCTAGGGTGGCCAGGGATAAGCACCTGACTCACACAGAGCTGGCCAGCAGTAGGAACTGCCCTCGCCCCCGAAACATGCTTCTCAGGGCCCCCAGACAAACTCAGCAAGTGCCCATGATAGAGAGAGGAAACTGAGGCCCCGAGAGAAGCAGTATCTTCCCCAAGATCACACAAGGCCGGGAAAAGGATCCCAGTGTCTTGCCCACCAGTCCTGGTCATGGTAGGCAGGGCAGAGGGGAGGAAACTTGGGTGGGGATGAAACAAAACAAATCCACCCCTAGCAGGAAGGGGAAGTAACAGCTGGGGGAGAAGGGAGAGGGGCCCAGCAGGAAGGAACGGGATCCGGTTTCCCGGGCTATGGGACCTGGGAGCCACTGTTCCCTGTCTGTCCCTTACCCCTCACCTTCTGGGCTGGGACCTTGAAAATAGAGAACCTTCAACCCTTTCCCTCCCAAGAAGTAGGTGGAGGAAACGGGGGGTGGGGGGCAGGTCCTCTGAGCTTTGGCCTACTGGGGCATCCAAGGGTCCCTGCTCTGCTAGGGTCTTCAGCTGTCTCCTCAGCCCTTTCTGCCTCTCAGGTCCCTTCCCTACCTTCCAACCCCCAGCCTACCCAGCCTGGGTATGGCAGACTCTGAGCCTCGTGTGGGAAGCAGGACCCTGAGTTCGATCCCTGGCTGAGCTGTTTGATCTAGGCTGGCCCCATCCTCCCTGGGTCTCAGTTTCCCCATCCCCAAGCCCCTACTTGACCTTGAAGCCTTACCCCTTTGCCATATGGATGCGTGAGCCAGCCGAGTTCCCCTTTAGCTGCGGCGAAGTCCAATAGTACAACTGGAAGAGACGGGAAGGAGGGCAGGTTAGCTTGGAGGCATTCCCAGGGCTCAGGCCATGGTGGGAAAGGTGAGAGTCCCCCAGAAGCCCTAAAGGGTTCTAAGTGATGCAGCAGGCTGGGTGAGGACTAGGCCTCCTGTCTCCCAGGCCACAGCTCCAGCCACACCAGCCCCCTCGGTCTGCCCCCGGCTGGGCAGAGCAGGACAGAGCTCAGCCCAGCAGGGGGACAGCAGCTGGGCAGAGAGCTGGGGCAGGCAGGACTGTTAAGTGACACCACACCGCCCCGTCTGCTTCCTGAAACAAGGCCCCTCAGCAGTACTTCACAGGCATGTGAGCCTTGGGGGCACCCGTGTCTGCTCCTGCCACATCCCCCTCCCACCCCCAGCACAAAACATCCCCAACCCCACCCAGGCCGAGTAGCACACATATGCAGCACACGTATGTACACACACGTCTCCTGGCACTCCAAGAAGAGAGGGCTGTTAACAGGTGGGAACAGCTCCAGGGAGGAGAAGGGGGGACTGATGGCGGGGGGTGTCTGGAAACTGATCTCCCCACCACAAAAGCCACAGAGCAGGCAGGATAAAGCTCGGAACCCATAGGGGCCTCTAGGAGAGGCCCAAGATACACACAGCTGGCAAGGTCCCCTCGCTGGGAAAGTGGTCCTCCTGCCAGGGCTTTCTGACCCCTGGCTACTGCCCTACCAGGGGTGCCTGGGGGAACAGAGATGGAAACCTTTAGAGGGGACTTCCAGGCCCAAGAGGGATCAGGTGCCAGGACCATGCTGTCCCCAGAGAGGCATCTGGAGCCTGGGGGAGGGACACACTGCCAGGGGGTTCCCTAGATCTGGCCCTGCCGTTGGGCAGCACCTGTCAGTCCTCCTCTGGCTCTCTGCCAGGCACGATGGCTACAGCCAAGGCCCAAGACCCCGGGCACTGTCCCACCCTCATTTCCAAGTAAAGCCCAGGTAGTTGCCAGGAGGTGCCACCCTCCCTAGAGGGCAGGGACGCTGGGGGAACTCAGGCATGGAGCCCTATGCAAAATCCCCAGATTCAGAGGGTAAGACCCTCAGGTGGAGGGGGGAAGGGACTGAGCACACTTTCTTTGGACCCTGGAGCATGAAGAATATGACCTCAAGAGGCAGCATTCCTCAAGACTAGGACTTGGAAGAATCACTCTAGGGGTGGAACCAGGACAGAGATGGCCTGATTCAGGGGTGGGTACAGAGTGAGGGGACAGAGAAGGGTCTTGGAAATCCTCTCCTGGGGTCCGAATGCCCCGCCCCCCTGGTGTGAGGCACTGCCACCCGCCGCTGACCCAAGCCAAATCTCTCTAGGAAGGGCCCAGCAGCCCAGACCGGCAAGAGGAAATCCGATGTGGCACCTGTCCCAAGGCTATGGGGATGGAGGAGGGTGGCTGGAGGGGGTGGGGTAGGGGCACGGATTTGTTCGGACATGCCCGGGGCCCAGGCTTGGAAAACTCACTAACCCCACTGGCAGATGGAATGTTCTGGGTACAAAGGAAAGAATCTGGGGGTTCCTGGCTCCAGCTGGGTGGGTAGGAGGACCCGGTAAAGGCCCCCCCCCCCATAGTTCAGCACATCCCCTCCTCCCCCAGACAGGTAGGAAGCTGAGGTCCATGCCCCCGAGGGAGGGGGCTCAAAGCTCTCAGGCTCTGAAGGGTTAACCCGGCACAGAGGGAACCCCACCACCCCTCCCAGAGCACACTCCCCCGCTTCCAGCCCCAGGCCCGGCTCTAGAAGTATCAGATCTAGAAGTATTACGGGCTCTAGAAGTATCACGGGGCTCAATCTGAGAAGAAAAGCCTTCACACTGGAAGGAGCCCCCCCTCCCCCGGGGGCTTCCAGCCACAGCCCCCTCCCAGGAAATTCCCTAGAACCGATCACCAGGAACAGGAGCCCGGGTGCGGCTCTCTCCCTAAGGAGGGAGGGCTCTGGTTCCCTGCAAAGGAGGTGGGGGGGTGCTTGGGAGCCCTCCGGCTGCCCCTGGAGCCTTCTCTGGGAGGCCCTGGTTAGGCAGGGCTCATCCGTGAGCCCTCAGTCCCTCACCCCACCCCTTCTCTGTCTCCAGTTGCACGACAGACGTCATCCTTAGGGGTCCATATTGCTTTCTTGACTCAAACACAGCACTATCTGGAGGTACCCCTCTGCTCCCCGTATCCCGCTTTCACCAAAACCAGCTAACTCCTAAAGAAAGAGGGGAGGTAAGGGGCTGTGTGGGGAGAAAAAAAGAAAAAAGGGCAGAGCACAGAGGGCAAACTGAGCTATTACGGAATCAAGCCAAGGACTTTCCAGGGCCCCTGGGCACCCTCCAGCCCCCTTCCCATCAGCCACCTCATCGGCACCACTGCATCTGTGCCCAGAGACTCGGCGTCCTCGGAAAATCGGCCATGAAACCACAACACAAGGGGCCCTGGGCTCTAGCAGCTCAAAAAGCCAGATGCTTAGATCTGACCCTCTCTGTGCAGAGGGCCCTGGCTGGCAAGGGCTTAGCTTGGGCCTCCCTCAGTTTCCCCCATTTGCAAAAGGAGGACAGATTCGGTGGCTGCTGAGAATCTAACAGGTTCTATCTGGGACCACAAATCCATCCTGGCTCCTCGGCCCACAAGGAGGGGGCGAGAAAGGAGAAGGGATGTGAGCTGTGGTCTGGATTAAGGGCGGAAGGGGCATGTGTGTCCTCATTGCCCACCACCGCACTGTCCTCAGGCAGATCCAACACATTCAGCCTGAAAACCGGAGAGCATAACCCACTAGCAGCTGCCTGCTGGGCCATCACTGCCTCCCCCAACCCCCACTCCCCACACACACACACACCCCACTGTGGGCATACCTAGGGAGTTGTTCACAGGGGCTGCTGGAGCGGAAGCAAAAATGCTCCCCCACCCCAGGACCCTCCAATACACACCCTTTTCCTCCTCAATCCCATGGAGAGGGTGGTTAGTCATCTAGGCTGGGGAGGGGACAGTATGGGGCACAAGGACCAGACGACTCCAGGCTTCCAGGCACAGCTCCGGCAGCTCGGGGTAGTTCTGCCTAATCCCCTCGCCCCCAGGACAGCCTTCCAGAAAAGCCTATAGTGATTCCAGCTGTCTCTCCCCTTCTCTCCAAGCACAGTCCCCCAAGAAGGGGAGGACCCCAAGCTGGAGGGTGATGCTGGGGTAGTGAGTATTGGGGATCGCAGAAATCCCTGCCACCCACTCCTGCAAGTTGGGACCAGGAGCCCAGACTCATCCAGGAACTGGGACAAGATGTGCCCCCCACTCCATCTCCACCAGCTCCAGCTCTAGCCTCTTTCCCTCCCAACGTGGAAAAGCAAAACCTCCAACCCCAGTTTGGAAGACAGAAAAAGAAAGCAAGGCTCAAGGAAACTTCTCAGAGGCCTGGGGTTTCCTCTACACTTCCCCCTGCTGGAGCCCGCGGGAGCCTCGCTCTGGCCAGGCCGATGGGGAAAACTCGTTCTCACTGTTGGAAACCCAAGCCGGCCTCGGCTGGGTGGACAGGAAGGTCCTCGACCAAAGACAGGAGTGCCCATCCTCTCTGCGACCCTAGCGGAGGGGCAACGCCCCCATCCACACACCCGCCCCGCCCAGGGCAAAGTCTGCGGGCCCCTCAGCCGGCGCGGCTCAGGGAGCGCTGGGGCGGGGGTGGGTGATTCAGTCCCCCACCCCCGGATGCCCGGACTCCCTGGTGGCCCTGGGGTGACGGCTCCACACCTCGAGAGACCGCGCCCCCACCTGCCGCATTTCCTCGTTCTGAGTCACCCCTCTCTCAGAACGCTTGACTTTGGGACTTCCTGTCCGCACTCGCGGCCCCGAACCTGACCCCCGAGCCTGGGAATGCCGGCTGGGAAGACAGCGTGGCTCTGCGTGGGCAGGTTGGCCCGAAACTCCCCCTGCACCCTCCTGCCCGCCTGGAGGCAAAAGGGGGCGTGGAGAAAACCTCAGGGAGCGGGGGCTTCCGCAGGGGGCTCCCAGCCAGCCGAAGAGCCCCCTCCCCAAAACGCGGGGCCTCCACAGGAATGCTTCTCGGCAAAATCGGGCCAAGCGGGTTAGTGAAGACAGGTCACCAAGAGACCGAGCCCGCGGAAAGCCCCTCAGACACCCCATTCTCCAAGGGACCCTCGCGCCCCGGTCGGGACGCGTTCCTGTAGCCGCTGCCCGGGCTGCGACCGCGTGGCGGGCACCGCGGGCCCTTCTCCGCGGCCTCCGAGCCCCGCGCGCCCCGCCGCAGCCCCTTAGTCCCCGGAAGCCCCGTAACCCGGGCTCGGGTCCCCGATGCGCCGCGAGGGCGGCGCGCGCCCTCCCGACCCCCGCACTCCGGGGCTGGGAGGCGCCAGGTCGGTTTCCAAAGTTGCGCGCGTCACCCCGCGGGGCTCCGGGACGCTCGGGGTCCCGGGGTCGGGCCGCCCGGGCTGCCGCGGGCCGGGACGGCCCCGCGCGCACACTCACCTTCTTTGCCCTGCGCCGCGGCGGCCGCGGCCAGCACACAACCCCACAGCAGGGCCAGGCAGGCGCGGGGCGCCAGACGCTCCATGCCGCCTCCTCGGCCCCCGGCCCGGTCCTCGGCGCCCGGCTCCCGCACGCCCGCAGCCCGCTCGCCCGCCTCGCCGTCCGCTCGCTCCCGCGGCCCGCGCGCAACTTCTCGCCTCCTGCCCCAGTCCTTAATGGAAGTTGGGTGAGAACCGGCTCCTGTTCATTCATGCCCCGCGTGACGTCACCGAAGCCACGCCCTCAGGAATGTCTTTAAAGGGGCCGGGCTGGCACCGGGAAAGAAGGGAGGGGAGTCCCAAGGGACTTAGGGAGGCCCTCGGGGGCCCTCTGGACTCCATGCCGCACCCCCCAGGCCCTCCCAAGTTTCAGCTCCGGGCCAGGATCCTCGGCCCAGACGTGGGGATGGTTGGCCCTACAGCAGCCGCGTTCTCTTGGCCCTCAGGATGGGGCTCAAATCGGGTGGGGGGAGTGGTGGGGGGGGCAAGAAGCAGTTGCCTCCTCAAAAGCAAGCCTATGAGGACAGCTCCGAAGTAGTCCTGGATGCCTCTCTTCCTGGGACCTCTAAAAGGAGGTCGAGGAGAGCATCTCTGCTCAGGGGCCTTTAGGAATACCGTAATGTGCGAGCAACCACCTCTAGGAATGAGTCAGACATGCATTGTCTCATGTAACTCTCATCTGGGAGGTAGGTATGATTAGCCCCATTTGACAGAAGAGGACAGTGAGTCTCCAAGAGCTTTATACACATGCCCAGAGGTTGCACAGCTCCAAGGTAGTAGAGCCAGGATTTGAATCTACGGAGTCTCTGCTGGGGACATGCTGGGGACAGGTCCATGCTGGGGACAGCCAGGCAAGAGGCTGCTCTGTGGCACACCCCATCCCCCAACCCTGGCATGGCTGAATCAGTTGGTCTGTTTCAACACTCTGGAGGGCACCTGCCTCCCACCTGCCCCTTCAGGGAACCCAAAGCTTCCTCAGATGTGAGCTCATCTCCCCTTCTGACTAAAGCGGCTGGCCTTAGTGAAACAAACGGGAAATGTCCTCTGACCCGCCTGCCGGGCCACTCACGGATGCCTCTTGCCCAATCGCCATTTGGCCAGTTGGGGAGGAGCAGCGGTAGTGGGCATAATTCCCTGAGAGGCTCCAGCCCCCTCTGCCCACCTCCCTTTCTTTGACCCCGTTCGTGACTCTCCCCTGGACCTGTTTGCCCAAAGGCCATGCTGGGCTACTCAGGTACCCAGGTCCTCCCTTCCCGACGTGGACAGCTTGGCCTCCCGGCCTTGGTGCCTGCCCTTGGGAAGCGGGTCCAGACACCTCCACTGGAGAAAGAGGAGGGTTAATTACAGGTGTTGGAGTAGCGTAATTAAAGCCTTTGACCAAGATGATAGGAGGAGAGTCTTGGTGTCCTGAGAGTCTGTGAGCGTGCAAGTGTGCATGAGAATGTGTGCGTGCCTGCGGATGTGTCGATGTGTGTGAGTGCGTGCACGTGGGTGTTGGCGTATGTGAGTGCGTGAGCATGTTGGATGTGTGAGCATATGTGTGAATGTATGCAGACGTGTTGGTGTGTAGTGAGTGCATGTGGCTGGGTTGGGGTGAGTGCGTGTTGGGGGCTGTGCGAGCATGTGTGTAAGCACGTGTGGATGTAAGGAGGAGGCGTGCGAGTGTGTGAGTGTGAGTGTGCCGTACTTGGCAAGGGTTGAGAACACAGGCTGTGGAGTCGGCCCATGGGTTTTTGGAGACTTCCCTTCCCTGAGCCTTAGTCTGCTCATCGGGAAGATGGATGAACCTACTTCAGAGGGTTATTGAGATGGAGTAAGGTCGTGGGTGTAAACCGCATAGGTTGTGGGTACAGAACACGCTTGTAAAATCCCAGCTGTTGCTACAGGTCCATGCAGTGTGGCCAGAGGAAGGAGTATCCATGCTGGGTGGGGCCTGTGGTATCCACAGGGCACCTCGATGGCACATGGAGAGAGAGAGAAAGTGTGTGTGTGTGTGTGTGTGTGTGTGTGTGTAGTAAATGAATGGATAAGTGTTTCGCATGTTGCGTTGGCTGCTCTGGGCTGTGGTGAATGTCAGATTTCATGTGTGTTGTGTGCAAGACCCTGCCTGTATGCATATGTGTGTCACATGCCATGCAGGCTCTGTATGTTGGACGTGACACTACAAGGTATGCTCTAAGAGTGCGGGGACATTTGTCAGGCATACCTGACACATAGCAGGGACTCAGCAAACCTCTGCCCGTGAATGGACTGATGCGTGACCGGAGGCGTTGGCAAGTTCTGTATTGTTCGAAAGTCTCTGTACCTCATGTTGGCAGGTCCTGTACGTGGCTGGCAGGTGTAGGTTTCCCTGCATGGCCCCCCTGGGTTGGCCCCACGTGTCAGGGGTGAGGGCAGCCCCTGCTGATTGTGGGCTGTGTGCCTGGAGCTATGGGCCCAGCTTGTGACTGAGAGTGCAGGGACCGGTGTCGCTCATCTGTGACCTGTGAGCAGAGGCCTGTGGTAAGCGGTGGTGTGGGAGCTGGCAGCAGGGTTGGGGTGGGGGCAGCTCCTTGGTCTTTAGTCACTCACCTGGCGACCCGCCCTTCCCTCTCTTCCTGTCCCAACTGGGAGTCCTTCCCGCTCAGGGTGACTGGATGCTGAGTAGGAAAAGCCCTTTGGTGAGTCTTACAGAGGCTTTACAAAGCTGCGCTGAAAAGTGGTATTTATTGTGACATAATAAGCCCTAATGGAGATAGAATTACCCCATAAAGGCCCCAAAAAGCCCTCGGGGCCCCGGTGCCACTGCTGTGGCGGCGGCAGCGGTGAGGCTTCGGGTACAGGCAGGTTGAGCCTGAGTGTGTTTGTGTGTGGCTGAGCGGGCCTCACCCGCCACCCCCACCTCAAGCCCACCAGCCTGCTCAGCCGTCCACCTTTGCCAGGACTCAGTGGTGGGCTGGGGACAAGCTGACGATAAAGATAAACACGAAACAATAGCATCACCCACCCCACTTTCGATCTGCGCCTGCCTCTGGCCAAGAGCAGCAGGAGAAAAAATCACTGTAGCCCACATTTCTTAAGTGCTTAGGGACTCCTGGGTGGCTTGAGCTTCCGACCCTTGATTTCCACTCAGGTCATGATCCCAGGGTCTTGGGATCGAGTCCTGCCTTGGGCTCTGCACGGACAGCAGGGAGGCTGCTTGGGATTCTCTCTCTCTCTCTCTCTCTCTCTCTCTCTCTCAAATAAATATTAAAGGGGCACCTGGGTTGCTCAGTTGGTTAAGCATCTGACTCTTGATTTTGGCTCCAGCCATGATCACACAGTTTGTGGGTTTGAGCCCCGCATCAGGCTCTGCGCTGACAGCTCCCTCTCTCTCTCTCTGCCCCTCTCCTGCTTGCTCCCTCTCTCTCTCTCAAAAATAAATACAAAAATAAACTTTAAAAAAATAAATTAATAGGGGAACCTGAGTGTCTCAGATGGTTAACAGTCTGACTTCAGCTCAGGTCACGATCTCATGGTTCGTGAGTTCTAGCCCCACATCAGGCTCTGTGGTGTCAGCACGGAGCCTGCTTCAGATCCTCTGTCTCCCTCGATCTCTACCCCTCCCCGTCTTGCCAGCTCTCTCTCTCTCTCTCTCTCTCTCTCAGAAATAAACATTTTTAAAAAATAATAAATATTAAAAAAATTTTAATGAAATGCTTAAGTGTCAGGCCCAGTTCTAGGCACCTGACCTACACTGACCTCCTTAGTTTTCATTATAGCCCCACAAAGTGGGCGTGTTATTGTCTCCATTTTGCAGAGAAACAAACTTAAAAAGTTGAAGCTGGCATTCTAGCCCAGGCAGTCTGGATCCACACACCCTCCCAGGTACCTCTCTCATCTCCTACTTCTGGAAGCACCGAACCCCCAGAGCTGTTCCTGGCCTGGAGGGAGGTACCTGCTCGGCCTTCCTTTCAGCCCCTAGGGCCCCCACCCCACACGACCTCCCGGACCCTGGCCTCAGCCAGTTGAATCTTTTGCTGTCTTCTATGGCATCAGAACCGTCTCCCCAACCAGACTGTAAGCTCTCCAAGGCAGGGAAGGAGTCCGCTGCCCCTTTGCCTTCCTGGCACAACCTGGAACAGTGCCCTGCACCCAGGAATCACTCAATAGATGCTCACATGCGACAATGACATTCTACTTTTTTTTTTTTTAGGATTTTATTTTTAACTAATTTCTACACCTAATGTGGGGCTTGAACTCACAACCCTGAGATCAAGAGTCACACGCTCTACCGACTGAGCCAGCCAGGTGCCCCAATGGTGACATTCTAAATCAGTTCCCTCCATTTGTTTCAATTCACATTTCTTGAAGGCCTACTATGTGCCCAGCCACCTTCACCTAGGAAAACTCATTAGTCCTCCCAGCAGCCCTGGAAGGAAAAGGTGATTTGTGGCCATTTTTGCGGGTGAAGACCGAGGCTCAGAGAGAAATGACTTGTCCAAAGTTACACAGCTAGGACATAAAAGTAAATGTGTCCGGTTCACCCTAGAGCCGGGTCTCCCTGCTCCTTCCTGAACACAACAGGGGTTTTCAAGCCTGCATGCCTTTGTCCAAGATGTACCCCATCCCCCACACCCCACCCTGTGCTGTGTTCCTGGTGCTCTTTCTGCCTCCGGGATCCGTACTCATCCTTTAAGACTTACTTTGGAGAGACTCAGGAGAAGACACACTAGTCCCAAGTGTAGGCCAGTGCCTGGTCCATAGTGTGCCCTGAGACAGATTTGGGAGAATAAATGAATGGCTGGAGGGTCCAGCAGACCTGGATTCTGCCGATTACTCGACCACATGGCCTTAGCCAAGCCTTATACCCTCAGCTGCCTTATCTGTAAAATGGGCACAATACTAATGGCTTCTTCCCTCTGGCACTGCTGCTGGATTAATTGAGAATATATCTGTAAAGCTCTCGGCACAGTGTCCGGCACACAGTGAATGTGCACCAAATCTCAGCCATCTGTTACCTTCACCACCAGAAGTTACTTCTGAAAAGCCGCTGGGCTCCCCCGGGCCAAATTGTTTCACCCTGGAACAAACCTCAGCTCTCACACTGTTATAATTACTTCCTCACCTGCCCTTCCCTTTAGGCAGGGAGCTCCTTGAGGGACAGAGGCTGGTTTGTTCCACCTGGCCGTGCCCAGTGGAGCCCGGGATGCACTAGGCGGTCAGTAAATGCTTGTGGGTTGCACACACATGCGGGCACCAGAACTCCACTCTTTTTTTCCCCCCAAAATAACACATTCTCCCATTGCAGCCGCAGGTGGACTCCATATTCAGCTTTTCAGGTGAGGTTTTGGGGGTGAACTTGCCTGAGCAGAAGTTTTGCTGAGCTCCCCTCCCCCTATGAGGCGGTTTGAGGTTGGGGGAGGGGTACTTAAATTTGGAGTGGAGGCGGACAGAGCGGGAGGAAGCCCTCCCACCCCCCACATAATTGCGGGGCTTCCCCCACTCCCTGAGCTGGGTAGAGTCTGTGCCGCTTCCTTTGGGGCTTGCTCAAGCTTCCCGGGACCCTTTGAAGTGGGTTCCCGGCAAATCCTCCCCGGGGCCTGGATGAGGGGCGGAGCCTTGGGGTGGGCGGGGCCTCACCCTTGGCCTGCCGCGGCGAGGGTGGGGGAGGGGGGCTCCCAGTGTGTCTTGGGGCCACCTACGGACTTGCCTTCTGCTACCTCTGCCTGGATTCGGAGCCACTTCCTCCCTACTCTGGCTCCGGGTTGTCACCTTCTTGCCCTTCCCTTCCCTTTCTGGCCACATCCCCCTTCTCCCCTTCCAAACTCAGCTTAGATCCTCCACTCGAGGGAGCCTTCCCTGACCACCCAGGGCCACTGGCCTTTCTCCCTTCTCTGAGTGCCAGGAGTGCCAGTCTTTTTTTTTTTTTTTTTAATGTTTATTTATTTTTGAGAGAGAGACAGCGAGTGGGGAAGGGTCAGAGAAAGAGAGAGAGGGAGACACAGAATATGAAGCAGGCTCTAGGCTCTGAGCTGTCAGCACAGAGCCTGATGCAGGACTTGAACTCAAGGACTGCAAGATCACGACCTGAGCCGAAGTTGGACACTTAACACCGACTGAGCCACCCAGGCACCCAACTGAGTGCCAATCTTTAACCAGGTGTCTTAAACATCGAAGTAAAAGCAGGGTTCACTTGTTGCGTCCCAGTGATGAGGCAGGGCCTGGCTAAAAGCTTTGCTTGCACACAAACACTCCGAGAGAAGTGGGAATGCTATGCCCATTTTACAGACGAGAACTTTGAGGTTCAGAAAAGTCTGAGTCACTTGCTCAAGGTCAGGAGCCTAAAGGGGCAGAAGTACCTCCAAAGCCCTTGCTTTGCCATCTCCCCACCACAAAACACACACACAGAAACCCTGGGCCATGCATGAGTCACTGGTCACAGCATGTCCTTTGAAAGGGAATCTTAGCAGATAAAGTCCAACCTCTGGATTTTACAAAATCAAGGCCCACATAGGGGAAAGGTCTTGCTGGAAGTCACAGAGACAGCATGCAGGCTAGGCCTTCTGACTCCAAAGGCTATCAGATGGGTGGAAGGTATCTCATCAACCTTTGCATCAAGACAATTTGAAAGGTGGAGATAGGCGGGCCTGCCTCAGGGCCTTTGCACTTAACCTTCCCTCTGCCTGGCTGCCTCCCTCACCTTCCTGGGGGCTGCTTGAAGTTCAGTTCATTGTGGCCAATTGCCTGACCATTCTAGTAAAATGGCAACACCCTACCCCATACCTGGACTCCCTATCTCCCCTCCTCGCTGTATTTTTCTCTATGGCAGTTTCCAGCCTCACACTCTACATAGTTGTCTGCCCCATTAGCGTGGAAGCTCCCTGTAAGCTCGGGGAGGGCCCCCGAGTTGCTACCTGTTTTGTTCATGGCTTACCACCCTCCAACAGTCTGGCGCTGAGCTTTGTTGAGCAAATGGGCAAAAAAAAATGTGGTGATGGGGCGCCTGGGTGGCTCTGTCTGACTTTGGCTCAGGTCATGATCTCACAGTCTATGGGTTCAAGCCTCGCGTCGGGCTCTGTGCTGACAGCTGGGAGCCTGGAGCCTGCTTCGGATTCTGTGTCTCCCTCTCTCTCTCTCTGCCCCTCCCCCACTCGCTCTCTGCCTCTCTCTCTCAAAATAAAATAAAGAAAAAAAAAGGGAAAAAATGTGGTCGCTTCTGTCAATCTTAAAAATAAAACAGCCAGTTATTTTACCAGTAAAACTGGTTTATTCAGGAATAGCAAAGAATTGCAATTCAGGAAAAGCAAGCCATAGGCAAGTTCAACAAGCAAAGGAGAGGAATGTTACTTTGTGGAGAAAAAGGAGGAAGTTGGGAGGCGCTGTCCTGAACAAAAGTCCCCTGGAGGAAATCAGAGGGTCAGGGTGATGACGGCCTCTCATTGGCTGAGTTGCTGAGCAGGAAAGGAAATCCTCCCTCCCGCCTGAGCGGTAACGTAGTGCTCATGTGCAAGGTGCATTTTTTCCGTGGTAGAGGGGTAGTGCATGAGGGCTCCCCCTCCAGGCCTCCTGGCTCCATTTTATTTTTATTTTTTAGAGAGAGACAGTGCGAGCAGAGGAGGGGCAGGGGGAGGGAGGGAGAGAGAGAATCTCAATCAGGCTCTGTGCTCAGGGAAGAACCCGACTCGGGGCTCGATCTTGTGACCCTGAGATCATGACCTGATCTGGGCTACTGACTTCTCTCTTTCCCTGCCTTTTGCTCACTGGTGCAGGTGCACCGTGGGGATAACGGGGGCTCCTCCTGTGGGAGATGTGTCAAGATGGCACAAGCTAGCACAAGCCATGCACAGTGCGCAGCCACAGCCAGTGGCCTACGATGAATTCAGGAAACAAGGGCCAACAGCACTAGTGGGGCAGGGTGGATTCCCACTGCTACAGAAGGTGCCGGGGCCTTCTCTGAGTTCTGGATCCCCCCCCACCCCATGGTGCTCTGACCCGCCAAGTGCTTTTCCTAGTTATCTTATTTCATCCTCACGACAGCCCCCGTGAGCAGCGTGTCCCCATTCCACAGACAAGGAAACTGAGGCTCAGCCAGTGCAGTGTCCTGCCCAGAGTCACACAAGGAAGTGCAAAGCCAGGATCTGGATCTGAGCCTACGTGCGCTATGGCCCCAGCGCTACTCAGCTAAGCATGGCCTTTGGAGATCACTCTGGTCTTCTCCACCCTGGTCCCCTCCTGCTTGTGAGTTGTGATGGTCCAGCCTGATGACCAGAGTCCTCTGAGCTGTGGGTGGTGAGGGGCTGAGGGCACACTTCTGGCTTCCCACGGCCACACTTCCACACTTACGTGAGCCCCGGATGAGAAGCCTCATCTCTCGGAGCTTCTGTTTTCTCCTTGGTCAAGTGGGGATAAAAATACTGAAATACCCACCTTGTTGGGGGAGCCATGAAAGTGTGAAAAAACTCTTGGCACAGTGCCTGGCACACGGCCAGTCCTCCGTAAATGTCAGCTGTGATTATTTTTATCACTGACACCATATTTGGGGGCCGGGGCTGGCATAGTACCTGCCAGGTGCCATCCCCCCTTCCTGCATCCTGACAGTTTGGCAGCTGGCCTGCTGTAGGCTCGGAGGAGCAAGGGAGGGAGGGCAGGGGAGAGGCTCTGCTGGTTTTTCTGAGAGCCTCCAAGTCTGACCCCAGCCCCTTACCCTTCCTGAAGGCACGAGCGAGCGCACAAGGCCCAATTCACTGAGAACCCTGCCTCTAGGTCCCCTTCTGGCCATGCTCCCAAGGGATGACCCCCCCAGGATTCCATCCAGCCCCAAAGGGAAAGGAGGGACCCCACACTCCAGGTCCTGTTCCCACGTCCAGCATCAGCCCTGAGCCCTCACAGTCTACACACTCACTAGGAAGTGCTGTGAACACAACCACAGCCCCAGCCCCAGACATATTTGTGTCTATGTGTGCGAACACACACACACACACACACACACACACACACACACACCTGTCCAGGCACACAGGTCTCTGTAGGGATCACTGCAGGACAGACAGACGCTCCTATTCCCGCCCCCCCCCCATCCTGTCTCCCTCCATCTGTCTATCCATTTCTATCAACCAGTCCCAGTGAGGCCCTGGTCACTCTTTCCCGACTCCCCTCCCCATCTCTCCACCCACCCATCCCTGAGTCCATCTGTCTGTCCTGCTGTCTGTAGCCAGCCCAGCAGTAAGCAATCCATCCTCACCTCATCTCTGCCACAACCTCCCCAGCGAGACCCCATCCCCTGTCTCAGCAGGGTCTCTCATCACTCACCCCCTCCCTCACCCAGCCTTCCTCCACCCCCTCATCTGTCTCCCTCATCTGTCAGTCTGTCCATCTATCCGTCCTTCCTTTCCCCGTGGGCCCGGACCCATCCATCACTTCCCGGACAGTCTTGCCCAGCCGGGTAGTCACCTCTTGGCAGCTGCTGCCTGTCTGTCTGTCTGTCCATCAGCCCATCATCCATCCATCTGTCTGCTATCCTATCCAGCAGCCACAGCCACTTGTCCACACTGGCCACCAGTCACATATTCCCTGGCTGGGGCCTCTGAGGTGCCCCTCAGCCAGCCCTGGGAGGGGGGTGCATGCATCTGGACACATGTGCTCACTTCTCTAGCCACCTCGGTGACCTGGGATGTGCTGTGTGCTGACTCCTGCGCTGAGCAGGTCGGGGCCAGAGACCCGGACCCAGTCCTGCCTTGAGGAGCATGTGCTTGTGTGAGTGTGTGTGAGAGAAACTAGGAGCCTTGCTGGGGGCTGGGGGGGGGGAGGGGGCTGTGACTGCGTGTCCTTCCTGTGTATTGTGTGAATTCTGCACTCTATGCATCAGTGAGCTATTCAAAAATAAGTACCTAATTTGAAGACAGTACCCAGCCTCTATTCTCTCCCGATCTCTGAGGAGGGGACTGCCTTGGGCCCCACGGTGAGGCGCCCAGGCCCCCCCCCCCCAAACCCGGCAAGTCCCAGCCTGGGCCGTCCACCGCCCCACCTTCCCCACCCCTGCCCGCCCCACCCCAAGCTCTCGCCGCTCCCGAGGGACGAACTCGGAGCCGAGGCGCGCAGAGCCGGCGGGAGAGCGCGGAGAAGGCCCGCAGGAGCCGGCCACGTGGCCAGGGGGAGGCGCGGGGTGGGGGTTCGGGGGGGGGGGCACAGAGGCGCCGGCGCGCGGGACACGCGAGCGGGAGGGGGCGGGGGCTCGGGGCTCGGCCGCGTGGGCTCCCCACCTGCCCGGAACGGGACCCGCCGCCTCGACGGCGCGCGGCGGGGGGCGCCCGGGGGTAGGCCGGAGGGGGCGGCCGCCGCCACCCCGCGCCGTCTCGCGCCCCGCCCGCTTCCGCTTCCGCCCCGCAGGTGTCCCCCTTGGAGGGTCGCCGCGAGCGCTTTATGGCCGGGGGGCCCAGCCACTTCCCCGCTGCGAGCAACCGCCCCTGAGCCTCCTAAACAGGGTCGAACCCGGGGAGGGACAGCCCCCGTCGCCATGGAAACAGAGGCGGCCCCGGGGACGGCGACGGGGGACCGGGGCGTCTGGGGGCGCGCGGTGGGAGACCTGGCGCTCCCGTGCGCGTTTTGCCAACAGTTTGCTGGTCCGAGCCGCCCCTCCTCCGCAAGCCCCATCACCTCGCCTTTAAAAGTCACCTCCACCAGAAAACCTTCAGCCACTACACCTGACCTGGCGGCCTCCTAACAGTAATAATTAACAATAATCACAGCGGGCGTTAGCGAGCTTTATCTCCGTGCCAGGCACTGGGCTACCGCTTCTCGTTCCTCATCCTTTGCCTTCATACCGACCCTGGAGGGAAGGCAGATGAGAAGACTGAGGCTGACAGACCGCCTGCCTAAGGTCTCACAGCTAAAAAACTCCATCCTCCTGGTCTCAGTTTCCCCATCTGTAGAAGGGGAAGATTGCATGCACCTGGGACCTGCCAACTGACGAGCCAAGGGCAGGAGCGACACCACAGACTTGTTTGGGTTTGGGCTGAGTGTAACACCTGGGCTTTGAAGGTCTGTGGACAGGCACGCAGTTTGTCCCAGCGAATGTCTCAAGCACTACGTCGTCCCCCCTGCCACATTGGCGTTTCCCTGGGTGAGAGGGAAAGGGCCTGCAGGTCTTGCCTGGGGCTGGGCTGACTTGGGGGTCTCCCCTAGAGACAGAATGCTGCTGATGGGGAATAGTGAGAGCGCTCTTTGGGGCCCTGGGAACCCTGCCATGGCCGCCAAGTTCATGTCCACGTGTACGTGCAGCTGTGTGAAGGTCTTCGAGTGAGGACGTGTGGGCACACTGCCTGAGAGAGCAGGGCTGCGTGGGCATAGGTGAGTGCACGTGTCTGTATATCCTGTCCCAGTGCTAGGGCATGGGGGGGGAGGTGTTGGCCTTGTAGACGCTGTATATGGAGGCATGCACACTATTAGGATCCTCAGAACAGCCCTGGAAACTGAGGCTTGGTGGGGGGCGCGGGGCGCAGGGCGCTTGCTCGTACAACTAAAGTGTATGTCTGCATGTGTGTGCAGGTGTGTGTGTCTGTGCCTGGGTGGATGTGGGGGGTGGGCAGGGCGGGGTGGGGTGGGAGGGCTGCCTGCAGCTCCAACCCTGTAATAGACCCTCCCTGTCTCGCCAGGCCCGGAGGAGCAGGCGGTAATAATTGTTTTGTGTAGGGGATCCACCTTATGTCACAGCCTGAAAATGTGCCTTGGGGCCAGTCTGACAGAGACCCCCCCCCCTCCCCAGCCAGGGCCTGACCCTAGGCTGATCCCTGTCAGGGTGAAGGTGTGTCTCTGGGCCCTGCCCTGCCTTCATGGCCTTCAAATTGGCCTGATCAGGCCCAGCAAGTACAGGGCCCGGACTCTCAACAGTCCTGCAAGTTAACAGCCCTGCCTGCCTCTGTCCTCAGACTGTGAACCCCCCGAGGGAAAGGGCAGGATCTCCTCCAGCAGACTGGGGGGCTTTTCCAGGTATGGAATGGACGCCCTCTGATCAGAGTAGAGAGAGTCCCAGAGAAGAGGCCGAGGCTTCCCCCATCGGCCTGGATGGGGGGGGGGTGCCCCTCTCCGAGGAAATATCGCAGACACTGCCCTTTTCAGCCCTAACCCCCCAAATCATTGTCTTCTGTTCCCACAGCCTCCCTCCCCAAGCCTGAGACAGGATCCAGGCCAGTGGGACAAAGCTGCCAGGTAGGCGGGGGATGGGACATTCTTCCCCAGCCCTGTCACCTCCCAGTCCTTCTCTTATCAAAACCCACCAAAACCAGACTGAAACTCCAGAAACTCCTGGCTTTCTGACCCCCACACCCCTCCCTGTCCCATCCTGTCACCCCCATCCTGGCACCCAGTGCCCACCACCCACCAGTTCTGGTGCAGGGAAGTCCCAGGGGAGCAGAGGCCAGCATCCGGACCCCTCTGAGTCCTCGGCGCCCCTTGGTGCCAGTCCCTCCACCTGCCCCGTTCTGCACCGGATGCCCAAGTGGGGTGGTGCCCAGGGGCCTGCTCATAAAGATAAAGAAATCTGAAGGCAGCCGCCAGATCAAAGTCTGGCCGGGAGGGTGAGACCCGCTAGGGGAAGTGACTTGTCCCTAATCTAGAAGGAGGTTGTAGGACCTTCTACTTCCTCTTTCTCCTCAGGGCTTGGAGACACCTTGGTCTGATGCTAGCAGAGAAGGGAAACTGAGGCCTGGGGGAAAGCCTAGCCCAGGCTCATATGGCCAGGCCTGGAGGGTCTCCCCGCCCCTGGCATGCTGAACACAGGTCTGGTTCACAGGCCTGTCTGAGCCCTTTATTCACTAAAGACCATGGCCGCACCTCAGTTTCCCCATATGAATGGTGGAGGATATCGATAGTGAATCACTTTTATTATATGAGATAAGGACCCAGATGAAGCAGCCAACCCGGCGCCGGGCACACAGAAGGTGCTTAGTAAAGCCGATGCCTCCCCTTCTAGTCTAAAGTCCCCCCTCTGGGCCCCAAGCCCCACTTCCCCAACTTTCTGAAGGGCATGTCTTACCCCCCACCAGGCACACCTTAGACCTCCACCCCGACTGCCCTCCACTATGTCTGGCCTGTGTCCCCAGATGTGAACCCTAAGGCTGCCCCTCCTCCTCCAAAGGGAAGTAGTACTTCCTCCTCCCCTCCTGCCACCATCATCCCAGTGGTGATTTGCTGGGAGTGACGGGGCTGCCCAGCCCGCTGACTCAGCGCCTGGAGCTGGGGCCTGCTTAGCAACGGGCACAGCATGGCCTGGGGCAAACAGAGCCACTGGTGGCCACACCCCCGCCACAGGAATGCAGCGGCATTCCCCAGGGGTGCCGTGGCTCCCCGCCTGCAGCTGGGGCAGGGAGGCAGGTGGGCACCTTCCTCTGCCACCTTGGCACCGGGAGGGAGGGGGCCGCACGCTGAGGGCCCAGGGTCCCCCAGCTGCCCAAGGCCCTGGGGCCAGCACGCAGGGGTGCCAGCCCACAGCCAGGGCCTGGAGTCCTGAGGAGAGAGGGCGGGAGTAAGGCCATGAGGCTCTGAGATCTTTCCAAGCTGTATGCCCTGGGACAAGGCCTCTCTGAGCCTCAGTTTCCTCATCTGTCAGGTAGGGAAGAAATAATGGCAGCCTCCTGGTGGCATTGCGACGGGGACTGGTGGAAAGAATGCTGGTCCAGAGCTTAGCACCAGCCAGCCTCACTGCAAGGATTCAGGGGAGGGGACCCTCAGTTACCAAGCCTGCAGCCCCACAACAGAATGACAGAATGAGGGACGTCTTCTGACTCTGGGGGCCTAGGAAGAGATTGAGGCCCAGAAAGGGATTTGTTCCTCCCTGAGGCCACACAGTAGGGCCACGCTCCAGGGACCAATGGCCCGGTGTGCTGTCACCCCTAATCCTCTAGCCCTCCCAAAGCCCTCACTAGCGAGACCCACATTCCCTTCTCTCCCCAGCAAGGCTGAGTCCCCAGAGCCCACTGCTCCCACTGGCCCAGGGCCCCCAGCTCCCCCCTCAGGTGGTCTGGGGAAGGGGGCTTCCCACAGGACACCCTCTCTCTCCTGTGTCTGTCCCTGCCAGCTAGTATCTCATCCTCCTCTCTGTCTGCCATCGTCCCTTTCTCTGTCTTTGGAAGCAGCCATGGGACAGGATGTCTTGGGCACAGAGGAGCCTTGTGTCGTGAAGAAAGCCCTGACTGGGAGTCAGGTTACCTGGGTTCACACCGTGGTTCTGCCTCTGCCTTTGCTGTGTGACCTGGGACCCATTCCTTCCCTTCTCTAGCCTTCCTTCTCCCATCGTCACCCACATTGCAGGTGGCCATGAGGAGTAGGTACCCAAGACCAGGGAGTGCCAGACACATAGTAGGGGGCCCCGTGGGACAGCCTCCAGCCCGGCTCCCCCAGCCTCCCCGCTGCCTCCCGTAATCCCCCAGATCTGCGGGCCTTTGATAGTCCTGTTGGGGCTGAGCCGGGCGGGGTTCTGAATAGGAAGCTCAGGGCTCAGGGGCTCTGGGGAAGCGGCAGGAGCAGAGCCTGCCAGGCCTGCCGGCGGGAGGGGGCTGCGGGCCCCTCGCCATTCACCACTAAGCCTGGATCCGGACTCCTTTGTGCCAAGAACAAAACCCAGGGGATCAGCTGTTCTCAGACCTGCCTCTCTCAGCTCCGGAAGGGACTGGAGTCTGGGCCTGAGGGTGGACTGTGCCCCTTCCGTGGGCCCTGGGATGCGGGGGTCTGGCCCCACACTCCGGAAGTTCCTCCCACCTAAGGGCATGGGACTGTGTAGGTGAGCAAACCTTGGTTCAAATCCCGCATCTTACTGGTGACACTTGAGTAAGTGTATTAGCTCCTCTAAGCCTCAGTTTCGTGATCTGTAAAGTGAGCATTATAATGGCTCGAGGCCTTGTGAGGCCTGATGATTCACTAAGCATCCTTAGTGCATTCAGGGCTTGGCAGGGCCTGGGGCCCAGCAGGCGCTCTACAAATACAAGCCACTGTTTTAAATTTTTTAAATATTTATTTATTTTTGAGAGAGACAGAGCATGAGTGGGGGAGGGGCAGAGAGAAAGAGAGAGACCCAGAATCGGAAGCAGGCTCCGGGCTCTGAACGGTCAGCATGGAGCCCGATGCGGGGCTTGAACCCACGAACCGTGAGGTCATGACCTGAGCCAAAGTCGGACACTCAACTGACTGAGCCCCCCACGTCCCCCAAATACAAGCCACTATTAAAGCATTTTTATTCTTGCCCAGGTACATGGGGTTTTAGGCCAGAGCAAATCTTGGCTCTGAGTGCAAAATGTGTGTGTGTGTGTGTGTGTGTGTGTATGTGTGTGTGTGTGTGAGAGAGAGAGAGAAAGAGAGAGAGAGAGAGAGATGGGGGGCTCTGAGCAAGCCTGGCCAGGTGTACTGGGAGACAAGACCCTAGACCCCACCTGCCAGCCTATTCTTCCTTCCAGAAGGCCCACGGCACAAGGCTCACTCCCAGCCTAGTGCCCTGGGCCTGGGGCCGCAGGCACTGAGAGGAGGGGTGGAGAGAGGAGGGGTGGAGGGACTCTGAACGTCTGGGAGCTGCTGGACCCCTGCTGACCAGGCCCCAGGTTAAAGTCTGAGCTTGTACCTCTTGGGCTTCCTTCTGGCCTTCAGCCCCAGGCCTCCTGGTGGCTGCTTGGTCCCCGCTCTGGAGCACAACAGCAGTTGTGTCTGAGAGAGGCCTTCGGGGCTCTTCCCGCTCTGGGGCCTCTCCTGGGAGCCTCAGGCCTGAGCCACCGTCAGGGGACAAGGCTCTGTCGGAGGTGGCTGAGATCAGGCCCCAGGCGGTCATTACTTGAGTTCCAGGCAGGGGGCCAGGAGGCCCGTGGTTGCACTCTGCCTGGGGCCTGGGCTCCGGCCAACCGTCAGCCGCCCAGATTGTTGGTTCGGTTTTATTTTAAACAAGAACTTTGAGTGGAAACATGTGTCTCTCCTTCTCCCCATCTCCCTCTCTCCCTCTTTTTCTCCCCCATTTCATTCTCAAATATTGCTCTTTTTTTATGTGCCTTTTTTTTGGTCTTGCCCTATCTCTGTCTCTTTTTGACTATCTCTCTGTCTTTGTCTTCCTGTCTCTTGACTTCTCTATCTCTATTTCTTTCTCTGCAGCTTTCAGAGGTCTGGAGTAGCACCTGACTTCCTCCCTCGGGGTATGGCCCAAGCCCCTGGCATCCCACCCCACCCTGCTGGTGAAGTGCCCCATGGGGTCTGTGGTCCTGGGCAGGAATTCTGCCCGGGGAGGGCTGAGAGTCCCCTCCAGGGGAGGAGCTGTCCAAATCCTCCACCGTTCTGTTTTCCTTCCTAAGCACCAGCTTCTCCCAGACCTGCCCCTTCTTGTGTCCTTTTCTGTATGAGGCGTCTAGAAAATAATTCTGCAGCTAAGATGAGTTTTCAACCAGCGATCTGGTCCAAACCTCCCATTTTGCAGCCCGAGAGGCCGGTGCCGGGAGGGACTGTGACTGGCCCAAGGCATCAGGGAGACATGGGAAAGAGCTGGGCAGACCCAGTCCCCCGCTCTCGGGCAGTGTCGCCCCCGTGTCAGGAAGGGGAGTGTCCCACCCTGGACTCACGGTCACTGCACTTCTCGGGTCCCAGGTGTCCCAGAAGGGGAGGTCTGGTTCCTAGGGGGTGACAGATCTCCCCGGAGAGGTCACCAGCACCCCCTGGGAAATGGCAGGCCTTGGCTGGTCACCCCTTCCCTCCAGGACAGACTGTTATTGGGTCCCCACCTTCCCCTCTGCCACTCACCAGGTAGCAAAGAAGAGAGACTGAACATCCAAGGACTGGCTCCAGGCTCCAGCTCAGCCTCTGAGTCCTTGTGTGACTGTGGACATGACCTTTTTCCTGACTGGCCTCAGTTTCCCCATCTTTGTAACAGAAGGCTTGTTTTCACGAGGCACCCTCTTGCCCTAATATTTTATTGTGTTCTCGTCTCTTTTCACAGACAGAGACTTCTGGAACACCTGTTCAGGAATGCAGCCTTCCCTCCCAACGGACCCTTCTCAACACGACCAGCTCCCCTTAACTTCCAGGCTCACTGGTCCCTGACTGCAAATGCCTTCGAGGCCACAAGCAAGAGGAGAGATGCAGGGTGGGGGCTGTCACCGTGACCTGGCACCCCTTGTCAAAGTTGTGCCCCTTTGGGTGCCCAGGGTCCTGCAGGGGCTCAGGTAGGAATAGGAGGAGCCACCAGGGCGGCAGAGGGGAATTTCTCCCCTCTCCCGTGGTGCCAGGAGGGTAGCCAGGGTAAGTGAGGGGGATCAGCCAGACAGGGGCAGGTGAGCCTGTCTTTCCAGATTTGAGCAAACTCTGTCCTCACCACTGGGCTGCTCTGCCCTCCCTCTGCCCACTTCTGAAAGTGGCCCGCAGGGCAGGGCGGGGGGGGGGCGCTACGTGGTCACCTCCACTGGGCAACTCTGGAATCCTTGGGCCCGGGGCTAGGGAGGAAGATCAGGCTGCCCAGGAGCCCCGGATGGAAGGGGGATGAGCTGCCAGTCCCCCAAGCTGATACTCTTTTCTGCCTTCCAGGTCCCGCTGACATGCCCCAGCCAGGGGCTGAAAGCTGTGCCCTTGCGCCTTGCTGATTTCCTCACTTCTGGGCTGGAACGTGGAAATGACTCACTTTACAGATGAGGAAACTGAGACACAGAGTGGGGAAGAGTCTTGCCTGAGTTACACAGACCTGGCTCCTGCTGGCTCAGAGAGAGGGGGCTGTTAAATTTTCGTGACTCTTGCAAGCCTGATTTCATTGGTACTTTGCAATCAGCTGCAAGCGTAAGTATTTACACCACAGCAATTGGCAGCAGACACAAACCAAGATTTTGCGTTTTTTTGTTTGCTTGTTTGCTTTGTTTCTTCCTTTCAGATATTTACCAGCTCACCACTGACTGGAGGCCACAGCCTTTAGAGATAGTGTCTCTAGTAGGGTCCCTTGCTTAGAAAGTTTCAGAGCTTTGCAAGACCGCACCGTTGTCTCCAGGTCTGTCACAGATCTGAGGCTGACTCCAAAGCCAAAGAAATTTCTTCCTTCTCTCATGATGCCAAGAGCTAGTTTCTCTCTCCACTCCACCATAATAACATCCCACCCCGTGCAAGAAAACTGTCCTGGCTGTCCCTGGGGGCAGGGATTAAAGGTACAACAGGGTTCAGAGCGCCTGGCCAGCTCGCCCTAACCTCTGACACCGTGCAATCACTTCCATAAATATTTACCAAGCTCCTCACTTAACCTCTCCGAGGCTGTCCCTTCAGCTATAAAAATTTAAAAAATAAATAAATAAAAAAGAAGGCTCATCAGCCTATGGGGCGTCTGGTGGCTCAGTCAGTTAAGCGTCTGACTTTGGCTCAGGTCATGATCTTATGATTCGTGAGTTCGAGCCCTGCATTGGGCTCTGTGCTGACAGCTCAGAGCCCGGAGCCTGCTTTGGATTCCGTGTCTCCCTCTCTTTCTCCTCCTGCCCATTCTTGCTTTCTCTCTCTCTCTCTCTAAAAAATCAATACACATTTAAAAAATTTTAAAAAAGAAAGGCTCATCAGTCTGACCGCATCCATCCATCCACTCATGCAGTCAGTGACTCCTGTGTGCCACTCAGGTGGTGGTTGGAAAGATTTCTGCTTGGAATCCTGACTCTGCCACCGGCTTCTGGCGTTAACCTTGGGCCTCAGCCTTCCCATCTGCACACTGACATCATCTATAAGGTTTCCTTCTAACCTGTCCTCACCTTGGGGCTGTTGCAGGATCCCAAGGGAGGCCCTTGGTGAGAGAACTCTGGGAAATCCAAACATGGTCATCAGGGTAACTAGCCTGGCTGGGGACACAAAGGATCAGCAGTGGCTCACACCCCGGAGACAAAACACACCCGTGTGATTCAGGCCCTCAGTGGTCCCTGTTTCTGTTTACTTGAATGCAGAGTTCAGACAGCAGGGAGGTATGAGACACTCGACTTCCCGATGGGGTAACAACACAGGAACAGCTAATGTTTGATGAGCACCTACTGTGTGCTATGGCCTATGCTAAGCACACACTTTATCTCGTTTGATCCTTTCGACGAGATACCCCGTTTTGTCGATAACACGGCTAAAGCCCAGGGCAGGGGAAGTGACTTGACCAAGGTCACTCGTTCGCTCAAAAATATTTGTTGATGAGGAATTGCTGTTTCATGGGGACAGAGTCTGAGTTTGGGAGGTTGAGAAAGTTCCTTTTCCTTTTAAATGTATTTATTTTACTGTTTATTTAAAACATGTTTTAATGTTTATTTATTTTTGAAGGAGAGAGAGACAGAGCATGAGCTGGGGAGGGGCAGAGAGAGAGAGGAAGACAGACTCCGAAGCAGGCTCCAGGCTCCGAGCCGTAAGCACAGAGCCCGACGCGGGGCTCGAACCACGAGCTGTGAGAGCATGACCTGAGCCAAAGTCAGACGCTTAACCGACTGAGCCACCCAGGCGCCCCAGTATTTATTTATTTTTGAGAGAGACGGCCTGGGAGGGGTAGAGAGAGAGAGAGAGAGAGACAGAAGATCCAAAGCGGGCTCTGCGCTGATAGCAGAGAGCCCAATGCGAGCTTGAACTCACGAACCATGAAATCATGACCTATGCTGAAGTTGGATGCCTAACTGACTGAGTCAGCCAGGCGCCCTTGGGGGGTTGAGAAAGTTCTGTGGATGGACGGTGGCCATGGTTGCACCGCAGTGTGAATGTACGGTAATGCCACGGAGCTGAATACTTAAAAATGGCTGCAATGGTCAATGTTACGTTAGGTATATTTTACCACAATAAAAAAATGATTTGAGAAAGGAACTATCGATCCCCAGCTATGTTCTAGGCGCTGTACTGGAGCCCGTGGACAGCGGTGAATAAATCAATCGTCTCTGCCTTCACGGAGCTGACATTCTAAAAAATTTTTTTTTATGTTTTATTTATTATTGAGACAGAGAGAAACAGAGCATGAGTGGGGGAAGGTCAGAGAGAAAGGGAGACACAGAATCCGAAGCAGGCTCCAGGCTCTGAGCTGTCAGCACAGAGCCTGAGGCGGGACTCGAACCCACAAACCGTGAGATCATGACCTGAGCCGAAGTCGGCCGCTTAACTGACTGAGCCACCCAGGTGCCCCAGGAGCTGACATTCTAGAACAGTGCTGTCCAAGAGAACGTCCTGTGGACAGAATGATGGATGGATGGCAACATTCCACGGCTCCTCTGTGTCACATGATGGCCACCAGCCACAAGTGGCGGCTGAGCACCTGAAATGCGGCTGATGCCCCTGAGGAACTGGCTTTCATTTCCTTTCCTTTGAATTAATTTAAATTTAAGTAGGCACCTGTGGCTAGTGCCTCCGGACAGTGGGGTTCTAAGAGGAGGCCGGTCCTGGGCAGGTGACCTAGCAGGTGAGTGCTAGAGCTGCTGGAAGAGCCCAAGTCTGCCTAACGTGGCTGAAATCCAGCGGCGTGGGCCTCCTGTGCCAGGATCACCGGGGAGGCTCGGAGGCCGGGGCCCGGGAGGCTGTACTTTTGTCGGAGTCCCGGGCGGTTCCGATGGATCACGGCACCAGTTTGAGACCCACTTGCCCAGCTGGGGTGAGTTTGACGTAGGCCTGCCCTGCCCTGGGCTCCGGGGCCAGACCAGGCCTGCTGAGGGGGAGGCGGGGAGCAGTGCCCAGCTCAGGGCTTCCCCAACCCAGCCAGCCCCCCCTAGAAGATAACTAGTTCTGGCTAGGGCTGTGATCCCTTACCAGTGTTCCCTGCAGAGAGGAGAGGTGGGCTCTCTAGAGTCTATGCAGAGGGGGCAGGGGAGGGCGCCAGAGCTGCCCATCTCTCGTCCCATCAGTGTCAGCCTGCTCAGGGCTCTGGGCCCTAGCTGGTGGACCCCACCCTGCACACCAGCCTGGTGGAGCAAGAGGAGGAAGGAAAGGACAGCAGCCCGGCCGGCCAGGGACCAGTAGGGACAGAGGTGGGGGGTGACGCAGGCCTCAGGAATTTGAAAACAAACATTTAGCCAACGGAGGAAGCGGCTGCTGTGGGTCGCTGAGCCAGGGCGGGCCCAGTCCCCTCCCTCCCAGGGCAGAGGCGAGTCCCAGCCCTGCTGACAGTGGCCACCAGCTAAAACCAGTGCCTGGAGAGTTTCCACCCCAGCGGGCTGGGAAGGACTTTGGGGGTGACAGGGACCCCACGGGCTCTGCCCAGACACCGGAGCATCCTGGCTGGAGTGAGGAGAGGAGGCGGCAGAGAGCAGGGAGTACCCAGGAGGAGGCTCAGTGGCGGCATTTGGCTCATAGAGCCTTTATTGAGCACCCGGGGCATGCGGAGAATTCAGAGACAAAAGCACTGCCCAGCTAGGGAAGGAAGCAGACACAGGGGAAGATAATACTGAGGGAAGCCCAGGAGCCTATGAGCCGTCTGCAGAGGAAGTCAGAGAAGGCTTCCTGGAAGAGGTGGCACCGAAGCCAAGCCCTGAAGGACAAATTCTGCCAGGCAGAACAGAATCTTACTAATCTCACCCCTCCTTCTCCCAAGGCCAGCATTCAGTGAGTGGATGAATGAGCAAGCCAGGGACCAGCAGACACCTGGAATGAAAGAATGAATGAATGAATGATGTGAAGTCTGAAGTCTCGAGGTCCAGACTGCAAAACCCATCTTTCCACCCCTCAGCTACTAACTCCCTTTACAGCCCTGGGGCTATGCTCCCACTTAGTACCCAGAGACTCGAGCCGGCCTGCATGGGTTCAAGTCCCAACCCAGTCACTTACCAGCTGTGTGATTTTGAGCAATTTACTTAACTTCTCTGTGCCTGGGGGAGGGAGGGTGTCCATTCTCCATAAAATGGAAGTACTAATACTATCTACTTCATAAAGTTTCTGTGAAGACTGAGTGAGCTCAGACGAGCAAAGCGCTTTGAACAATGTCAGGCGTGTCGTGAGGGCTGTGTGTTTGCTAATACGATTTAGGCACTAGCTTGCTCATTCACTCATTCACTCACTTAGCCACTCACTGATTCATTCCCTTGTGCAGTCCACCACTCGCTCACACGCCCCTCCCTCTTTGCCAGTCATCCCCCCCCCCAGCCCTCCCCAAGCCCAGGCCCTTCCCCCACCCCCACTCCCGCCTCCCCAGCACCGCTTTGCCAGCCCTGGAGGGTCCCTGCCACATTGCCAATTACTCTAACACTTTCATTCATTCCCCGCAAACCCAAAACAAACAAGAAGAAAATCAGACCCCTGTCTGGAGCAGGGGTGACTCCCCTCCCACATCTCAGGCCCCGTTCATGCCCGGAGCCCCAGACCCGGACCCCGTACTCGAGGCAGCTCTGCCTGAGCCGGGAGCCCAGAGCTGGCGGACGTGAGAGCTTTGAGGCTGGAACCCATTTCACAAGCGAACAATTAGAGCTGCATGTTGAGCATGATGATTGCATGCTGATTACTGTTAGATGGGCAAGCAGAAGATTCCACAGCTTCCTTCTTTCCCACAGGCCCTGGAAGAACAGGTCATGCTGGGGAAGAGTCAAAAAAAAAAACCAAAAACCCATTTCCTGAACACCTCCAGCGGGCTCTTTCTATAGGTTAAGAGCACAGCACAGTGGGCATAACAATTTGCACGGGAATCGAGTCTCAGAGAGGTAAAGGGACTTGCCCAAGGCCACGCAGCCAAGAAACTTGGTTTTGGAAATCAAACCTGTACCAAGACTGGGACGCCTGGCATTGACGAAGCCTGAGATGGGGCGGGGAGTGGGCACTGCCAGGGGTCCCGATACCCCATCCTGCCCCAGGGACTAGCAAGGTTGGCGTCTGGGGAACCAGAGAGGGGCTGGGTCTGGGCATGAGGTGATGTTTGGGCCAGAGGGTGGGGCGGGAGAGAAGGAGAGTGAGAGAGGCAGGGCCAGGTGCCCGGCAGGAACAATAGTGCAGGGCGGGTAACGGGAGCCCGTCCAGGCCCGGCCTCTTGGGCAGGCCCTTCTGGGCCCTGGAAACAGCAGGCTCGGCCTGTAGAGCTGCCAGGGCGATACCAGCCTCGATCAGCCAACTCAGCGATTGTATCGGCCTTTTCCTGGAAGACCGCAGACGCAGTGGGGGAGTCCGGAAGGGAGGCACCTGTTTGGGGAAGGGGGGTGTGGACACCGTGTCCCGCGCCGCAGCTCCTCCACCAGCCTGCAGCTGCCTCCCGGCGCTCTGGGCGGCCTCTCCCGGCTCGCTCGGACCCCAAAACCCTGGACCCAGCGGTCAGAGCGGGCGGTGGGGGCCGAGTCCAGGGTGCACCGGGGCCTTGAGTGACCGGGGCTGCCGGCCACCACCTCAGCCGAGCAGCGTAGCGTCCCAGGGCACGTCCGCACTTGCCCTCTACGGCGCCTTGTTTCACCCCACCCTGAAAGGCGCAGGCATAGACGGGTGTGAAAGCAAGGTTGATGTGACACCATTTGGTGTCCTCCTTCTTTGGAGAATGTCAGGGCCGTTCTGTCATGGGGCACAGCTTTCGGGGCACCAAAGGCCTCCACGGGATGAGGTCTGAGACACGGCGCTGTCGAGCGGGGCATGACTTCACCTGGAGTCTAGGAGAGGGACGGGGGCAGCAGCACCCCCGTCTGAGGGGATAGGCAGGGCCAGTAGCAAGCATCTGTCACGCCTTATAGGGGATAACAGGATCAGGGGACAGGCCGCTGCAAACCGCATTGTTCCCACACCCAAGCAGGGCACGAGCAAACAGAGGGAGGGCACAGGCATCAAGGGGGCCAGGCAGAGGGGCCGAAGCCCGGCCGGGGAGCAGAGAGAGGCCGTGGGCATCTCAACATCATCACTCCCCCAGAGATGCCGTGAGAGCTGTGGCTGGTGGACAAGCATGGGCTTCGTGAGCCAGGAACTGCTGCAGAACCGGGAAGGAGGTGGTCGTTATAGGAAAGGGCTTCAGGGAGTAGGCTCGGCACCCCGTGGGCCTGGGTTCAAAGAAGCTCTGCCTCTTATTTGCTGTGTGACGTCAGGCAAGTCACTTCCCCTCCCTGGGCCTTTGTAAAATCTGGATGCGACACATAGAACCTGCTCAGAGGGCTGTTACATGGGTTAAGGGAGGAAATTGATGCTGGCGAAGCGGCAAACATTTACTACCCAGTGGTAGTGATTTTTATTGTCCCATTATGTAGCCAAGAACCCGGCATAAAGCCTGGGACGTCACAGGCCCGAGGGGGTAGTCTCCAGAGCCTCTGGGGATAAGCATCTCTCGGTCTTAGGAATCCTCCCTTGCCCTTCACCCCACCTTCAGGGCAGTCTCAGAGGGGAGGGACTCTGGACCCGGGGGGACACACCTCCACACATGTATCCAATAAACCTGAAGCAGCCCAGAGCGCCCCGGCCTGTCCTGGGATGCCTGAAGGCGTCAGAGCCCTGCTCTCAAGGTGCCGACTGTCCAGTGGGAGCAGGGAGATGGCGACATGCCCTGCAAGCTGATGCCCGGGAGGCGTTGCTGTCAGGAAGGAGGCGCCCGGACCCAGCCCTGGAGTGGGCACTGGGGGCTTCCTGGAGGAGGGGGCACAATCAACCGCCATCTTATTCGTCAGACCTCTTCTTACTTGTCAGATCTCTTCTTCTCAGAGTTGAGACCGGGACTGGGCACGTGCTCCTACTTTCCGGAGGCCGTGCCCTCCCTTGACCCCTGCCCGGCCCGCGGCCCCGCATCGGTAACCTCCCTGCACAGCGAAGCCTCAGGTGGGAGGAGTCGGCGGGGCGAGTAGGCGGGGCACCACCCTCGGGACCCCCGCCTCCCAGCCCGGGACTCTGCTGCCCCCCAGTGGCAGGACTGAGGAGGACGCTGCGTCCACCAGGGGAAACCGCGTAACGAACAGCAATTACCATAAAAGAGAAAACGGTGATGATGATTTCACCATTTTACAGTTTGTAAAGTGCCTTCTCCGTCAATCACAGGCTGCGCCGAGTAGGATGCCGGATACTGGACTGAAATCAGATGGGGACTTAAGTCCTGAGTCAGGTTCCAAAGGGCCATGTGCCCTTGGACACTGAGTCACCTCCCTGAGCCTCAGTGTTCTCCTCGGTAGAGGGGGTGACAAAATACGGTTGTTGTAGAAGGATTCAGTGACCCAAAGCCAGGTGCGCGGGTTGCGCGGAGAACAATATGCCACCATTGTTATCATAATGACACTTGCCCAGTCCGCCCGACATCGCCTCCCCTTTGGATCATGTTTTCTTCCTGCAAAGTCCTTTTTCGAAGTGTCCCCTCCTCTACTCTGCCCTATCATTCCCATTTAACAGATGAGGAGATTGAGGCTCTCAGAAAGGGGAAGTCACTTGCCTAGAGCCTCACGGCTTGTACGTGGGGAAGCAGGACTCGGAGCCAGGTTGGTTGGCCTGACTCCAGTCCCAGTGCTCGTTCCCCACACCTTCTTTGGAAACCAGAAAGCGCCTCAGAATCCCCCGAATCCTTACGGCCTCATCTGAATAAGCAGGCCCGGCCTCTGCCCCCGTCAGCCTCTTTCTCCACCTTCTCCCACAAGGCCCAGCGGCTGCCCCCTCCCTTCCTTCCCAGCCAGGTCCCCAGCCCTTAGGAACTCGTGAGCCAGGGGCTTGAGAGTGGCTTCCAAAGCTCACCCTGTCCATCCGCCTGCACCCCGCCCAAGCAGATGACTGTTCATCCTGTCGTACGTGCCGCTCAGGAGAGTCCCTAACTCCGCTTCCGCTACCCGCCCAGCTGCTGCAGTTCCCACAGTCGGGAAGTTCACCGCCTGTCTCACCAGAGTCCCTCCTGCTGCCGGGTCCGCCCCTTTCCTTTTGCTCTTTTCCCCCAGGAGTGTCAGAAATACAGTTTGGGGAGGACAATTGGGGCCTGGAGAGAGGAGCCCCGGAATGGGGAAGGGTCACTCCGGGACAGGAAGTGAGAGCCGAGCCCAGGTTCAACCCCGGGTCAGGGCGGCAAGAGTGGCCGAGCTGGTCTCCTGGTGCCCAGAACCGCCTCAGCCCAGGTGGGGCAGCCTCACCCACAGCCTGAGGGCGCCCAGGCCCACCCCCTGCCCCGCCAGCCCGGTGGGGCTCCTGGGCCTGGCGAGGGAACTGAGGAGCAGAGCGGGCCTCCCCAGACTGTATTTCTGACACTCCTGGGGGAAGAGAGCAAAAGGAAAGGGGCGGACCCGGCAGCAGGAGGGACTCTGGTGAGCGTGAAGGTGAACTTCCCGACTGTGGGAACTGCAGCCGCTGGGCGGGTAGAGGAAGCTCGGGCTCAGGAATGATGGGGGGCTGCGTTCAAGTCCCCTCAGACTCCTCTAGAAACATCCGCTGAGCGTCTCCTCTGAGCCAGGCTCTGCATTCAGCCCTGAGGCCAGAGCCAAGGTCGCTGTCCCATGGAGGTCCTGGTCCAACCGGGAGGTGACAGTGAGCAAGTCAGTAAGTGAATAAACAAGAAATCCCAGAGTGGCAGGAGGGAAGGTGGGGAGGCCACATATCTGGGAGTGATCAGGGAAGTTCTCCAGCGGAGGGAGCGTTTGGGTCATGGCCGGAACAGCAAGAAGGAGCCAGACCTGAAGAAGGGACAGGAGAACGCCCCGGGAAGAGCGAACGGTCTGGGCAAAAGCCCTGAGGTGGAAATGAGCTCGGAAAAACGGCCAGGGCAGCAAGCCTCTAGCGTATGGACTCCCACACTGCCTTTCTCTCTGAATGGCCGTTTTCTTATCTGTGAAATGGGTTCGACAATACCCGCTGAATATGGAGATGGACATACAGTCCTTATATCAGGGCCTAAGAGCTCATGAAATACTTGACCTTCTCTCATTGCTCTAATAACAGGCCCGTTGGTGGTTTCGACACCATCCCCCAGTCCCAAACTACCGCCACCAGGCACGCGGGGCTGCCCGGCCGGTTAATCGATTTTGGAAGGGTTTTAGGCCTTGTCCGAGGGCACTGCCCCGCAGAGTTTATAGAGCCCTCCTCCCGCCCTCCCGCTGCCCTGCAGAGCGGGTGGTTAGGAAATCCTTGGAGTCACTGATGGCAAAGAGTCTGGTCCGGGGCGCACAGCAGGTGCTCAGAGTGTCAGGGACGATGAGCTTTCACATTCCACAGGCCTTTCTTACCACACTTCCTTCATTTGCAAAAAGGGTCATTTTCCAGCCCCGCAGATCCTTAAGCCCAGTTGGTTGTGGCTCACAGCTAAACTCTTGGAATCAGAAGGCAACTCTCCATCAAAACCCAGATCAAGTATTGGAGCAAGCGTCCTTGGGCCCTCCCACATGGAAGCAGAGCAGGAGGAGGCCAAGGTCAAGGTCAGATGCAGGACCTGAGCCACATACTCCCTCTCTCTTCCCGACTGGGAAGGCCTTTTTGAAGCTGCTAGTTCCCAGAGGAGGGCAAATCCTGGGTCTCTGCTCTGCAGTATCCTATTCCTACCATCTCCACGTCAGCCCTCAAGATGTAGCTTGGGTAGCACTGCCTCCAGTGCCTCCAGGAAGCCTGTCCTGATCTCCTGTGAGAGCTGGCCGCCGCTTTGTTCACGCACCCACAGCCTCAGGGTTTCTCTATCAGGGTAAAGCTTCTGTTGAAGTTTCACTCCGACGCATCAGGGACACAGATCTTTTGTGTGCAGCTCAATGAACCATCCCCCAAATAAGCAGCCTGTGTAAAGGGCATCCTCAGACTCCTCCCTCCCCAGGATACCCCCACCCTGACCTCTGCACCTTCAGGGAGTTCTGCCTGCTTTTGTACTTCACCCGAATACAATCATCTGAGAAGTCCTCCTTGTGTCTGGCTTTTCTTGCATTGTGTCCAGATTATGTCCTTACACATACTTGCAGATGGTTTCTTCTCATTACTGCGTAGTGTCGCCCACGGAATAGACCACACTTACCCATTTTGCCCCTGATGAGCATTTGGGTCATTTCTAGTATTTTGGTCATTAATGAACAGGACTGCTATGAACATCCTAGCTCGTGTCTTTCGGAGCATACGTGTACACTTTTCTGCTGGGTCTATACCCAAAGAAGGAAGTGGATTTGCTGGGTCACTGGGTAGGCATGTACTCAGCCTTAGCAGATGCAGCCAAACTATTTTCCAAAGTAGTGTGCCAGTTTGTACCCTGCCAACAGTATAGGGGAGGTCCTGCTGCCCCCACCTTTACCAACCCTTGCGTCTGCCTGGGAGACCTCCCTGCGTTGTGTTCGGACTCTTGTCTGTCTCACCTGTTACAGCGAGTGGATGCTTCTATGCCCCCGTCCCCCATCCGTGGGAGACACAGATGATAGAGGAGAATGAGCAGGATTGGAAAGGAGAGAGACAGAGAGGAAGGAAGGAAGGGGGAGGAAGGAAGGAAGGAAAAAAGGAAAGAAGAAGGGATAGAAGGGAGGGAGGGAAGGAAAGGAAAGGGAAGGGAAGGAAGGAAGGGAGGAAAAGGGAAGGCAAGGAAGGAAAAGGAAGGAAGGAAAGGAAGGAAGGGAGGAAAAGGGAAGGAAAGGGAGGAAAAGGGAAGGAAAGGAAGGAAAAGGAAGGAAGGAAAGGAAGGAAAAGGGAAGGGAAGGGAAGGAAGGGAGGAAGGGAGAGGAGGAGAAAGAGAATCAACAAAGAAACAACAGGCCATCTCCATGCTGTGGGGCTCCACACCGCTGCCCCCAAAGGTTAGTTCCTGCTGGGACTGAAGCTTTGGACTGAATAAATTTCTTTCTCAACAGTTTCCTTTGAGGATAAAATCTTTGAAACAATAATTTAGAGCCTGGGGTCTATTGGGAGCGATGGAAGAAAGCAGGACCCCCTCGGTCTCTGTAGAGAAGGGGTCAGCCCTGGGTGGGAAGGGGGTTCCAGGAAGCCCTGAGATTGGCTCCCAAAAGTACGTGGCTCAGAGACTGGGTGAGCAGACACCCTCAGGGGCCAAAACCCCTGCCCCAGACATGCCCGCCCCCATCTCCTGTCCTGCCAAGCCCATCTACCTTCCTCCCTCTCCCACGGCAAGCAGGGGCAGGGCCCGAGGTCTTTGGCCAAGGCCAGATACCCAGGCCAGGCCTACCACACAGAAGCATGTACCATGGAGAGAGGGGCTTCCTCAAGATGCCTGGCCTGGATCTCCCTCCTGGGTAGGTGGCAAATGAGGCAAGTGGGCCTGCTGGGGCCTTGTGCAGCCCTCACCTCCCTGCCTGGCAGCATGGCCTCAAAACCAGCCACCACCCCCCCAACCCCAGCCCCCAGCAGCCTAGCACAGACTTGGATGTCAGCCAGAACCCAGATGTGCCAGGGCAGGTTGAATGAGGAGAGCTTGTTTCCTCCGCTTTGCCAGTCTGGTGCCAACTGGGCCCTCCCAGTGCAGATTCAGCACTGGAAGAAGCAGAGAGGCCCTTTGGTCTTTACTCGATGCAAGAATCCCGTTCCTGGAGTTCCTTGAATCTTTAAGGGACAGAGGCCTGACTGCCTCATGAGGGCCCCATGCTCTAGCTATGCAGGCAGCTCTGACACAATAAAAGTCACGATTTTGGGCAACTTCTTATGGACCAGGCACAGTGTCGATCTTACACACTTCCTTTCACAGAGGCTGCATGAAGTACGCATTACTATCACCAACCCCATTTTGAAGATGTGGTAACAGAGGCTTAGAGCCATTAAGTGTCTTACTTAAAATCACATGATATAGATAGATGATAGATAGAGATTGATAGATTGATAGATAAATAGATGATAGATAGACAGATGATAGATGATAGATTTCCTACCTCTGTCCAATGGGAGGGCCTAGAAGCAGTGACACCTCGATAGCAGTGAGCACACCCAGTGCCCAGATCTTGGTTTCTAAATACCAGTCTCCAATAAGAGAAACTATACCCCTTAGAGAAATGGCTGATTCTAGCACTCAGGCAGGGTAAACACAAGGTGAGCCCAGAACATCTCATAGTGCCAGGAAGTAAGGCAGCGCTCAAAAAACAAAAGGATGAGGGGATGTCAAACAGACATGGGAGCCTATCCGAAAAAGCTCCCCATGGCCAAAGCTGGAACGATTTGAACAGTAAAATACATAACATAGTATTGAATTATAACTCAAAGGAAAGATGAATAAAGGCATAAGTACATGCCTTTATAATAAATGACTGATTACATAGTAAGGAAAAGGAACAAATCTTCCTCACAGAAGAACTCCACATAATATATGTAGCCATATCCACCAGGAACCGGGAGCGTGCCTTGAGTGTGGGTTCCAAAGAACAGAGTATGGAAAGGGAAAATAGGGGTGCCTGGCTGGCTTAGTTGGTAGAGTGCGTGGCTCTTGATCTCGGGTTGGGGTTCCAGCCCCACGTTGGGTGTCGAGCTTACTTAAAAAAAATAAAATAAGGGCCCCTCGGTGGCTCAGTTGGTTAAGCATCCGACTTTGGGCTCAGGTCATGATTTCATCTTTGTGGGTTCGGGCCCCATATCGGGCTCTGTGCTATCACCACAGAGCCTGCTTCTGATCCTCTTTCTCCCTCTCTCTCTGCCCTTGCCCCTTTCACACACTCTCTCTCAAAATAAATAAATAAACATTAAAAAAATAAAAATCAGGGTGCCTGGGTGGCTCAGTCGGTTAAGCGTCTGACTCTTGATTTTGGCTCAGGTCATGATCTCATGGTTCGTGAGTTCGAGCCCTGCGATGGGCTCCACGCTGTCAGCGTGGAGCCTGCTTGAGATTCTCTCTCTCTCTCTCTCTCTCTCTCTCTCTCTCCCTCTGCCCCTTCCCCCTGCTTGTATACTCTCTCTCTCAAAATAAATAAACTTAAAATTTTTTCGATTTAAGTTAAAAAGAAAAAAGAAAGGGGAAAACAGTAACTTCACAGTGGGAATGTCTGGCAGACACCAGCATAAGCATATAATCAATGTTAACATCACCCAGACTAAGTCACGTGGGCATCATGTGTGTGCCTCCCGAGATCATGTGACAAGAAAGGGCACTCTGCCTCTGAGGTATTCTTCCCTCAAACCCATAACTTCTGCCCAGTCATAAGGAAAACATCAGATAAACCCAAATAGAGGGACAGTCTAACAAAATCCTGACCAGAACTCCTTAAAATTGTCAAGGTCATGGAAACCAAGGAAAGATGGAGAAAGTGTTGCAGACCAGAGGACACCAAGGAGACATGAGGACAACGTGCAATGTGAGATCCTGGACTGGATCCTGGACCATAAAAAGGACATTAGTGGGAAAACTGGTGAAATCCGAATAAAATCTGGAGTTCAGTTAATAGTCATGTACCGAAGTCGGTTTCTTAGTTTTGACAACTGTACCATGGTAATGTAAGATGTTAACAGCAGGGAAAACGGGGAAAGGGGCATATGGAACTCTCCGTGCAATCTCTGAAACGTTTCTGTAAATGTACAATTATTCCAAAGTAAAGACTTTATTTTATTTTATTTTTATTTTTAATTTTTTTAATGTTTTATTTATTTTTGATACAGAGAGAGACAGAGCATGAGAGGGGGAGGAGCAGAGAGAGAGGGAGACACAGAATCAGAAGCAGGCTCCAGGCTCTGAGCTGTCAGCACAGAGCCTGATGCGGGGCTCGAACCCACGAATGTGAGATCATGACCTGAGCCGAAGTCGGAGGCTTAACCAACTGAGCCACCCAGGCGCCCCAAGACTTTATTTTAAAAAAAGCACATGGGTTGGGGCGCCTGGGTGGCTCAGTCGATTGAACACCTGACTCTTGATTTCGGCTCAGGTCATGATCCCAGGGTCACGGGATTAAGCCCCACATGGGGCTCTGTGCTGAGCATGGAGCCTGCTTAAGATTCTCTCTCTCTCTCTCTCTCTCTCTCTCTCTTTCTCTCTCTCTCTTTCCCTTTGCCCCTCTCCCCCATTCACGTTCTCTCTCTAAAATAAAATAAAATAAAATAAAACAAAACAAAATAAAATAATCACATGGGTATAAATGTCTGAACCAGGATTCAGATTCAATTGTGTCTGCCTCCTTCGCCCATACACTCCACTGTCTCCCCACCACCTCATGTTAGAAAGTCACCCCCAAAAACTTCTCCATGGGTCTGAGCCTCTCCCCATCTGCCCATGTTCGCCTTCTAGGACCACCCTGGCTCATATTTTCTTTGTCCCATGGCCTCCTTTTGAGAGTTGAGGATGCTCTGATCCCCCCAGGTGTGTTCACATCTCCAAGCTCATTCCCAGGTGCTTCTACTCTTTCGGGTGATTTGGGTTTCGATGAACATTGGCCTCCCCAGCAGCTACCGCTCCCGTGCAGGAGCCATCAAACTCCACTTGGGGATCCATGGGGTTCCAGGAAAGAGAACTCCCCAACCTGGCTCCAGGGATAAAGCCCATGACCTAAGCTAGGTCTGTCAACACACACCACCCCCCTGGCCACTGTGATCAGCCCAGAGGTAGCCCTGTGACCCAAGCTGGTCTAATCAAAAAGCACCCCAGGACTTTGACAGCAAACGCTGGGACAAAGACAATTTCCTCCTTCCATGTTGGATGTGAATGAAGAAGCCCCTGGAGATCTTAGGATGAAGACAATACCAAGGACCACAGAGTAGAAAAAATGGAGCTGGGTCCTCGGTGACATCAAATCTTGTTTGAAGCCCTCCCTGCCTATCGACTTCTTAGTTATGAGAACTGTGGTAGGCTGAGAAATGGTCCCCTAAGAGATATCTACATCCTAATCCCTGGAATTTGTGAATGTTATCTTATGTGATAAATAAGGAGGGGATAGATTTTTTTAAATGTTTTTATTTATTTTTGAGAGAGAGAGAGACAGCACGAGGAGGGGATGGACAGAGAGAGAGAGGGAGACACAGGATCCGAAGACAGCCTCCAGGCTCTGAGCCAGCTGTCAGCACAGAGCCTGACACAGGGCTCGAGCCCACGAACCATGACATCATGACCTGAACGGAAGTCGGACGCTTAACCGATTGAGCTGCCCAGGCATCCCGATTTTTTTAAATGTTTATTTATTATTGAGAGAGAGAGCAGGGGAGAGGCAGAGAGAGGATCCAAAGTGGGCTCTGTGTTTACAGCAGAGAGCCCAATGCGGGCTCAAACTCAGGAACCTTGAGATCATGACCTGAGCTCAAGTCAGACGCTGAACCAACTGAGTCACCCAGGCGCGCCACAAGGTAGGGGATAGGTTTTTCAGGTGGGATTTGAGTTAAGGATGATGACATAGATCATCTGGGTGGACCCCAAATGCAATCACATGTATCCTTATACTTGGAAGGCAGAGGGAGATTTGACATGGACACACAGAGGAGAAGGCAATGTGATCACAGAGGCAGAGACTGGAGCGATGTGGCCACAAGCCAAGGAAAGCTGGTGGCCCCCAGCGCTGGGACAGACAAGCGTCACTTTTCCCCTGGAGCACACATCCGCTGCAGGACAGGGGACAGCTCTGCAAACACCTGTGTTTTGGCCCAATGATACTGACTTCAGATTTCTGGCCTCCAGAACAGTCAGACCATAAATTTCTGTTGTTTTAAGTCACCGAATTTGTGATCACTTGTTACAGGAAGCTATAAGACACAAACACAGGAACTAATAAATTCTCTTCAATCCCAAGGCCGATTTGAATCTGGTATTTTGCAGTCGAAAAGCAGTCTAATTCATACACAGCCCCGCCGTCACCCTCCTCTGGCTAAGAGGTGAACTCCAAGGGGGGCAGCTGGGCGGCTCCGTCGGTTAAGCGTCCGACTTCGGCTCAGGTCATGATCTCACGTTGTTCGTGGGTTCGAGCCCCGCGTCGGGCTCTGTGCTGACAGCTCAGAGCCTGGACCCTGCTTCCGATTCTGTGTCTCCCTCTCTCTCTGCCCCACCCCCACTCATGCTCTGTCTCTGTCACTCAAAAATGAATAAATGTTAAAATTTTTTTAAAAAAAGAGGTGAACTCTATGGAAGACAAATCGCCACTGGGAGGCAGCCAGAGACCCCCCTGACCTTTAGCTGGGGAAGTAGGGCAAGGGGTGAAGGGGGGGCAGCATCAGACAGCGCACAGACTCCAAGCAAAGACATCGTGGGAGTTTATTTACAGAAAAGTCATAGCAACCAGGGCCCACGCAGCCTGTGGCCAGAAGACCCCAGATATAGATATGTACGTCTATATACAGGTCCCGACACCCAACAGCACCGGAGCTGTCCCCAGCCAGGCCCCTGCCAGAGGGACCAAGAGTCCGGCAGGGTGAAGGGAGTGGGCTCCAGTCCTTGCCAGGTATCACCGGTCCCCTGCGCAGTCCCCGTGCCAGAGGAAGGGACTGGCGTTGGTACCGAAGCATGACTTGGAGGAACAGGAAGGCAGGCTGTGCCCTCGATGCCAGGCCATGGCACGGCAGCAATGGCCTCGGGCATGGGACACAACAGGTCCCTCCAAACCCGTCCAGGAGCCGGGCATGGAGCTGACGTCCCAGGCCACGGCTGCCCGTCACGCGGGGGGCTCCCCCAGTTTGCTGGTGGCACTTGTGACCCGCTTGTTCTCCCGGAGGTTTCGAAGGCGGGCACTGAGGCTGCTGATCTCTTCCACATAGGCCTGGGGCACCCACCCCTTCTCACCATCTGCCAGGCGGACCCCCTCCAGCCAGCCTACAGGCCAGGAGCAGCATCAGTGAGTGGCATCGAAGGGACACCAGGGCCGGGTCTGCGAGGGAACGCCTAGGCCCTGATGCAAGCCTTGTCTGCACCCCCGGGGGCAGAGGTGACATCATCCCAGCACCTCCCAGCTCCAGGAAGGACCCTGCCTCTAGTAATCTTGTAGATGAACTTCTGACCTGTTTTTCCTGACATCCTCGACGAAGGGTATTTCCCACTCTCCCCCCATCAGTCACTCCGAATCTTACATCTTTATAAGCAGGAAGTCCCTCCTCTTGTCTAACTTGATTCCTGCATGCTGTGGTTGATCAACACTTGCATAACCTTTTCCTGGGATATCTTAGCCAACTAGCTACCTCCTACCCACCCAAGCCCCATGAGGGAGGCCTTCCCAGGAGGCCCTTCTCACCGTCACTGGTTTGGGTCCTCACTGCCAGGATGTCGGTCTTCTCCAGGGTCAGCTCATCCGGCTGCAGGGCCTTGTATGTCCTGACACACTGAACCTGGGGGCGGTCTGACAGCCCAGGGGAGAGTGAGGGAGTCCGCAGGGGAGTATAACAGAGGGCAGGGCGGCGTAGGAGGAGGAAGCAAAGGGGTAGGAGGGTGGCTTCATGTTCTCCGCGCCTCCCCCTGCCCACCCTGGCCGCTCTCCTCTCCTACCCAAAACACAAGCCCTAGGTGAATCCAGTCCCTCCCAGCTTGCTGCTTCTGTGCCCGGGGCTCTCACCTCCCCAGCCCAATCGGACACCTTGACGCTGACCTCCAGGCCGGTGTCCCACTGCCCCCCCAGGCACCCCCCACAAACACGGTAATGGCCCCTTCATATGTTACTTCTCCGGGGCTCCCCCAATCCATCCTTCTCAGCTGGGTTTCCAGTCACATCACTCCCCCAGTTATAACCCTCCAGGGCTTCCCGGGCCTCTTTGAATAAAATAAAAGCCAAAGTCCTCCCCACAGCCTACAAAGCCACGCATGGGATGGCATTGCCTTCTTGCTAGCCTCCGCTCCTCCCTCTTCTTCCCCTCTCCCCCTTGCTCCTGAAGCTCAGCAACACTGGCTGCCCTGCTGTTCCTCAAATCCTCCGAATTCCCTTCTGCCTCAGGGCCTTGGCACTGGCTGCTCCTCCTTCCAGGCGTGCTTTTCCGCAGATCTCTTCATGGCTGCCCCTCTCCATCCTTCAGGGGCCTTCCCTGACCACCTGTCCGGAGTGGGAAGCTCGCCCCACGGCCCAAACAGGACTCCTAGCCCAAGCCAGAGAATCTGCTTCAGCCTCGGCCCCTGGCTCTTTCTACCACCGCAGGCGGGCTGGCAGTGTTGGGAAAACCACAGACTTTGGGGCCAGACCTGGCTTGAATCCCAGCTCTGCTACCCATTGGCTACCTGACCCTGGGCAAGTTACTGAACATTTCTGAGCCTGTTTTCTCAGGTATGAAAAAAAAAAGAGTCTACTTACCAGGCTCGTCATGAGGATTAAGTAAAATAAATGCATATAAAAGCCCCTCATACCAGGCCTGACACATGGCAAGTACGGGGACACATGAGCTCCCTTCCACCCCCTTCGTCAGCTCAGCCCTAACTCCCCTGCTCAGAAGCCTCCAGTCGCTGCCTGGTGTCCGCCACCTCAAGGTCCTCTGTGATTGGGCACCACTCTGGCCGACCAGCCACATTCACACCCAGAGAGAAGCTTCTACGTCACCCCCCAGTCCCTGGCCACTTTGGCTCCTGTCCTCTTTACATCTGGGGCAAAGATGGAGACGGACCCAGTTCCAGTCTCAGCTCCTCCACTTACTCCGCAAGGTGGGTGAACTTGCACGGGTCACTTTACCTCTCTGAACCTGGTTTTCTAACGTGTAAAATGGGTTTTCTGTAACGGTGAGATGGCAGGATATAAGAGGCTTTGGGGGGAGCCCGGGGGCTCAGTCGGTGAAGCGTCCGACTTCAGCTCAGGTCACAATCTCGTGGTTTGTGGGTTTGAGCCCCGCGTCGTGCTCTGTGCTGACAGCTCAGAGCCTGGAGCCTGCTTTGGATTCTGCGTCTCCCTCTCTCTCTCTCTGCCCCTCGCCTGCTCCCACTCTGTCTCTCTCTCAAAAATAAATAAATATAAAAAAATTTTTAAATAAAAACAAAAGGCTTTGTCATCTCCAGGGTGCTGCCTGTGCACACTGGGTGGGGGGGTGGGAGGTGGGGGGTCGGCCTGTCCTGTGTAAAACCCGCCCCTCCTTCAGGTTCCTGCCGGGCTTGCTGGCACCAGGACTGGAGGAAAGGGAAGAGCAGTGAGGGATTCGGCCCCGGGGGCATGTGGGCCTAGAAGTGCATGATGGGGGATGGGAGGGGGCGGCAGGCTGCTACCTTGACCTTCGCTGAAGACCTCATTGTCCTCCTGGGAGCCAGAGGGACACATGGCCGAGATCCATCGCCGCTTCTCACTTCTAGGGAGGGGGAGGCTGAACTGTCACAAGGCGCTAAGTGCAATCTCCCAGGGCCAGAGTGGTGAACCAGGGCTGGGAGAATCAGGTATGATGTCCAGACTCAGGACCCACCCCAAGGGCCCAGCCCCCAGCCCCCAGTCCCCAAGCCTGGGCCCCACCCAGCTCTGAGCATAAGGACAGAGCAGGCCCAGAAGCCCCGGGATGCCAGCTCCGCCTGCATCCTGCCTCGTGCCACAGTCCTGCGGCCAGAGATAAGAGGCGTCCTCGTGCCTGCCTGGGGGTCCTCCCTGCCCACCCCCGGGCCACTCACTCGGTCCGGGCCCTCAGCAGGAACTGGTGCTTCGCGTGTGGCCCGTGGAGGAGCTGCAAGAGGAACACGTGGCCGGGGATGCCCTGCAGCTTCAGGCTCAGATCCTTCACCTGGAGCTCGGCCATCTTGGCGTGGATGAAAACAGCGAACTTCCCTAGCCTGCATGGGTGGGGGGTGGCGAGGTCAGCCTGGCTTGTCCCCAGGCTCCCAGCCCCACCGTCTCAGGGCTGCAGAGTTCCAATCGCAAGGAGAAGGGGAGGTCTGCCCCTCCGGCTCCCTCCCCACGGAAACTGGGCTGTGTAAGATGTCACCTCCCTAACAGCCTGCACAGTCCCAAGGAAAGGGGATCCCACAGAAGTGGAAGGGGACAAAAGCTAGTCCCTGCCCCAGGCATGCTTCCAAGTTCTCTTGGAACCTCTCCCTTGAGTCCCTGTTCTAAAGAGCCCACGGACAGCCACTTGGATGAGACCCTGCGCTGTGGAGTGTCTGCCTCTCTCAGTGGTGTAGAACTTGAACTGTGTCTCCTGTTTGCCCCACTCTGTCCCAGGGCTTCACCCCTCCTGGCCCACAATTTGGGCTCAACAAACACTTGTGGCGGCACCTGGGTGGCTTCGTCGGTTGAGCGTCCGACTTCAGCTCAGGTCATGATCTCACAGTTCGTGGGTTCGAGCCCCGTGTCAGGCTCTGTGCTGACAGCTCAGAGCCTGGAGCCTGCTTCGGATTCTGGGTCTCCCTCTCTCTCTGACTGTCCCCCGCTCATGCTCTGTGTGTGTCTCTCTCTCTCAAAAATAAATAAACGTTTAAAAAATAAAAATAAATAAATAAATAAACACTTGTGGGCAGAAGGAGCAGGTGGGTGGGTCAAGGATGTTCCACGGATTCCTTCCTCTCAGCATGTGTAACCCGAAGTCAGTATCTCATACTCCGAACCAGATCGCGTCACTGTTCCCCATTCCGGGGAAACATCCCATCAGGTTGTCCAGGAGGAAAGTCAAGCGTCATTCTCGTCTCTTCCTCCCTCTCCCCGCACACCCAGCCAGCGGGTCTGTCCTATCTGACCCCCTCTTGTTCCTGTAATCCACTGACCGCACCTATTGTCACCTGGGCACAACTGCAATAGCTTCTGGCCTCTCCCCTCCAGTCCACCCCCAAATTGGCCAGGAGTAAGAGGTCACTCACCTGCTTCACTCTGCACATTCCCCACAGCCCTCAGGACACCCAACCTCTGTACTGTGACTTTCAATGCCCCAACTTCCTGCTCCTGGCCAGATTAGGCTTCATCATCCCCAAAACAGGATCTGCTGTTATACCTTCCTGTGACTTTGCTACATTTCCTCCCAAACTCCTTCTCTACCTGGCAAACTCCTATTGATCCTTTTTTAAAAAACATTTTTATTTATTTTTGAGAGACAGAGAGAGACAGATCATGAGCAGGGGAGGGGCAGACAGAGAGAGGGAGACACAGAATCGGAAGCAGGCTCCAGGCTCTGAGCTGCCAGCACAAAGCCTGACGCGGGGCTCGAACCCACGAACCGTGAGATCATGACCTGAGCTGAAGTCGGACGCTCAACTGACTGAGACACCCAGGCACCCCCTATTTATCCCTCAAAACCCAGCTCAGATGTCCCTTCCTCTTTGAAGTTTTATTGATTCTCACCCCATGCAGGGGATGGGACAGTACAAGTACACCTTTCCATCAAAACCCTAACCAGGTGGTCATCAGGATGTATTTGAATTGTTCTGAGAGCACCTGTAGGCAGAAAACAAGTCTCATTCATCTTTATGTCCCCAGCACCCAAAAGGGCCCAGTAGAGAATAGGAGTCCAGAGGCATTTTAATGAATGAACGAATAAATCAGGAATGAACCCTTCCCATAGTATAAGAAGTCCATTCTTCATCGCATTCAGCCTTAAGGCTTACCTTCCTCAGAAAGTCTTATCGTTCATCCCAAACTTATTACTCACAGCTAATACTGAGTGTTCACCACATGCCAGGCCCTGTGCTATGGTCTTTCCATGTATTATTGTCACACTGAATCTCTCTACATGGCAGTCTCTATCTTCCAGATGGAAGAGAATGGTTAAGAGCCTGGGAATGGGATCGGACATCAGAGGAACCTGGTCTCCGGGCTCCTGCACTTTACTAGCTCCACGATCTTGAAAATAATAAGGGAGCCTACTTTCCAGGGAGATGTTTAAAGGAGTGAAGAGAATAATCTGCACAGCTTGCCTGGCACAGACTCAGTAAATGTTGGCCATCATCATTATGACTCAGGGCGGAGCTGGGACTCCAGGGTTGTGCTCCTAATCTCTGCTCTACTTTGGCTTAGGCTCAGAGCAGCGTCAAGTCCTCCACATACAGTCCAGCCCTTGGTTCTTAGGTCTGGAAAATGGAATGGACTTGCCTCACATCTCTGCCTGTCCTGGGGGGAGCCTCCAAGGCTCAGGGTGCCCCAGGGAAGCACTATGTCTGGCTGTGGTTCTTGGACTGGTTGCGAGCCCAACAGTGGGCAAGAAGGGAGCCTGGAGCCAGGCTCCCTCCCCCGGCCCTGCCCAGACTCACTCCTTCCGCCGGGAGAGCAGCAAGCAGTCATTGAAGAGGTGCAGGTAGACTGCCTTGCTGGACAGCTTCAGCTTGGCAGGGGGCGCTGCGGGCAGTGGTGCCAGCTCCACCAGCTCCCCGTGCCGAACCAGCCAGCGGGCCTGAGAGATCAGTGGGAAGATCTGGAAGGTTGGAAGGGGCAAGGGGGAGGGCAGGTCAGGCCCAAGACAGCAGGGCAAAGAGCACGGAACAGGGGATGGGAGGGGATGGGCAGTGATGACCTGGCCCCCAGTGCCCAGGAAGGGAGGGGACAAGAGCTGCCCCTTCATGTACCCCATCTCCCCCAGCTGCGGACATGCACCTTGCCCTCAAAGTGGATCTTCTTGCTCAGGTGGATGAGCTCCTCTGTCCTCTTCATGGACTGCACACTGGCATTGCACTCTTGCACCAGCTGAGGAGGCCGTGGGTGGGTCACCGGCAGCCCCCCCCAACCCCAGCTCCCAGAGCCCAGCCTCAGACTCCCACCTGGGGACCAGAGGCTCTGACAGCTGGGGCTCATTTGGAGACATGCTGGCATATGGGGGGAGGCCCTCAGGAGCTGAGCTTACCTCCTTGAGCGCATTGAAGGCCTTGGTGGCCACATCTTCATCTTCTGAGCCCTGTGCCGTCCTCTTCAGGATGTTCTGGAGGGTGGGGGCGGGGCAGTGAGGCAGGCCATGACCTCCACCCATAACCCTGCCCACCCGTGGGTACCCATTTCTTCACACGGCCCTCACTGTAGCCCGGTGCCCTCAAGGTACCTCCACCAGCATCTTGAGGCGGGTGATCCTCTGAAATGGCAGGATAAGGAAGGAGGTGAGGGGCAGACGCTGGCATACGGGGGACTCCTCCAGGCGAGCCAGTATGCCAGGGAACTTGGGATTCTCCAGACTGAAAGATGGCGAGGGGTTTGGGGTCACGGATGGGTGCTTGGTCCCATCAACTGTCAGGATCCATGACCCCAGCCACCACCTTGGTTTGTCAGGTGCCTTCCTGCCTCTTGCGTTTGGATATAACCTTATCCTTGTTAGAGAGGCCTGTTCAGGAAGGAACTCCTCCCCTCCCAGGTCACCCTTCCTCACCCAGTCCTCTGTACCCACTCCTGCCTAAGACCCCCTCCATCCTCCCCCGCCCCACCCCCACCCCCCAGCCTCCGAGCCTCCAGCCCTACAGCAGGCGCTGGTAGGTGCGCTCCTGGTAGGCCTGGTTGGTGACGTAGGGTAGGTACACTCGGCGGAAGGCTGGGCAGTGGTGCAACACAATGTCGCACACGCTGAAGCGCAGGACATCTGACTCTAGCCGCTGCTCCAGGTCCTGCAGGAACCTGAGGGGTCCGGCAAGGGGTCAGGGTCAAGGCCAAGGAGAGAGCCCAGACCTGGGGCCTCCTGCAGCACCCTGACCGGACCACTCCCTCACCTCTCGCTGGTGCTCTTGACCTCAGGCAGTTTGGAGAACAGCCACTGCTTGTCCTGCACCCCTAGACATTCGCTGAGCTCAGCAGAGCCTAAGAAGTGGCCCACGGCCACCGACAGGCTGTGGATGTATGAGGCCTCGGACGTGATCAGCTCAAACTTGGCCTGAGTGTGGGCGGACGCGGGGTTGAAAGGGCCGGAACAGCCCATCCCTGACACTGTGACCTCACTTACCTCCCGCCCTCCTCACCCTCCTTTCCTCTTCACCCCGCACCCCTGGCTGCGCAAGCCCCGAACACCACCAAGTTAGACGCCGCACCCTCGTGTCCCCGCCTCTTCTCTAGCCCCACCTCCGGATACCTGAGGCCAGGCGGGTTTAGGGGACCCATCCCCTGCCGCGCGCAATTGTTCAAACCCAGTAGAAGACCTTGGCTGAGCCCCTAGCTCCACCCACTGGGCCGGGCCCTAGTCCTCCAAAGGCCTTGCCCCTCCGCCGGGGAGCCCTTCATTTAGCCCCGCCCCCGCTCCAGGACCTGCTAAGTCCCTCGCTCACCACGCAGCCCCTCCCCTGCCCTCGCTTTCCCCATCCCACCTCAGCCATCCAGCCTGACTGTCGGCCCCGCCCCCGCCCCACCCCTTCGTCCAGCCGCTGCCCTCGCCTGCAGCACCGCTCCCAGCCCGCTAGCAGCCAGCCCACCTTGTCAGGGCCTTGCACCCACCTTTCGCACTGACAGTCCCGCCGGCCCCGCCCTCTTGTGGCCCCGCCTTCCCCGCTGAGCCCCCTGGCCACCTCCTGCTGGTTGCAGTCCCAGTCGCTGGGTACCCCAGGGCCCCGCTGAGTCCCGGGACCCCGTCCTCCTGGCCCCGCCCCTTCTGTTGCCCCGCCCCTCGCGGGGCCCAGGGCCACCTCCCCGGCCGGCCCCGCCCCGCCGACCCCCGGCGCCCACCTCCTGCAGCTTGCAGTCGCGCAGGCTCAGCGTGGCCAGGACGCCGCTGCCGCGCACGTCGGGGATGTCCTGCCACAGCGAGAAGGTGGAGCCTCGCGCCGAGCGCTGCGCCCGGAAGGAGCTGCTCGGGGAGAGGTTGGCGCGCGGCGGCCCGGGCCCCTCCTCCGCGCCCTCCGCCTCGTCCCCCGGGCCCTCCTCCTCGCGCTGCTGCCGCCGCAGTTCGCGGGCGCTGGCCACGTCGCTGTATTCCTGGTAGAGGACCGCTGGGCGGGGAGAGGGGCGGGGGAGGGCCGTGGGGCGCCCGCCTGCCCGGCCCGGCTCCTGCCCGGCTCCCCGACAGCCCGCCTCGCTGAGCGCGCCTTCCGGAAGGTTCGGGTAGCGGGACACGGCGGACCCGGGCACGCACTCCCTCACCCCTTCCCGTAAACTGCTGCGCGCCCCCTGCGTGCGAGCGCTGTGCTTGCTACTGAGATTCAATTCTCTCCCTCTCGCTCGATCCCAACCTCCGAACCCTCCAACCCCCCAGCCCTGCCTCCCACGTACTGTTCAGGAGAAACCGTGACTGGCGCCGCTCGCTGGCGCTCCTGGAACCCAGAGCCAGCTCTTCCTGCGCGTCCAGCCTAGGAAAGGGACAGTGTCAGGGCCCTTCTTCGTCTGCACCCCCTCCTCGCACCGAGCTCGAAGTAGGAGATGGTACCTGGGCTCGGGCCAGCCGCTCTGGCCGCCGCTCAGGTCAACAGGGGCGGGCATCGCCGTACCGTCCACCCTCATCTCTACACTGCGCGACTCCCTTCCAGACGCTTTCCCTGGAGAGGGCGAGAGCTGAGGGTGGGTGGCTCCCAGAATGGCGCTGGGCACCCGGGGTGCCATCCTCCAGCTGATCAGCACCCAGTCTCAGGTGTGGGCGGGGCCCCGTGCTGCATCTGGCTCACGGCCTGCTCTTAGGGCCCAGGGGAGAGGCTGGTACCTTCCCGAGCTGCTCCGGTGCCTGACCCTGGGGTCAGCACCCTGGCTGCTGAATTCCGCCCCAGGCGCAGGGAAGAGTGCAGCCGGGTCATCAGCTCAGAGGCTGAGAAGCGCCTCCGCTCAGGCCCCTCCAGGCCTAAGCGCGAGGGCCCGGACAGCTCCAGCGGCCTAGGCTCCTCTGTGCTCGGGGCTTGCTCTGCTGCCTGGCCAGGCTCCAGGAAGACAGCGTGGGCCTCGGGGCTGCCAGGGACCTCTTCAGGCTGGTATACCCGCATCTTGCGCCCTACGGAGAAGTGGGGTGAGAGCGCAGGCTGGCGTCTATCGGGCGCTCTCTCCACTCCTGCCTGCTGCTACCCTGTGGCCCTGAGCTTCTGAAGGACATGCCTCAGGGAAAGGCCAATGTTTTTGCCAGGATCTGGTCCCCCCAAAAATGGGATCAGCAAGAGGGGTAGAGAGAGCACAGTGCCTGACTGCAGTGGGCAAAGGGCCGAGGAGCTCAGGGCAGCCACTCATTTGCTGTGCAACGTCCCACAAGTCACTTGCCCTCCCTGAGCGCCAGTTCCTTCCCTTACCACTAAAATCTACCACTTGTCCTGACTGTTTGGAGAACTCAGGGGCTTAAGAGTCATTAAAGAACCACCCAACCTCTCCCCTCTCTGCCCCACTGGGCCACCACCCCCTCGCCCAGAGTGACTCACAGGCTGACTTCTTCTCTGAGCCGTGGCTGGCCCGGCGCTGTGGCTGCGGGTGCTGGGGGCTCCAGGGTCCCTCCAGAGCTGGGGGCTGGGCACTAGGACAGTGTGGCCAGCTGCCAGCCCTGCTGGGCCGCATCCCCCCGCTGGTGGAGATCTCGGTGTCTGAGACTCCCAGGGATGAAGGCCATAGCAGCCCTTGGAGAGGAGTAGGGGTCCCCAGGGACCAGCGGCTGCCAGGAGCCTGCAGCTCCTCTGGGCCGACGGGGAAGAGGTCCAGACACACAGGGCTCGGGGGCTGCAGTGTGGGCAACTCTGCAAAGGACAGACTCTCCTGCTGGCACACAGCTACTGCGCGGCGGGCAGTGCCACGTGGCCCGGCCAGGTGGGACTGGAGGGTGGCAGGTGGCCCACAGTCCATTCCTCCTTTACTCTGCCACCCACCTGGACCTGCAGGGAAAAGGGTGTCAGAGGCGGACACACAACAGCAGACCTGGCCAGCAAGCCACCTTTGGAGGCCTGGACAAACCCCTGTGTGTGCACTTCTGTACCAGCAGGCTCACACCTGATTGCATGGCAATAGCTCACACTTAAGCTCATACTTGACACTTACTGAATGGCAGGCCGAGTGCTTTAGATACATAATTGCATTTACACGACAACCCTGAGCTGATGCTATTATCATCCCCATTTTATAGGTGAGGAAAGCGAGGCACAGAGGTTATTTAGTATATGGTGGAGGCAGGATTCAAAGCCGGGCAGTCTAGCCTCTGAGTCTGCACTTTTAACCACCTCGTGCATTTTCAGCTCTCGCTGACATCGGATCAGACACACAGGTACCTACGCTGTCACACAAACACATGTATGTTCCGTGCACTTGCACACACGTCTTCTTCCGAGTACGCACATGGACATATGCACTTTCGCAGATACACTCAGACATTTCAAGTTCACGGGCTCGCACATTCAAACACTTTTTACACAACTATGTATATTCACACAGTCTCTCTCACTCGCTCACACACACACACACACACACACACACACACTGACCCATCAGATATTTTTGTATCGGCTCAAGCTTTCTCTCACTCCTGTTCCATTCACACTCACACACCAAGATACAGACACAAACACACAGGCCCAGAAGTCCTTGCCTCGGTGTTACCCAACCTCCTCTCCCATGCCCAGAGTTACAGCCTTCAGTGCTGACTGGTGCCCACACCCTGCCAAGCTGGCTGGGAGGGTCACAGACTGGCAGTCGGGCCACCACCCAGATCAGGCTAGGCCCTCCCAGGAGAAGGGCAGGGAGATGTCCCGGCCCCAAGGCTCCCCAGCTTGGGGCGAGAGAAGGGTCCTTCCGTGCCCCAGCTCCCAGCCCCCCGGAGCAAGCCAGGCTGACCGGGTCCTCTCTGGGCAGGAAGTCATGCCAAGGAGTCTGCCGGAGCCTCGGGACAGGCCTAATTGAGGGATCGGGGCCCCCACAGCCCTCCCCCCCTGGCCCTCCTCTGGCTGCCCTCCTGCAGCCCCCTCACCTCTCCAGCCGAGCTCTGATGTTGTTCTGCTTCGGCAGGGGAAGCCCTTTCTCTGCCCAGCTGGCTGGGGGAGATCCCACCCAGACAAAGAGTTTGATTCATCAAACCCTGTGGTGAGGCAAGCGGTAGGGAGGGAGGGAGCAGGCAGCGGGCTGGGCGGGGGCCTACCCTAGCCTGGCCTCACTGTGGGCAGGCAGGGCAGCATGGACCCCCCCAGAGGCCCCCTCAGGCCAGAGGAGCAGTGCCCAGCCTGGCAGGGCAAGGAGACCTAGGGGACAGAGACAGAGACCCAGAGATATGGAGACCCTTTAGGCAGCATCTCAGAGCGGAGACCCCAAAACACAAACCCAGAAAACCACAGACGCCAAGACATTCAGGGACCCAGAGATGGAGACAGAGAGGCAGAGACACTGAAAATTTCGCAGACCAGATACTCAGAGACAGATGAGAAGCACAGAGAAACCCAGGGAGACAGATGGATAAATGTTTTGTGCCCTGCGGGGTTGCCAGTCCAGTGAGGGAGCTAAAACTGAAAACAGTTACAATCTGGGTTGGCAGGAGCCCAGCCAGAGGAACCAGCAGCGCTCAACTTGACCTGAGCATTCCAGGAGGGCTTCCTGGAGGAAGTAAGGGTGAACTGTTCCAGCTGAAATAACCAGGGACCCAGTAAACATAGATAGGGAGAAAATCTTGACCTGAGAGGAACAGTGACCGTGTCAGTGGCCTTGGGAGAGAGGGATGGAGGAAGACCTAGTGGGGGACCACTCTGCACGGCCGGCCAGCTGCTCCCCTGCTCTCTTCAGTCCCTGCCTGGGGCAGGGGGGCTGCTCCTAAGAGACAGTTACGCCTAAGAGTCCAGGCCCTCCTCACAGGGACAGCGTTACCTGGGTGCCTTAAACCTCTGTCCATCTGAGCACGTCTGTTTTCTCACCTGGGAAATAGGCTAGTCATGCCAACTTTAAAACACGAATATGGGGGCGCCTGGGTGGCTCAGTCAGTTGAGCGTCCGACTTCGGCTCAGGTCATGATCTCACTGCTCATGGGTTCGAGCCCCGCGTCGGGCTCTGTGCTGACAGCTCAGAGCCTGGAGCCTGCTTCCGATTCTGTGTCTTCCCCTCTCTCTGCCCCTCCCCTGCTCATGCTCTGTCTCTCTCTGTTTCTCAATAATAAATAAATGTTTAAAAAATTTTAGAAAAAAACACGAATATGAGAACCCATGGTAGCACGTGTAAAGCACCTAGCACATAGTGGGAATTTTGTAGTTGATAGTCATTCTACTGAGTCTTGTGATTGGTCTTCCTCTAGTCAGGCAGGTGGCTTGGGCCATCACACAGATGGGGAAAGCGAGGCAGGGAGGATGAGACCCACTCTTGTTTGTAGGAGCATGTGGAAGGAGACACGAGACCACTGCCCACCAGAAACGTCTCTTTTTCTCCACGAGTCTGAAGTCCTCAACACAGAAGTCCTACTTGCTTCTGCGAGGACCCATATGCAAGAACACACATGTGCCTCTGTTGCCTTGTATTCTGGCTGATCCTCTCCACTTGGATTCTGGAAGCCCCTGGAAGGCAGGGAGCACATATCCCCTATACCCTTCTGAGTTACAGGGGTAAACGGGCAAAAGCATGGAAACCTTGGGGGCAGGAGCACTAAAGACTTAGAGGAGACAGCTGGGGTGAATGCTGAGGGAAGGCGGTAGAAGGCTTTCTGGAAAGATGAGGCTGGAGGTAGGTCCCTGGGGGAGGAAGTCAGGAGTGAGTCAGCCTCCACCTCCGTCCAGACCAAAGGGCAATGGGAATGACCCTGGGATACCAGGGGATACATAGGCTAAGAGACCAGCGCTGCGGCCTTCCAGAGGTGCGGCCCGCTCGACCTCAGTGCTGGGGACCAAGGAGGGGTAGAGCTCTGTTCGTATTGTGTGTAGCTCATCTCAGCTAGAGGGGGCGGGAAGGGGGAGGGGGTGAAGGAAAAAGCCTCAGGAAGAGAACTGGCCCAGAGCAGTAGGGACATTCCCTGCCCCAGACATGATCACAGGATATTCTGGTGCCAACGGTCATTCTGGAACGCACAGGGGAAAGCTCAGTGTTGACATTGACCAGCTGTGTGGCCTTAGGCAAGTCACAGCCTGTCCCTGGGCCTCAGTGTCCCCATCTGTAAAGTAGCACATAAGGGCTCTCCTGGCTGCCCCCTCTAGGAGACCTGTGTCATCATGAGTGACTCGCGGAGAAGGATGGGCAGGGGCCGGGGAGGGTCCCATCCGGTGGGCACTGCTCATCACACAGACGATGAGCTCACTTGGCAAGGCTGGCAGAGAGGGTCTCTGAATACTACCATGGTCCAGTGAGAGCACCTCTGGCTTCCTGTGCCCAAGTTCTCCCTGCTCCCTCTCTCCTGCCCCTTGCCCCGAAGCCCTGAGGGGTAACGCCCTGCCACAGCCCCTCTGCCTCCCAAGGGACAAAGGCAAGTGGCAGGTCATGGCTGGAAAGGGGATCCAGGCCAAACAGGCCATGGAGCCCCAGGAGGCCATAAGTGGGTGGGAGCCAGGATCAGAGAGCAGGCAGGCAGCACAAAGGACTCACTCTGGGAAGACTGGCGGGAGCAGGGTGGGGCCCTACCTCAGCCAGGGAGCTCCGTCCGGCCTCCGACACGGTCCAGGGCTCCAGACCACCCTGGGGCTCTGGGGTTGTAGCTGCGTCCTCAGGGGGCGATGTAGGCATGGCCCCCCCCGAGCCGGGCCCTGCAAGATCCCGGGTATTGTGTGGGGCGGGGAGGGGGGAGGCGAAGGCGGAGGGAACCTTGCAGGCGGGCAGACGGCTGTCTCAACGTGCCTGCTCCCCGCCCCCCTTCCTCAGAACCGGTTTGGCCAGTCTGGGGTACTAGAGGGGGGCTGGAACAATGGGAGTCCTATGCCCAGGAGAGGCTCTGAAGGACCCCAGACCGATGTCCTAGAGATGGGGGATGCACTGCTTTTCCTGCTAGGAAACAGGTCACCCCCTCACCTGGAGCTGCCCAAACGTGAGACGCACGGCAGTGGAGGGGCTTCGCAGAGAACCTCCTGAGCCTTGCACTCCTCAGGGACCCTGAGAACTCAGCAGCGTGCTGGCCCTCTCTGAGCTGCCTACAGCATCTATAAAATGGGAACGCTCATCTCTATGGTGGCGAGATGGAAATCGAGAAAGTTTGGTGACGCTGTGCATCCAGGACCATCCTGGCCAGGCCCTTCCAGCATCACTGCTCTCATGAATGACCCATCCTCCCCTGCTGCCTGGAATGACCCACCTTGCCAATTTCAATGGCCTCCCCCACCAGGAAGCCTTCCCAGACTCTAGTCCACACCAAATGAGCCCTCAATAAACCAATCGTCCAAGTAGAACCAGCCTCCAGTAAGGAGGCAAGCATGCAATCTTCCCAAGCCCGGGAAAGGGAAAGCTGCTTTCTTCCTAATACTATCTGCCATTTATTTAAGCACCCGGTAACTGCCAGGCACTCAGTAGTAACATGAACACGTACGCAAATACCAATACCGTGTTGCTAATACCGTATTGCACACTATGTGCCAGGCACTGTTCTGAGCACGGCACCCCTATCTGCAGGTTTCCCTCACTACCCAGAAGCAGAGCGTTCCTATGATATCTTTCCTAAGCCAAAACGACAGAAAGTGAAGAAGCAATTATCATTAATTTGTATGGAAAAATGTTTTTAGCATTTCCATACCCCAAAAAATACCCTCTCTTGGGTTTTTCTGATACTTAGGACATATCTTGCTAACAGATGCACAAAATAAATGAAGATAAAGCACAGATGCCCCCAGACACAGTTCAAAGCTCTGGTGGCTTGATAGTGACATGCTGAGGGCATGTGCCAGGGCAAAGCTTGGTGGGGCTGGGCTCTCTGCTCAGGGCGTCTGCTGCCTTTCTAAGGGGTGGCTGCACAACAAACGTTGAACGCTATTTTCCCTTTTCCTTTTTCCGTAAAAGCAAACATGTTCTTTGGATTTCTTCCGTTAGCGAAGACACATACTAGTAGAGGTCTTCCGGGAAAGCCAGGTCGCATAACTGCAAACTTTTGAAAACTTTCATTTAATCTCTGCCACGACCCTATGAGGTCGATACTGTTACTGCTCCCACGTTATCAGATGAGGACAGGAGGCTTGTGCAGGTCACATCAGGGGAGGTATCGCATTAAGTCTCCCGTTGGCTCTATGAAGTCTCTATTTTACATTTATGAAACTGAGGTTCAAGGGACGAAATAACTTGCCCAAGGTCATGCAGCCAATAGGTGTCAGAACTAATATTCAAACCCAGGTCTCTGACTCAACCACCAACCTGTGTCCTTAACACAGGACTGCATCACCAGGCTTTGGGGAGTCTCTGGTGAGAAGTGTGTAAACATCTGTCGGGAGGTGTCTCAGCTCTCCCGGCTAAACGCTTTTACTATTATTCATGCACTGCAGGCCTCCGTGAGCATATGGGGCAGGTATCCTGGGCCCAGATCCCAACGAACTCTTCCCCACCAACTGTGACCATTCAATATTGAGTGATTAGGGTCCCCCACTCCCTTGGCCTCCAGAGCATCCCAACATAATGAAGAGACACTACACAATGTGTGGGGGAACCAGGTGTCCATGGAGACGTGGCACGCTGGGAGGGCAGAGAGGTTTATTGCCAGCTTTGCGCATAGAGCAGGAGACGGGGACAGGGAGCGGAAGGCAACGCAGGACTAGCGGTCTACGGAGAGCTCTCCGAGGCCAACCTCGGGGCCGCTGGCCAAGGTACTGCCCAGACCCCCAGTCAGAAGCCGAGGACCCCAATGGAAGGAAGCATCTGGGGAACCTAGGTTTTTGGAAGTCCCCTCCTCACTCGCCCCTGGTTCTGGGCTCTGGGGACAGAGCCCCTGCTGCAGAGGACAGAAAACATAGCTTGGTCAGCCTGAATAAGCTGGCCCTCGAGAGCAGAGAGGACACGGGTGGGGATAGTGTGATAGAAGGGGCGTGGCGTGGGCGGAGTTTGGTGAAGGGCGGGGCCAGGCAGAAACCGGCGGACTCCGGCCAATTCTCCCTCTAGGAGAGGCCAAACCAGGGGGCGGGGCAAGAGGGGGCTGAGCTAAGGCCTGGGGGCGGGTGGGGGCGTGGTCATAGGGGGAGGAGCCTGGGTCCGTTAGCTGAATTTAAGGGCAAGGCACCATTCCGAGAGTTTCCCGGGTATTAATGGGTATTAATGGGTATTAATTCATTTTAATCCTCACAGCAACACTAGGAGGTGAGTCCAATTACTACTCCTGTTTCACACGTGAAGAAACTGAAACATAAAGCAGTTATCATTTGCCCAAAGACACAGAGGTATAATTCGAAACCCGTAACACTAGGGGACCCTGATAGAGAGGCGGGGCTGGCAAAGCCGGAGGGGTCAGGTCTCCTGGCCTTCCTCCATCTCTGTTGCCTAAAGATAATAGTAATGGTGGTGCTACTAATTTATTACTACAATGTGCTGGGCGCTGTGCAAGTGCTTGACACCGAATCTTCATTACGGCCCAACGAAGTAGATCCTTTTCTATGGCATACCCCCGTTTACAGCTGGTCCGCGGCAGCGTCTGAACTTGAACCCAGGTCTGTCCGATACACAAATACCTCGAAGGAGACGATGAAGCCCAGATGCACGGCCAGCAGCTTTCAGCAGCCTTCGGCAGAAGGTCCCCTGTGCGTCGCGAAAGGCCGGGTACCTGAGCCGCGGACCGCGCGGGGTCCCGCGAGGCTCTCCAGCCCCTCCGCGCCCCGGAGCCTGGCCCCTCCCCTTCAGCCCGTACCCGCCCCAGCTCTGCCCAGCAGTCCGCGGCGCAGACTCAGCTTCCTGTCTTCCTCGTTAGGCCCCTCTCCACCCCTCCCACGGGCTCCCTGCTCCGCCTCCAGATTCAGCACCCCGCCCCCCAGCCAGGCCCCGCCGGGCCCCGGACTCTAGGGTCCCGCCCCTCCCAGAGAGGCCCCGACCCCCAACCTGGTGGCTCCCAGGGCGTGTGGTCCTCCTGGGCAAGGTAGGCTGGAGGTGTGGGCGCAGGTGTGAAGTTGACAAAACTGTATAGCAGCTGTGGTGTTCGCACTCGACAGGAGAAGTATGAAGTCCGAGGTGAAGGCGACGAGGAAAGCCTGAATGGCCAGAGGGACTCCAGGGCCCAATCTCCAAACTCACCCCCACCTGGGTCCAAACTCACTCCCGTGGTCAAGATGAGCCCGTGCCCAGAATCCTAGTCCCCTCCCTCTATTTCCCTATCTCTGAGCCTGGAATTCGGCCCCCATTTCCCTATTCCTAAACCACCTTTCCCAGTCTCTGATCTCCATTTCCCCGTCTGCCCCTGTGTTCCCCTCTTCTGCCCCATGCTCACATTCATAATGACCAGAAGGTGGGCCAGGGCCTCAAGCAGAAGCAGGCAGATTCCAATGCCCTGTACCCGCTTAGCCATGGGCGGCCGATACTCACACGTGAACTTCTGGGTGTCCAGTCAGGTCTCCACCCAGTTGTTGAGTACAGCAAAGAGGGGTGCCAGCAGGAAGCCTGCCACCGAGATGGTGATGGACCCACACTGCAGCACTGGGAAGTGGGGTGTCAGACCTGGGTCACCTTGAGGGCTGAGTGAATGAATGAATGCAGGTGTTGAAGTTTCATATTTACCCAGTGATGTGTTAGTACATCACAGTGGAGAAAATTGAAGCCCAGGGAGGTCGAGGACCAATTTCAAGGTCAACAGCAAGACCTTGGTAGAAACAAATCTGGAAGTTCAAGGATGATGCCACTCTGTTGGTCCACTCTGTTGGGAGGCAACAGCCCAGAGTGGAGTAGGGAGCCCTCACCTGCCTTTGAAGAATGCCATGTAGAAGGGAAAGTAGAACGTTGACAAACTCAAAGATGAAGACTCTGAAAGTGAAGGTCTTCATGGAGGGTCTGGGTCGTGTGCATCTCTGGGCAAAAGGCAGAGATGGTCAGAGTTCTATTGGCTGTAAGGGGGAAGGCACAGCTCAACAGGGTCAGTCCATATGCTTCTGTCCCCAACCCACTTTCACTTAATGCCAGCCACGCACTCCTGGCCATCTTCATTTGAGGATGGCTGAGTAGGCTGGGGACACCAACATGGGAGCTGAAGGGTTTGAGGTGTACAGAGTCTTGCCTCAGGGCTCCCAGTACTCAAATGATGCCTGGGGACCCCTGTGAGCCCCTGCCCTCACTCACCCCACCTGGTGAGCTGCTCAGCCAGCAAGGTATAGACCTGGCCCAAGAGGCAGATTGGCACCAGGTTGAGCACAGTGCTGCTGACTTTGGCAGAGCTATGGCCCTCACCTGAAGCCCAGCCAGGTGGGCAGGGGTAGGGGAATCCGAAGATGCCCATATTGTGCCTGGAGTCTAGAACAGTGCTCCCACCCTCTGCTGCCCCAAGGGGCACACACTTGGGTCATGAACATGGGGTTGCCTGTGTGAAAAACTACATTGCTGATGATGGCATAGTACATGATGACCGACACCGGGAAACTCACCACCACACTGGGCAGGGGGCCAGCAACAAGGGTTGTCAGAACTGGAGGGCAGGCCACCAGGATCCCAGCCCACTCAGGAGGCTATGATCCTTCCAGAGCAAGGGCCCAAAGCCCCCTCACCATGACGAGGATGGCCGAAGAGCTGGGGAGTAGGTGGGGAAAGCAGGTGGAATGTGGGCAAAAGGACTCCTTCAAGCCTATCACTGGGTCCTGGGCCCAAAGCAAACTCTAGACATGCACACCCCTGTCGGAAGAGGCAATGGATGTGCTTCCTGCAGCCCGACAGGCTGGGTGTCACAACTCTGGGGTGGGGGGAGCACCCCATCTTTTTCTGCCTGTGCAGGGAGCTCTGGAAGTACAGGAATGAGGTCCCATTTAGTTTCGTTTCTGCAGGGCCTTCTCCTCCCTGCCGCCCCCCCCCCCCCCCCCCGCCAAGCCTGGCTAAGAGCCTGGGACAGATGGATGGGTAGATGGATGGGAAGGTAAACAGAAATGCAAACAACAAATGGGAGAGGGCTGGATAGACTGACAGTTGGGCGGGCAGTAGGAAGACAGATGGGTGGGTAAACCGGGCAGGCCAACAACTGGCACATCTGTAAGTGGGTGCGCAAGTGGGTGAGTGGAAGGGCAGGTGGGTGGATAGATGGCTGGCTGGGTAGGTGGGTGGCGGGATGGATAGATCATGTATTAGAGTACTCGGTAACTCGTAACCGACTGCCTACTATTCTACAGTAGATACTGGATACGTTGTGGTGACAACCTGGGGAAGGCCCAAGCCCTAATGGACTTTACAGTCTAGCTGGGGAGGCAGACATCGAACAAATAAGCACCACTACGTAATTGTGAAGAAGTCCTATGTGGGAATGATGCTAAGTAAGGAGAAGGTGAAGGGGCAGCCTCCCAGGGTGGTGGTGGTGGTGGCAGCGGTGGCGGCAGGGAGGAACTATGTGTGCAAAGGCAGGGCCATTCTTTAGGTCACATGAGTTGTATGCCACACTATTCCAGGGGGCAACGTTCACAGTGACTTTGTTACCTCAATGTTTCCTTTCTGCTTTTTCAGTCCTCCCACATCTGTTTAACCTAATGCATCCCATATGAGAATGCATCCTACTGGAAGGCTGTGGGGAGGACAATGACAATATGATGTGTGTTTTCAAAAGCTCACCCTGGCAGCTGAAAATGAATTAAGCAGGGCAAACCCAGGAGCAAGGAGATCTTTGGAAGGCTACCACTGCGGTTCAAGAGAAGCAATGGTGGATTGGACTGGAGGTAGAGGGGCAGGGCAGGGAGTGGCAGTGGAGGTGGAGAGAACCAGATTCAGGATCAATGATTAGGTGTTTGGATGGGCTGGTGGCTGGCTGGGTGAGTGGAATGCTTCTCCCCTTCTTCCCTGTTCCAGACAAAGTTTCTCTTTGAGGCCCTAAATGCGCCCAGTGTTTAACCTCACTAAACCTTATATCATCTTGATATCAGGGGCGGGTGGAAAAGTAACCCAGGAGGCGTAGGAAGGAGCCAGATTTGGATCCTGGAATTTTGGACTCCAAAGTCTAGGCTCTTCCCAGCATGCCTTGTGGTGTGTGAGAACTCTGGGAAATGGAGTTCTGGGCCTCGCGGGCTGAGCTGGGCATCACCTCCTCTTCCTGGAAGTCACTGCTACCCCCCCAGTGGTGAACCAGGGTGATGCTCTTGCACTTCCAGGGCTCCAGGAAGGCCGTGGCCCAGAAGGACACGAGGATGCTGAAGAACACAGTCCCCAGATACAGAAGTCACCCAACTGCAAGAGAGGGAGAAGGCACATACTGCAGGGCCAGCACTGCCTTCCCCACAGCCAGGCCCAGGTGTCCCAAACATCTACCCATTCCCTTGCCTTCTCCCTGGCTTGCCTTGCCACGGGGCAGATCTTGGAATTATTCCACATGGCACAGGTATGACAGAGTGGGCACATGGGGAAGGTACGCTCATGGCACAGGTTTGCTCCCTATGAGCAATGAGTGCTCATCGTGGGAGAGTCTATCCTCAGCAAGCCATCTGACGTGGCCCACTCGGCCCATCTTCCGGTGCCTGGCTCCAGCCCCTCATGCTGGTGTTGGCGCCCATGGCAATAAGGCCAGAGATAAAGACGAGGATCCCCATAAGGGCAGCAGACAGGCAGCAGCAAGGCTGTGCAGAAGCCTGAAAAGGTGACAAAGTTCGTGAGCCACCATCTCTGTACTTGATCCCAGGTCCCAGCCCCCACCCCCCAGTGCCAGGTAAAGCAGATGGCCCCCTTCTCCCTTTGCAAAGTACTCTCAGACATGGTGCAGGGGCTGGTACTGTGCCAGCATCTCCAACAAGCCCAGCCAGAGTATGGCAATTGGTGAGGGGTGGTCTGCATCGGGCACCTGGCACCTGCGCAGATCAAAGGGCCCCAGGCAGAGGAAAGGAGGGAGGGCTGCAGGATTCCCTCCTGATGCCCCAGCAGTGGGAGAGAGCTGAGCCTGGGTTATCTCCAGTTCACGAAGGGGGAAGGCTGCAGGGTCGATTCCCCTGGCCAGCAGACAGGAAATGGCCACCTCTGTGCGTTTCTACTTCCTATAGACCGCCACCTGCCAGAAAGAATCCTGGCGTCAGCTCCCTCCCATTAAGGTCCCCGCTCCCCCCCTCCCCCCCCCAGGCAGCTGTCTCACGGCCCCAGCCTCTCTGTGTTGGAGAAGTAGGAGTCGTGGGAATCACTGCCTAGGAATCTGCGAGCAGAGCAGGGGTCAGAAGCCCTCTGCCCAGGGCGAGACCTAACACAGCGGGAGGGCAGAGTCTAGTCGCTAGGCTGGGGACACAGGGTTGAGACGCGCCAGCTGCTAGAGCCGGAGAGCCCACCTACGCACAAAGCGCCGCGTGGGCCGGTGTGTTCCAGCCAGATGAGCATCCGAGGGGACCTGAACGGGCGGGGATCACACGCTGGGAGCCGCCAGGACATGGACAGGCTGAAGACCTCCAGCGAGTCGGGCAGGCGTCGCCTCCCAGCGGATCCAGCGGCAAAGCGCCCCGCCCCTCTGCGGAAGGCCCCGCCCCGCCTCACGTGGCGCGCTGGGCGCCGGCTCCGGTCCCGCGGCTGCTCGGCCAAGTGTTGCTGCAGAGCGTCGCTCGGGCGCAGGCGCCGCAGGGGCCCCCGCAGCGCGGTGCGAATCCAGGTTGGGTCGGGCCTGGGGAAGGAGAGCGGGGTCACCCGCGCCTGGCAGACTCGGCAATCGGGCCGACCCCTCCCCGGCCCACTACTCTCGGCTCTTGCGCGTGCGACCGGAGCAGCTCCCAGGGCGCGCTCAGCTTGGCAAGGCGCGCGGTGGGCCGGAGCCCGGAGCCCCTTCCCTCGCGACCCGGCTGGGAGGTGACAGATCCCGTTCTGTGCGAGGCTCCTTTCGGCCTTCAAAAGCGCCTTGGCGCGCGTTTTCTCGTTTGCAATTCAAAGGAGGAGGGAACTAGCACCCCCATTGTGTACAGGGGGATGGCGCTGAGTAGGCCTGCGACCTTGAGTCGCGGCTGCTGTTTCTCGAGTGCTGGGCATCTCCGGGCTCTGGGCTGAGCGCTGGACACGCGTCGCCCGCTTCAGCATCACAGGCCCTAGGGGTGGGGGTCGGGCTGGGGGCTGACACCACGGTAAAGCTCATTTTACAGATGAGGTCCTGAAGTCGCTTGCGCAGGGCGCAGAGCTTGTTAGGGGAGCCCGCGCAGCCCCAAGGTTCCGCAGGAACTCACAGTGCCAAGGCCACTGCGGGAATCGCAGCGGCTCCAAGGGCAGGAGCAGGAAGGGTCCCATCGCGGGGGTGGGAGGGCAGCTGGGAATGTCTGCCTCACCTCCCTCCTGGGCGGGAAGGCTGGGCCTATCAGTCCCAGTGAAGCCAGAATTAAAGGAAATACTTTGTGCTGCAGCAAGAGGGATTGGGTTTAGCTCCAAGGAGGAACCGCCCATTGCAAGAAATGGAGGAGAGGTGCCCCGGGTTTGCTCCCGGAGGGAAAAGGGGATTTAAGAGAGGGATAGTGGGTTGGCTACTCGGGCCTTGGGGGACGTGTCTCAAGGATTTTGGTTTTCCTGCTGCGGGAAAGGTTGCCCCCGGAGTCTGGGGTACAAATGTTGACTCAGGACGCGCAGAGATGGTCGTCGTTGGGGTTCTCATCCATGGTGTCATCACCGGCCTGGGCTCAACAGGATGGGAGTGAGGGGGAGAGAACCCTGGAAGCAGGTACTGGTGCCAGGAGCTTCTCCGTTCTCTGTCGCCCCAGCTGGGATGCCGGTCGGCCCGCCACTGGCGGCCCCTGGCGGAATAGCCTTCAAGCGTTCAACCCCCAGGCGCAGTCCACACGTCTCCAGCCTCTCCAGCCTGCCCCCCACCACTACCCCAGGCCTGCCCCCCACCACTACCGTAAGAACAACGACGAAGATAATAGCCACCATTTATTGTGCCCTTAACTTGGTGCCCGGTGCAGCTCTAAATATTTCCCACACATTTACTTACAACTCAAAGAAATGTGTGCTACTGTCATCTTCATTTTACAGATCAATGCGTGGGAATTAAAGTGAATGGTCCAAGGTCCCGGTTCTCCTTCACCTTCCTTCTCGACCCCCTCCCCCACTCCCCAGCCTCGGTGAGTCCTCTTTGCTCCCAGAATCCACCCCAACTTTCTAGAATAGAGTTGGACCCCAGCTTCCCCCACCTCCACTGCCCCCGCCTCTGGGTCTGAGGTCACAGGGAGGGGAGAACCTCCACCAATTCCCAGTTTCACTTTCCACCCCCAGCTTGGCCCTCTGGGGATCTGGCCCCCACGCAGCTCCAACTTGTCCTGGCCTCCGATTCCCCTGCCTCCATCTGGGCACTCCCCCACCCCCACCCCAAGCCTGTGCCTGGCACAGGGGCATCACAGCTGGCTCCAGGCTGCCTAGGGAGTAAGGAGATCCAGGGCAAGACCAGGGAGCCCCACCCGGAATCTGGACTCAGCCAGGGCCCTGGAGGCCCACCCAGCAGCCTTTGCAGGTGGGGTTCCTGCAGCCCCTTCCTATCCTGGGGCCAGGTTCCTCACCTGGGGTCCTCCCTGCTCCCCAAGAGATCAGCCAGCCTAGGCTGGCAGCGAAGAACTTTTCACTTATCAGCTCAGCACAGCCTGACCTGGGAAGCAAGGGGCGGGGGGGGGGGGGCAAGAAAAAAGAGAAGGAGAGGGAGGAATGGGCCAGCTCTGCATTTCCCCTCCTCCAGGCAGCCCCAGAATTCACAGTTGGAAAAGCTGGAAGGACCCGGAGAGGGCCTGTGAGGGGTTGAATCTGGAAGGCCGCCTTAGGGGATGAGGGGGCTGTGGCCCAAGGGAGGAGAGTGTGGAGGGCTAGAGCATCAGGGCTGCCTTGTGGCTCTGCGAACTTGCGCAAAGGCCTGTCCCTCTCTGGACCTCACTTCTCTGTCTTAGTCTGTTCGGGCCACTGTAACAAAATACCACAGACTGGGTGGCTTATAAATAACAGAAATGTACTTCCCACAGCTCTGAAGGTGGGAAGTCCAAGTACGAGGGTCCTCGAGGACCCTCTTCCTGGTGCATAGCCTGCACTTTCTGTGTGTTCATTGGGTGGAAGGGGCTACAGAGCTCGGTGGGGTAAGAGCAGGACTCCCATGCATGAGGCTCTGTCCTTGTGACCTCCCAAAGGTCCCTAAAATACCATCACATTAGCGATTTGGATTTCAAAGTATAAATTTTGGGGGGACACATTCAATCCATGGCACTCCCCATCTGTAGGCTCTGTTGGGAGCCTGTTTGGGGAAGGAAGAGGCGGCTGGTAAATCCTGACTCTGGGAAGAACAGCACCGAGGCGGGGCCACAGCACAGCCCACCCATCCCTCCTCCTTCCGGCTTCCCTCCAGAGCCCCAAAGTTCAGTGACTCCAGGGCCCTGAGGAGCAAGCAAGGCTACCCTTTTCTCAAAGGTCCCTCAAAGTCAGGGCCTACCCCTGACCCAGTCTGGGGCGTCATCACTACCCCTTCCTTCCAGGGAGCCTCAGGGCCCGTGGAGGGGTGGTGTGAGTGGAGAGATACTTGCCCTGAGCTGCTGTGAGGCTTAACCTAATGGTGGAATTGGGGGCACCAAAGCAGGGAGAAGGTGACACTTCCCCGGAGTGGCCTCTCCCTCCAAGCTCTGAGAGAGGAGCTTTATCTCGAGCCCAGACCCTCTCCCCGGACAACACGCCCAGGACCCGCTACAGACTGTGTGGTGTCCAGAATTTCAAGACGACCAGAGCAGAGTGTCAAACCAGGCGGGAGGGCCCCCCTGAGGGTGGCCCTGTGGACGGCCCAGGAGGTGGGCCGTGAAGCTGGCTCGAACCCACACGCGTGTGTCCACACACTCTTCTCACGCCCTCACCACGTGGCCCTGCCCAGGGACACAACGTAAGTGCAGCCACCAGCTCTGCACTGCCATGGAGGCCCCCCCGGATGACAGCTGCTAAGGGCTGAAGGGGAACAGCGGCTGGGCTCGCAGGGACACAGAAAGTGGCGCTGGGACAGCAGGTGGCCGGGCTCCGCGTCCCAGTTCCACCCGCCTCCCCACCTTGTCTTTACACAGGAAGACAGCGAAGTGAACTGTTCACCTCCTTGGTTTGGGGCGAAGGTGGGGGACACGGTGCTTCTCTGACGGGGGCAGGGCTAACCAGGGGAAAACTGGCTGCTGGCACGGAGCTGGGGCCCAGGAAGGATGCAGTCGCTTCCTTTCTGGGGGAGTTTCAAGCCCAGAGATACCTGGCTGGTGCTCACAACACAGGCACCTGTAGCCAGAGCCTCACAGTCAGGCCCAGAGGCGACCTTCACCAGGTCCCATCCGCAAGCTTTGCTGTGGCCCCCTGGGGTAGGGTCTACCGGTCTGCCTTGAAGCAGAGAGCAGAAGCCAGCCCACCAGCTGTGCCAGGCTTGGGGGCCTGCGCAGGGACATTCCTTCTCTGGGGCACGGGACAAGCTCAGAGCTCAGCTGTGAACCAGCGCTGGTCCTTTAGGCCCTGGAAGGGGTGACAAAGCTATGGGTGGTGCCCAGGGTAGCAGACACGGTAAACGCCATCATGCAGGTGGTCAGTGTGCCCAGGACTGTGAGCCAGAGGGGGTATGTATGAACCTCCTGCATGTGCCAGCAGGGACACGTGCACGTGTGGAGGGCAGTGTTTTAGGACAAGGGCTGGCATGTGTGAGCATGTGATCATGCCCGTGAGGATGGAGGGTACACAGCGCCAGGGCCGCTCAAGAGGGGGCTCCCAGGGTCAGCAGGCTCTGGAGGTCCCACATCTGGGCCCCCAGGCCCTTCCAGCTGGCTCAGTCAGGCCAGGCCTCAGCTCGGGGTTCCAACCAGGGTACCATCAGGGTGTGTCAGAAAGTATAAAGACCCCCTTCAGCAGCGTCCCCCTCCAAACTTTAGCCTGCATTCACCAGTGTCTCTGGTGGATGGGGCAGGGGTGAGACACAAGAATGGGCATGTTCGATCACTTTCCTGCTCCTGCCCTTGCTGGTTTCCCACAGGGCAGAGCTGCCAAACAGGGCAATGCACTCCCTGACCCTGCCTGGTAAGCTTTCTGATTCCCCAGGCTGGTGGGGGCCCTGGTCCCAGGCCTAGTCTGACACCTTCATGATCAAGAAAGGTATTGCAGGGGCGCCTGGGTGGCTCAGTTGGTTAAGTGTCTGACTTTGCCTCAGGGTCATGATCTCACAGTTTGTGGGTTCGAGACCCGCATCGGGCTCTGTGCTGACAGCTCAGAGCCTAGAGCCTGCTTTGGATTCTGTCTCCTTCTCTCTCTGCCCCTCCCCTGCTCACACTCTGTCTCTGTCTCTCTCTCTCTCTCTCTCAGAAATAAATAAAAATTAAATAAAAACAAAGAAAGGACTCTAAAAAAAAAAAAAGATACCGCAGAATGAGGGCTTACCTCCTGAACGTGGTGGACTACATTTCCCAGCCTGCCCTGCAGCTCCAGGTTACTATGGGATTGGGTGTTAGCCAGTGGAAGGTGGGCAGAAGGCACACCTCCAGAGGCCGGTCCGGGCAAACCTCCTGGGTGACCTAACACTTGCACTCACTCCCCCTCTGCTGGCTGGATGTCGTTGCCCCAGGGCAAACTGGGAAGCCAGAGTCAGGGTGTCTGCATGAGTTCATTCAGCAGAGCCCCCAGATCCACCTTCACTTCCACCTGCAGTCAGGCTGAGCAAGAAAAAACTTCTATAGAGTTAAGCCACTGAGATTTCAGGGTTTATCTGGTAGAGCAGATCGTGTTGCCTCAATGAACACAGGCTCTTGACTGAAGTCGCTTGAGGTCCAGGGCCCGGCTGGCTGGGATATCCTCTCTTCCCAGTGCCCTCTCTGGGAGGACAGCAGGTTTGGGGGAGGGAGGGGGAGAAACTTGAGTCCTAAGGCCCTGCCCCTATACTTCCTCAGTTTCCAGAGCCTAGACCCTCCAAGGCGGAGGGAGAAGGCCAGGGGGGCCCCGGATGCCCTTAGGCCACTGACACGCAGAGCCTCATGTCTCCACCTCACTGCTGTGATTTCTGCAAGGAAGGTGCCGCTGGGGCAGGAGACTTCTCAGAGCACCGTCCTCCTCGTCCTCCTGACGGGCCCCTCTGGCCTGTCCTCAGGATGAGATCGACGTTCCTGCCTCGGCCTTAGGACCTGGTCCTGCCCTCTTCCCTGGGTCACGGCTGGGAGCAGGGATCAGCTGGAGGTGTTCTCTGAGGTGCCGGAGAGCAGGCCCGCTGCCACCTGGTCCTGGTGCCACAGCTGTTCCGCCAGGCCATTGAGCACGTGGGCAATGTCGGCCAGCCCAGCCCGCCCATCCAGTGTGCGCCCATCTGCCAGTCGCCGCCCCGGCACGCTCTTCACCCGCAAGAGGGGCAGTTCCCAGGCCTGCCGGAAGGCCGTGAGGTCACGTTCAGGCACATCACTGTGCATGTACTGGTCAAATCTGGAGGAGGGTCAAGGAGCCTGGCCCGGTGTCTCTGCTTACCGCCTCATCGCACCCTCTTTCCTGGAGCCCCATCCTGGGGGTGTTGGTGGGGGGGCTGCTGCAGCCTTTAAGGTAACACCCGTGGGCGTAGAGCCCACAGCGGGGCAGAGGCAGGGGGTCCCTGCTCCCCTCTGCTCTGTGCCTTGCCAGGGGTGGCCTCAGCCTGTCCTATGGGCCACCCAAAGGATACTTGGAGCCGATGACCATCCTGACAACACCAGGGGCTTCGCCTGCTACTCGGGCCAGCTGTCCAGGGAGGTCGTCAAAGGAGGCACGGTCGGTGAAGGAGAAGAGGAAGAGGAAAGCATCTGTTTTCTCCTTGCAAGCCTGGGGATGGAGAGGCTGATGGGAGGCTTGTAACCAGGGGTCCAGAACCTCCTATCAGCTGCAGGGCCCTGAGAAGTCTCAGCACAGCCCCTCCTTCTGCAGGCCCAGAGCAGGGACTGGCTGTCCCAGGGCCTGAGTCCCGGTCCCCACGGCCAGCACAGCCTTCTCCCGCCCAGGGCAGCACCCCCAGGCCATGCCCAATTCTGCCTCCTGCAGACGAGGCAGGTACTCAGAGGCCCACGTCAGACAACCAGCTCCTCCCGGCCCCTCCCAGGCCCACCTTCGGGCTCACCGGCAGCATGTGGTCGAATTTTTTGAGGGCAGACTCCCCGCAGTCCCAGAACTCAAAGCGGAACATGACGACACGGTCGCTGGCCCGCAGCTTGGCTGGCCAAAATACCACGGTAGTCTGGATGCCTGGGGGAGGGTCAGCTATTCAGCATGGGAGAGGCGGAGTGGAGGGGCGAAGGGGGCCAGGAAGGAACAGGAAGAAGATACGTCCCTGGTGGGTCACCAGCCTGATGCGGAAGGCATAGTCGCTGACCTGGGAAAATTGTCAGGCTGATGGGAGACACCGAATTCCACTTGTACATACAGGGGGACCCAAATGTACTGGGTGCTGGAGGATGGTGCAGCGTGATGGTTGATCAACATCCAATGGAAGGAAACCAGAAAAGGTCAGTGTTCCCTGAGCACCTGTCTTGTGCCAGCTCAGTGCCAGCCATGTTACCAACACTATCTCTAGTACCAATCCCACAACGATACACTGAGGTTGGTGCCATTATCTCTGCTGAAGAGAGGAGCCAGTGTGGGCTCAGAGAAGCGAAATGCCTTTCCACGGTTGCAGAGTAAATGGTGGGTCAAGGGCCAGTCTTTCCCCCACCCCCGGGAAGGCCTCCACGGATGCACTCACCAGTGGTCTCGTGGTGTGCCACAGGTACCTCTAGGCCAGCCAGCTTGGCCAGCAGCGCTGTCTTGCCCACGCCACTCTTCCCAGACACGAAGATCTTGTAGCTGGCTGTGTCAATGGCCACGGATGGGGGCAGCACTGGGCGCTCCAGCAGCCCTGGGACAAGAAGGGAGCCAGGTGGGGTCAAGAGGTCAACCTGCACTTGCCCCATTAGACCCATCAGCTCTAAGGGCTTTTCAATGCCAGCTGTCCATGGTTCTCTATACTCATTACAGAGGCCTGGGACACAGGCAGGGTCCCTGAATGTGCTCTGTTACGAACATCTGTGTCTGCGAGCTGCACCAAGGCCCACTCCAAATAATACCGAATGACTTTTTTTTTTTAATGTTTTTATTTGTTATTGAGACAGAGCATGAGTGGGGGAGGGGCAGAGAGAGAGGGAAACACAGAATCTGAAGCAGGCTCCAGGCTCCGAGCTGTCAGCACAGAGCCCGATGCGGGGCTCGAACCCACAAGTCGTGAGATCATGACCTGAGCCGAAGTCGGCCGCTTAACCGACTGAGCCACCCAGGCGCCCCCGAATGACTTTTCCTTAGAGTTTGATGCACGAGGGGCACCTGGGTGGCTCAGTCGGTTAAGCGGCCGACTTCGGCTCAGGTCATGACCTTGGGGTTTGTGAGTTTCAGCCCTGCGTTGGGCGTTGGGCTCTGTGCTGGCAGCCCTGAGCCTGGAGCCTGCTTCAAATTCTGTCTCCCTCTCTCTCTGCCCCTCCCCTGCTTGCTCTCTGTCTGTCTGTCTCTCTCTCCAAATAATAAGTGAACATGACAAAAAATAAAAATAAATAAAGTTTGATGCACGAGATTGTTTTCATTGACACTATTATCACATGTTCTAGACTTCCCACATGTAAAGGCAAGGATTTTCATCATTCTTTCCTCAATGGAGAAATATCAGCAAAAATATTCTCAGTTACCATACATAAATAAACTTATTAGAATCAATATACCAAGATCTTTATGAGTACTTTTCATTTGCAAAAAGAGTCTGAATTATGATACATGCATAGCCTTAGCATCTGAAAGTCCTAAGCCGTGGGTTGCCCTGTCCTTCTACGGGCTTAAACCTCCTGGCGCTTTGTTTCTTCCGGCCAGAGCGGAGCTCCCGCAGCAGATGCCAGGCCCCTCTGCTGACCTGTCGGTGCAATTGGGTGAGCTGGCTTCGTCCTGGGAGACGTGAATGTCTCGTCTTGGAGACAGTAGGATACGGAAGAGGCTTGCCTCTACTTACCAGGCTGGGACAAGTCTGTAAGGTGTGCTGTTGAGGGCAGACTGGGAGTCTGTTGTGTAACATGCCCAGCAGAGGGCCTGGCACAGAGGTGAGAACTCAATCGACAGACAGACTCTCTGGTGACAGTGTTCTTGGCAGGGTTTGGGGCTGTTTCCATGCTCCTGGCTCTGATGATGGAATTAGCTCTAAGGAGATTCGGGGGTGGGGGCCCCAGGGATAGGGCTTCCAGGGGTCCCCAAGGCTGAGGAGTGCAGTTAAGCAGGCTCTCACTGCCCTATTTCTCTGCTCCACCCCCACCCGGGGAACAACAGGTGACACAGTTCTCCCAGGGGAGTGACAGGCTGGGGGCAGGCACTTACCGAACACCCGTCTGCGGTTCTTGCGCAGGATGCATGCCAAGTACTCCTTGCCCTCGGCGCTCTCATGCCAGTCTGGGACAATCACTGAGCCCGGGGCGGGTGGTCTGGCCATGGCCGGGCCCCGCGACGGGGTGGGAGATGGCAGAATGCCGAGTAGGGGATGGGAGAGGGTAACTGTCCCGAGCTGGACCTGCGATCCCTCTCAACCTGCTCTCTGACTCTTCCGCGGAGCCCAGCTCCCTCCTTGGGGTCGGGGTGGGGGGGGCATCAGTTACGGCACCCCACCCTTATTATCCCCATTAGAGCTTTTGGAGTCCGAGCTTCCTTTCATAGTCCTGGGGGGTTACACACTCCCCGTCTCCGTCTTATTACTCAGAAAGTGCAATTCCATAGTCCCTTCGTCCCCATGCTGCTCCCTGGACAGTCATCCCGTTATTGCCCATTGCCCGGGGGGCGGCATTTACACAGCTCCCTCTCCCTTGTCATCTCAGGGGAGCAGCGAGGTATTTTAGACAGCCCTGCTTCTCCTCGGCCTCTTGGATCCCAACTCCCGGGCCCCCCAAGCGCTCACGAACGGGCCCTGGCCGAGCCGGTCCCTTTAAAAGCCCACCCGCGCCCCCGCCGTCCAGCCTGCCCGGGTTGCTTCCGCCCGGCTTGCGTCTGGCTTCAGAGCGCTCAGCCTGCCTCAGCGTCGGAGCTTGAGGCGCATGTGCGGAGGCCGTTGTCAAGGAGACGCCGGGGGCGGGGCTGGCCCCTGTCTAGTCCGCCACTACCGCCACGCGGGGACACCCTGGACACACCTTGGCCCTACCTACCCCTTAAGGGCCAAGGGTCTTCTCCATTGCTCAGTCCGATTCCCAGGCTTTTCCTCCAAAACTTCATCAAATCCCCCTCCTCCAGGAGCCTTCTCTGCCCCAGTGCCTCAGTTTCCTCTTCTAGAAAATACTATTACCTCCTAGGGTTGTTTACAACCGTGTTCAGCGCATAGCAGTGCTCAGTAAGTTTAGTTATTGTTGCTTATTATTATTATCGCTCTCTTGATTCTGCTCGGCAGGACCTAGAGACAGATTAAACACCTCTGGCTTCACAAGTGGGGAAACAGCAGCTCAGAGACGTTAAGGGACTTGCTCAAGATCTCAAAAATGAGTCAATCAGAGGGCCACAGGAATGTACCGGCCATTCATTTATTGATTCATCCCATCCATTCAACAAATAATTTACTGAGCGCCTATTATGTGTTCTGCCCATTCTAGGCATTGGCAGTAGAAAGACTAACAAGAAGTACTTCCCTCCTGGGGCTGACATTTCAGCACTGAGGCCATCAGCCCCCCTCCACGGTTCCAACAATGGGCACCGACCTGTTACCAGAAGGTGGGAGCTCAGTAAATGCCTGTTCGTTTGACAGGATGCAGCTGGGTCCTTGCTGAGAGGTTATCTATTACGCTTAATTTTTACCAGTATCTTCGTGCAGGGCCTTTAAGTAGGACAAATCACTGTTTTGTAAGGAATGATCTATGAGTTAACCTTTATTGAAGGCCACCTAAGTGCCAGACAGTGGGGACTTTACAAAGTTAACCTCATTTAATTCTATAAACAAAACCTGTGTAGGAATATCATCCTCCTTCTTTCTTTTACGGGTGAGGAAACTCAGACAACATGATTCTCTGGGGTCACAGCCCACAGCTGGCCAGTGGAAAAACTAGATAGACTCAGAACCTAGGATTCCTGGACTCTGAACATCTGTTCTGCCCGATTGGGTCTTGTGTTTTTTTTCAACTTTGCCCCCAGCCACTAGGAGGGCCCTTCTTAGTAATGCTGAAAGCAGCCAGAGGGCCATCAACCCACAGAGCATTGAGGTCCACTATGTCCAGGAGAGTAGAGGGGACAGGGGCGTGGCTGTGTAAGGCAGGGCACTTGCTCTCAATTGCTTCCACTGCAGCTTGGCAGAAACAACAAATGATTACTGATTTCTATGGGATTCCGCAGCTTGAAACCCCTGCCCATACTCCCAGGTTGCTCGGCTCCCTTTCCTGTAGTTCTTACCGCCTCTGCCCAGACTCAGGCTTGGTCCCGCTGTGTGGAGCGCCCTCTCTCCGTGGACTGGAAGTGCCTCCATGGCAGGGCTCAGATCGGACTTCTGAGTTTCTGCACCCTGTATTTAGCCCCCTGTCTTGGCTCTTGGAGGGCTCAGGGAGTGTGCGGAAATGAAGCAAGTAGGCAGAATGAGCTTGCCAGTTAGCCTGGAGGCCAGATGTGAAGTCCTCTTGGACAGAGGGGGAGGCTGGTGACCAGAGGAGCTGGGGGCCCGAGGTTTTTAGGGGAATCAGCCCCACTGCCTTCTGGAGCTCATGGAGGGGACACTTCAGGGAGCATCAGGAACCTGTTCAAAACATGGACTCTTGGAGTCCCTCCTCCAGAGATTCTGCTTTGGGGGGCCAGACGGGTCTGTAAGCTTGCACATGAACATGGGGCAGTTCAGAAGTTGGATTCTGTATCAGTCCGCTGTGGCTGCCAGGAGAAATCTATTTTCTCACAGTTCTGGAAGCTGGAAGTCCAAAATCAAGGTGCCAGCAAGGTTGGTTTCTGGTGAGGCCTTTCTTCCTGGCCTGCAGGCAGCCGCCTTCTCGGTGTGTCCTACGAAGCCTTATCTGTGCACACACACCCTTGGTGTCTCTTCCTTTTATATAGACACCAGTCTTACTAGGTTAGGGCCCTGCCCTTAGTATCTCATTTAACCTTTATTACCTCCTTCAAGGCCCTATCTCCAAGTAAGTCACATTGGGGACTAGGGCTTTAATATATGGATTTTGGTGGGGGATCGAAGGGGACACACACACAATTCAGTCCATGGCAGGGTCCACAGACCTCACTTAGACATCATGCTGGTGACAGAGAGCCCATCAATGGTTAGAGCCTGGGAGTGAGGTGGTCAGAATTTCGTTTCGGAGGATGCTTGTGGACCATTTTGGTCTCATGACTTCTGCTTTCCTGTGCCCCCTCTGACCATTAAATTGAGTGTCCCTCTAAAGCAAGACGTTTCTCCTCTTAAGGCCTAAGGGGAAGCAGGTGGACCATCTATGTAAAGCCTCTTCTGGGGTAAAACTTTCTGACTAATCCGCTCATTGCTTCATGGTTTGGTCTCCCTCCACCTCCCAGATTGATTGAGCACCTTCTGGACGGGGCCCCACAAGGCTTGGATGGGCAGACACACAGGCCTGAGGCCCTCGGGGGCAGGGGTGGGTGGGATGCCCAGGAGGGTGAGTGGAGAAGGGACAGTCAGGTGTGGGTTTCTGTCTCTTCTCTTGCCTGGACGCTGCGGCTGCTTCTTGTAGGTTTTCCTGCTTGCCTTCTGGAATGCCACAGAGGCACCAGAGGGGTCTTTAGGCAACATAAATCCAGCAATGTCACACCCATGCTTATAGTTTTCCAACAGTTTTCATTGCATCATTGCACTCAGAATAAAATCCAAACTCCATGCCGTCAAGGCCGTCTGTGACGGGCCCTGACCACCTCTTGCTTTCATTTCAATGGTCGTGCTTTTCCCGTTGCCTAATGCACTTCAGCGAGCCTGGCCTTTTGTTGCCACTCGGGGCCTCTGCACTGCAATGCCCAACACCTAGTTCTCTCCGCGCCACCTCCACGACCTCCCGCGGATGGCTGCCTCACCTGCACAGAGGCCTTCCTCCTCCTCCACTCAAGGACTCGCCCTTACCCCCGAGGCTCACTCCTTCACGTCATCCTGTTCTTGATTCTGGAATTTTATTTTTTTAAGATTTTTAAGTAACCTGTACACCCAACGTGAGGCTTGAACTTGCAATCCCGAGATCAAGAGTTGTGTGCTCTACTAACAACCAGCCAGGCGCCCCTTGATTCTGAAGTTTTAAATTTATCATTGGTCGGGGCGCCTGGGTGGCTCAGTCAGTTAAGCGTCCGACTTTGGCTCAGGTCATGATCTCGTGGTTTGTGGGTTCGAGCCCCGCATCGGGCTCTGTGCTGACAGCTCAGAGCCTGGAGGCTGTCGTCGGATTCTGTGTCTCCCTCTCTCTCTGACCCTCCCCTGCTCACGCTCTCTCTCTCTCTCTCTCTCTCTCTCTCTGAAAAATAAAACAGTAAAAGAAAATTTAAAAAAATTATCATTGGTCTCCCTCACCTAGAACATAAGCTCCATGAGGACAGCGGCCTTATCTTTTTGTTCTGTTATATTCCTGTATCCGTTCCCTAACCTGCAGTAACAAAGTACCACAGACTGGGTGGCTTAAACAACCCAAGTGTTTTCTCAAAAGTTCCGGAGGTGAGAAATTATACATCAATGAATGGGGCACCTGAGTGGCTCAGTAGGTTGAGTGTCTGACTTCAACCCAGGTCACGATCTCACAGTTCGTGGCTTTGAGCCCCGCATCAGGCTCTGTGCTGACAGCTTGGAGCCTGGAGCCTGCTTCAGATTCTGTGTCTCCCTCTCTCCCTGCCCCTCCCCTGCTCATGCTCTGTCTCTTTGTGTCTCTCAAAAATAAGTAAACATTAAAAACTTTTTTTAAAGAAATTATACATCAAGCATTTGGTAGGGTTGGTTCCTTCTGAGGGGTGGGAGGGAAGGATCAGCTCCAGGCCTCTCTCTTTGGCTTGTGGGTGACCATCTTCTCCTCACATCTTCACATCACCTTCCCTCCGTATGAATCTGAGTACAAATTTGGTCTTAATAAGGATACTAGTCATACAGGATAAGGACCCACCCTAATGACCTCGCTTTAACTTAATCACCTCAGTAAGGACTTATCTCCAAATGTTACATTCTGAGGTTCTGAAGGTTAGAACTTCAATATAAGAATGGGGAAGGGGACGAAGGGACACAATTTAGCCCCTAATAACCCCTGGTGGCTAGAATATGTTGGACATACAGTAAAAGCTCAATAGAAACGTGTTGGCTGACCGGCTGTGGCTGCAGTTTGGGGAATGGCCTGAAGAGGGCGCCTGGAAGAAGCGACCAGTTAGGAAGCCGGGCAACGAGTGGATGAAGACGAGCACTCCCTGTGCCTGGCCAGACACGGCGGAGACAACTGTAAAGTCAGCACAGACGCTGCCCTTGCGTGCTCCACACTCCGGTGGGGACAAAAATCAAGAAACCAGGCAATTGCACCTATAAGCAGGGCAGGAGGGTAGATTTAAAAAGCCCAGATTTCATTTAAATATAGGATTTGGGGCTGGAGCTGCTAAATCATCCCCAGGCAGTAGTTTTGAGCCTGGAGTGTGCCAGGCCTGTGCTTGGCAGCAAGGTTGGTGTCCTTGACCTGGACAGACTCATGTATCGCTTCCATGCTTAAAACCCTCTAACGGTGTCCCACTGCGCCTGGAGTCATGTCCACCTCCTCCCCCCCCAATAGCCTACAAGGTTCACTTGCACCCTCTGCCTTCACTCAAATATTCCAGACACACTGGCCTTTCCGCTGCTCCTTGAATTTGTCAAGTCCATGTCTGCCTCTGGGCCTTTGCTCCTGCTGTCCCTTCTGCATGGCTGCTATTACATTCAGGACTCAGTTGAAAGGTCTCCTCCTCAGAAAGACCTTCTGTGATGAGCCCAAGCCCATCACACGTTGTCACATCCCACTTTTTCCTCCGGGTACTCATCTGGAACGGTCCTGCTTAGCTCTTTACACATTTGCCCCTTCTCCCTCTCCCCCGACTGAGATGTCTACTCCACAGGGGAGGGGGAGGGCCCGGGCCTGGCACACAGCAGCATTATGTACTTGTACTTGCTTTGTGCAGGAACGAGTGCCGGCCTCCTCCCGCCTACCCAGGCAGCCACCAGGGGCCGAGTTCTCTCCCTACATATTTAACGTCCGTGTCTTGGTTGCTGCTGCCTGGGCCCAGATCCCACTCTCCCCTGCCTCTCGTCCCCATCTCCAGTTCATTCTCCAGTTCTGCTCTGTGCACTCCAGCCACACTGACCTTCTCAAGGTTCCAGAAGGGCTGGTCACACTCAGATTTCTGTGCCTTTGCCAAGGCTCTTCCGTCTACGGGAACATCCTTCTCCTTTCTTCCTCTGGCACAGGCCACAGCCCCTCTCACCCTTGGGTCTTGGGGTTCCCTAGCACCGTACCTGAGTTCTCTCCTTCTAACTGGAGCAAGTACAAGCTTTTACCTTCACTGACTCGGACGTTTAAGAAACAGCTTTGTTTCCGGACTTGATTTAATCTGTCTGCAGACATTTTAATCCAATAATTTCCTGGTGAACATATATTCAATGGATTTCTCATTCTCTACAGTTTAAACTCAATCTCCTCGAGGTTGTTTCTTTTCATCTCCCCCTCCTCCGGCCCTGGGCTCATGTTCAGTGTGTAGGAGGTGTTGCCCAAATGCCAGGGAAACATGTCTGTGGAGGGCACCCACTCCTTGGGTGTCCTCCGTCCTGGACCCTAGTGGGCCTCTGGCTACAGAGAGAACTCTCTTCCAGAAGTCTGCCATGGCCCCAGCTGTGCTGGCCTCTCCTCCCACTAGGGGTTCTCGTCATAAGCTTCTTTCCCTGCTACATCCGAGGGGATGACCTCTGGTCAACAAACCATACGGGTCACTCTGCACTGTCCTCGGCCCCAAATCGACCTCCCACAGCCCTTCTGCACCTTTCCTGGACCACAGGGAGTCTGTCTTCCCAGGGTGAGGCCTGGAGGCCTGCCAACATCCTGCATCACTGACTGCCAGAGGCCAGGCCTGGGATCCCCCAAGAAAGGCTCTGTTCTCATTTCAGTGGGGTGAGGCTGGGGCAAGGAGAAGCCCATCTGTCAGGTCTCTCTGGCTCTGAACTGTGCTGCCCTTGACTGGCTGTGTTGGTTACAGACAGTTCTGACTCTGCCTCTTTTGTGGCTTTTTAGTATGACACCTGGACTGTCTTTGGCTTCTGAAGCTCAGGATTTGTGACCTTTGTCCAGCCCAGCGTGATGCCTCCCTGGTTTGTGACGAGGCTGTGAGGTGCTCCAGGAGCAGGCCCCCTTTCAGCCATCTGTCCCCCAGGGCCTTGAGGGTCAGCACCACTCAGGGAAGGTGTGTGGAGAACGAGTGACCCCCAGGGCAGTCCTGGGCTCTCTGGGCCTTGCTGATGGCTGGGCGGCAGCTCTCTTCTTCCTTCCAGGTTTCTACCTGGTAAGGCCTGGTCCCCAGCCCTTTCTCTTCCCTGAAGTGGGTGGGCAGACAGGCTCCCTGGTGGGGAAATGGCACACTCTGCCAGGCTTCTGAGGCATTTACTTACAACGTCAGCTCAGCCTTGTGCACGCTGACAGGGCCTGGGCCCGCAGCCCAGCCCAGCGGAGAAAACACTGGCTTTCCCATAGGTGGGGGCTGAGGCAGAGAGGGCAGCGGGGCCAGCCTGGGATGGTGTTCAGACATGTGGCAGAGGCCAGGGAAGGGGCCCTACCCAGGCTTTACCAACAGTGGGAGGGGAGAAATGGGCATTCAGTTTCCCTCTGAAGTCGGCCTCTGATAGAGTGCCCAGGTCACGGAAGCTTTCCCAGGGTGCCCCCAAGTGGTCTTCTGGGGAAGCACACCCACTCCACCGACGGTTACTGCTGGATCCATGTTAAGTCGCGAACCTGTGAGGCTAGCAGCATCAGTGCCATTTGAGTGACAAAAAATTGGAGCTCAGATGGGACCACGGGACCCCTATGTGGCTTTCAGCTCTCGAGTTGTGAGATGACTTGTCTCAGCCTAAAGTGCCCGAGCCAGCTTTTGAACCAAGGTCTTTTCTGGTTCAAAGTCAGCCCTTATCCTTGTCCTGCAGCCTCTCTAGGAAGTCCTTTCTGAGTCGAAAAGGGCCCGGAGGGGCCCCTTGGCCCCATCCTTGCTCTGATGCACACAGCAGCTCTCTCATCGCCTCCCATGCAGGTTACCAGTCTCTGCTTGAGCGCTCCCAGCAACGGTGATGACACCACCTCACAGCGTATCCACAAGAGCACCGGGCTGCCTTTGTCAGTGGTGTATGGGAGGCCAGTGGGGAGAGTTACGGCCACTGAGAGCAGAGGGCAGACCTAAGCTAGGGGTGCTCGCCTGTTTGGGGGGCAGTGACAAGGCACAGAGAAGCAAGGGTCCAGTCTCGTGTGGCAGCAGCACAAGCAGCCAGCCTGCAAGAGTTTGGGGTGATGCCTCTTGTTCCGCTGGACAGTGAGGGCGCTCAAAGGCTGGCCTTTTGCAGGCTCCCAGATGAGGGTGATGTGAGGCAGAGCCTAGGGCTACAGTGAGGGTAGTGACATGTGCAGAGCCCGGGTCTCCTTGTCTGAGTCAGTGACGCCTGCAGTGCCTACCACAGAGCCAGCCGGAGCAGAGCGGCAAAGGCCTGAGGAGAAAGGACAGTGTGAAACTGCCCCTTCCCTGCTAGGTGCTGTGATTTCCCCCCAAATGCGCACAGGCCTCCGGCCCAGAGACACCCAGGGGAGTGGCCAGGGAGTCTTGTGCTGGGCTTGTGTAGGAAGGCAGTGGCTGCCACCTCCTGCCAGGCCTTGGGAGAGTCACGGATCTTCTGTTTTCCTCCACATTCAGGTTTCTCCCCACATCGGCACGTCCCCTTCTATGCTCCCACACGCCCTCTGATGGGGGGCTGCTAGTGTTGCGGTCTTCAAGTTCAGGTCATCTTTGGAGCAGAAACATGCTCAGGGGGTAGGAGCATGGCCTTTGGCAGGGGCAGACCGAATTAGGATGTGGTCTGGGAGGCTTCACAGGTCTGACTCGTCCCGAAGACTGGGCATGGGGGGCCTCCCTCAGGCGCTGGTGTCTGCCTCCTTCCCCAGGACCACCAATCACCCCTAGCACCCCACCCACCACACACTGCCTCTGCCACAACATCCCAATGCTTGAATCCCCCCAGTGGGGCCAAACTGGTGCTACCTGACACATACAGCTCTGCCCAGAATTCTTCCCAATGATGCCGAGATCTCTTCCCTGGAGCTTCTACCCACCGGACCTTGTTCAGCCCAAGAGACCCACCATGCGCAGGTCCAGCCCTTCCGCAGGGCAGCTGTGAAAGAATTCAGAACAATCATGCTCCCTCTTGCCAGTTCAGCAGCAGCCAGCACGTGGTGCTGGGCCATCTGTGCCCAGGGCCCTTCCTCCAACCATGCTGTAGTTCGCTATGTACCTTTGAGTATGGCAAGCGGAATGGACAGCATCAGACTACAGGCTGTTAGAAATGGAAGGTTCAGGGGCGCCTGGGTAGCTCAGTCGGTTGAGTGTCTGACTTCGGTTCAGGTCATGATCTCACGATCCCTGGTTCAAGCCCCGCATCGGACTCTGTGCTGACGGCTCAGAGCCTGAAGCCTGCTTCCAATTCTGTGTCTCCTTCTCTCTCTGCCCTCCCCCACTCACGCTGTCTCTCTCAAAAATAAACAAACATTAAAAAAAAAAAAAAAGAAATGGAAGGTTCATCCCACAGCTTGGGAAATGCAAATGTGCAGACGGGATGAGAGCTGCAAGCTCCCAGCACCTGAACCTGGGACAAAGTCGGTACAGTACACGCTGAACGAAGAGAGTGTCACGCGCTCGGCACAAAGGCCCGTGGGTACAAGAAACTGGCACATGCTTGCCGAGTGCCTTCGGCACTGGAGCGGCCCGGCTGCCCTGTGGCACCTGCCTCCTCCCAGGCCCCCACACAGCTGGGCAGACTCGGGTCATCGGTCCCCAGTCGACACGTCCACACGGGGAGCCACCTAAGCGTGCCCTTGCATCCAGGCAGAAGGATACCTTATGTGCCAGAGGCAGAATTCAACCAGCACACCAGAGAATAAAGTCCAGGAGGGAGACTAAGCAATGAGACAGCTCTGACCTGATTTATGGCAGCAGCTGCTACTTAACTGCTCTCGAGAGGCAAAAGCCTCAGAGGTTCTCACGGTGACATCTAGAAGATGACCCAGACGACCAGAGGCACACATCACCCTTAGTAGGCGCGTGCGCGTGACAGTTTACACAACGAGCCCACCCCTTTCCTTCATCATCCTGTGTTTTCCTCAAGGGTTAGTCATAAATGACAGCCACCATTGACTGAGCTCTTCCCGGTGCTAGGTCCTGTGCTAGTGCTTTCACATATACAACTTCAGTCCATCCTCACGAGCCTTTCAGATAAAAACAACTATGTTTACAGATGAGGAACCGGGTGTCCAAGGTGAAGTACTAAGTGGGGGTGAAGGCAAGATTAGATCAGTGGCCTCTAGAGCTTCAGGCCTGTTTCTAACCAGCACTTGCTGTGCAGGTGGTTGTCCTGGCCCCCGGGCCTCTGTTCCGAACTTATCACCTCTCTTGTGTGTGCACCACAGGGTAGTGAGGATGCTCTGAAACTCCAAGTCCTTCGAGCAGGACTGAGGGAGCTGCGTTATTATTAAACGGAGCTGCCCCTGGGGAAGGGCAACTCTCCCCCTCAACCCCAAAACACAACCCTGCCAGGTGAGGAGAGAGTTCCCCAACTACCTTGCTTCCAACTTCCGTCTCCAACCTCAACTGCTTGTTACAGCTTGCTTTCTTCTTTCTTTTCTACTAATAAAACAGTTAAGACAATTCTGTCCATTTTGTTTTATTTGTTAAATTGCTAAAAAGTCATCAGGGAAAACCTTAACAAAAAATGAAATCGACAGAGATTTATATATTAGTGAAGTCCACTTTTCATTCCTACACTGTTGCGTGCCTAAGACGACCATCTCGGGGGAAGCCACCTGGGACCCCGGAGTTGGAGGGAAAAATCACTCGCAGCACCAGCTTCGCCAGGGCACGGTGGGTGTGCACTGACAGGAACCCTGGTTGGTGGGGAGGGAGCAGAGCGAGGAAAGAGAGCAGGGGTGGAGCTGACACCTAGGGCTGCTCTCATTGACAAAGAACACAGTGAGAGGAGACACTTACTGGTGACCGTGCACAACATGCCTTCTGCACTTCGTGGGGAGGCTGCACGGGACGCAGGCCTCAAAGCTCGGCTTCCTTGCCCCTGGGAGTATTCAGCTCCTCCCCACGGACTTGTGCACTGGTAAGAGAGCACAGACAACGCAAAGCAGAGCACATCACCATGCCAGGATCACCACAAGGACAAGGACAGACAGACAAACCCACCAGGAACATCACTTTTAAGGGGAGGGAAAGAAGCAAAGCAGAAGGAAACACAGAAAGATAAAGTTAGAGGACAGGAAGTATCCCTCTGTTCTCCATCAGGTGGTGGCTTTCTGTCTTTCTGTTCTCCAAAGTTAAGACTTCTCAAGTTGGTTTTCTTTCGTCCTCTTCTTCTTTTCTCTAGAGAGTTCCAACACAGTTCCTAGGATAGTTCATGGTTTTAGCTCTTGATACAGAACTCACATTAAAATCAGATCAATCCGTAGAAGGCTGGGAGGAGCGTGAGCCCAGTATTACAACTAAATTTAAGCTTGTTCTGACACCTAATTTGTGCTCCTGAAACATAGAAGTTGGAGTGGGGGGGGGGGTGTGGTGTTTGTGCAGCCCACCATCCACGTTAGTAGAAACATGAACAAAAACACAGAACCTTCGCCGCTGCCCAGCCTGCGAAGCGAGAAAACGGAAGCTCTGTCCGAGAGGGCAGGAGGACACCAAGACACTCACGAGAGCGTCTCAACGGGGCAGCCGACGGAGCGGACAGGGCAGGGGCTCTCAAAGGCACACTTGCAGGAATGGAAGGGGTTAAAGCTTCAAGTAGAAACAAAACGTGTTTTAAATACTTAAATACTGATAAATACTTGCTAATTTAGGTGGTCCTGAAGGCTTAAGACATTGTCTCCTTTTTCTCAGTGAATTTTAAGACAAAACTGGCGTCATGTCAAAGCCAGAGCTGTGGTTAAATGTGACCACCCCTGGTGGTGCCGTGAGAGCGCTGCCCGCAGCCGAGATGCCTGGAGCTCCACCGCACGTGTGGCTGCACAAGGGCCGAGGACACAATCACCTTGACCATGTTGTCGCTCTCCTACGGGGTTTGCCACAGCGCCCAGGAGCCACCAAGCCCACCACGGCCGGGTGCAGACGAGGCAGTTTTTCTTAAGGAGCTGTGAACAGTCTGGTTTGGAGTGGTGCAGGTAATACTGGACGCCGTGGAGTGCCAAGGAGCCGGTTACCTTCTAGAAGCATCGTCACCTCCACTGCCTCCCTGCTTGGGGAAAACGGAGTGAATCCACAAGCTAACAGCTGGCTTAGGGAGGCCACAGGACAAAGGGAATGATCACAAAGTTGAGATTCTGAACTTTCAGGCTTCCAAATACTTTATATTTAAATAGGAACTGAGTTTGGAGGCGCTGTCCATGCACAAGTGCAATGTCATAAACAAGGTCCAGCAAGAGCAATCATGTAGTGTCTCATCTTACACGCCGGCTTTCTTTCGACGACAAGGACCCCACACGATCTGACAGTCTCTGCCAGAGAAGGACCGGCAACAGCCCAAGAGCTTGCAAGGTGTCTAGAAATCTACGTGCTGAGCTGTGAGCAGGTGGATGCCACGGCAAGCAGGCGCGGGAGTTTCCTCATCTAAGGGAGCACGGGGAACAGTTTCTGGAACACAGGCCTCTCTGTGAGCTGGCCCCTTCCTGGGCTTGGCACCACAGGGGCTTTCCCACCAAGGCCACGCTGTAAAAGCTAACGGCTGGGGGAAAGAATTCAACATGATGTAATAGGAGAAAACACACTTATCAGACAGACTGCGAAGCGCTGGCTGAGAGCCAGGACTCAGGGCCAGCTGTAGCAGGCCTGTGCTTGGGAAACTCTAACAAGAAAAAGGCGAGTGTGAAAGATGGAAAATGCGCTGTTTTGAAATTCAAATCCTAAAGACAAAGTAAAAATCCTCTTTCCACTGATGAGAAATCACCAAAAATCCACATTTAAGTGGTGACATTTGACTTTATTCTAACATCTCCTATGTCCAGCCCGTGGTTTAGAGATTGGTAACCTCCAAGAAGATTGGTTAACTTGTAACTTCCTGTGTCAACTAAAGTGCTCTAGTTGGTTGTACTTATCTCAGAAATGGTGTGAAATAAAAACCCAAACCTTATTTGTATCACACATGAACACAATCACAAAGGAGGGGCTGCTCCTGAGGCCAGCCTTGCATCAAAGAGGCTAAGCACATGACGCTCAACCCAATCACTACTCAACAGCCAGGCAGAATAATGCATGGCACCACAAGGGCAAACATCATTTCTAGAAGGAACTATTACTAGGATTTCCTTCCAGGACCAATTTCCACATTGTACGAACATGGACGGGTGGGCCCGATGTGCTTTGGGAGTAAAAAAGAAGCCCAAAAGGAAAAAACAGTATTTTTTGATGCTTCGAGGATTTCTCAGGATACTGGCATCTTGGAATTCCCTACCAGCCTCCTAACTGATACCAGAGAAAGGGTTCCAGAAATATCTCTAAGAGATCTCCCTGGGCACCTTAGCTTTGTAAAAGAAACAGAAAATGAAAAGGCTTTGAGGGCTTAAAAAAATAAAAAAATCCACATAAGCCCCCACCTCCCCCCGCCAAAAAAAGGAAAAGGCAGCCTCTGAGGATCAAGTTTTAAGGGGAACAAATGTGGTTTTTGGCAACTTGCAATCAAATACGATTGTCAGAAAATTCCAAAATCGGACACCAAAACGTTTTTTTCTGAGACACAGAGGGAGCACGCAAAAGACCGGTGGACACTTAGGTGGACAGAGTGTCTGCATGAACATCGTCCCACGGTGATCCTGGCACGCACACATGGAACAGAATTCCCGGCTGGGTAACTTTCCTCAGTCACGAGGGCAGAATGGGGCCAGGCAGAGGGCATTAGCGCTCGGGTCCTGTGGTTTTCAAGGGAAGGGAGGACAGTTCCCTGCAGGCTCCTTCCACCCTGCCAGCTCCTGGAGCTCGCGGGTCTGGAGACCCCACCTGTGCACCTTACACACGCTCGTTCTTTCTCTGACTCCGAGAAGGCCACATAAGGACTTACAGGGGCTCTTCGGTTGCCTTAGGTAAGTTCTGACATTAGTCTGTTCCCTAAATTCTTAGTCTAGTTACCAGCAATGTAGGAAAAGGCAGCCGAGCCTCTGCTAAAACACAGCAACAATCTGATCTGAACCAGGACGGAGACCACTCCCTCTCTGTAAACAGGGTTGGCTATATAATATATATTTATATATTTAGATATAATTTTTTTCGCAATGGAGGTTTGACCCCAGCCTGCAGTGAGTGAGGTTGGGAACTGGGGGTTTGGTTTATGGGATAATTCTGTCCTTTGTTTTCCCAATTCTCAGTCCAAATGCTTGCACGCTGGAAATTAAAAGCCACAGAAAGGGAAGGGGGTTTAGAACATATTATCTCTTTGCTCGCACAAAGTACAAGGCGTTTGTTTTTGGATAGTACTTCACATTCTGTTTCTTGTCCATGAGTCCTCCAAATATGATGAGTTCACCCCTGCCCTGTACCACTGTGTGCAGGCTGGTTTCAGGAGGTCCGACCACAGAACTGCTATTAAATACTTTCCACTTGACCCGCCCCTTCTCCTTGGTGTCTTTAATGTCTAGCACGTACATCTGCATGGGCTTGCAGTTCATACTCTGGTACAAAGGTTTGCCAACATTTAAGGACTGTGGAGGGTGGTGGCCCAGGCGGCGGGCGATGGGAGGTAAGGAATGTCCATCCCCTTGGGCAGGCCCTGGCCGGGGAACGGGCACTGTTTCTCCACTACTCAGGTTCTGGCTCCCGGGGGAGGCTGGAGAAGACCCCAGAGGAGGGCTTAGGGCTGCAGAGGCTGAGGGGCCTTTGGATGACATTGCTTTGATGGCTTCCAGGCTCCGACGCAGGGCACCTGGGGAGACAGCTCCTGCAAGGGCACTGGCCACGTGTGGTGGGGTATGCACACCATTCGTCTGTTCAGGAGGGTGTCTCATGCTTCCCCCAACTGTCCTGTTGTCTACACCATCCATAAGATTGCTACTTGAAGTGGGCTTCAGATCCCAATTCAGATCTATTGATCCTAACCGCAGATCTTTCTGATCTGGTAGTGACCCTCGCCGAGGGGCCAAAGAAAGTCCCATTTTGAGGTCATATCCTTCAGTGGTGGATGGAGTGCTAGGAGATATGGCCTGCACAGGGCTGTCCAAGGAAGAGCCACCAATAGCTGCTGTTCCTGGAGACAAACTCCCACCATTGAGGATGGGAGAGCCATCTCCTCTGGCTGGGGAAAGGCTCCCTTCCCGGGAACTTGAGGGGGTCTGCCTTTGAGCTCTGGGCCTCAGTGTTCCCCAGCGGCCATTAACACAAGGAGCTTCATCCATACTCCTTACTGGAGACTGGGAGCGGTACTCTCGGGTTTCAGGAACCAGGGCTGGAGGAGTGGCGCTGATAGGTGATGGGCGAGAGTTCAAACTCGGGCTGAGGGGGGCTCTCCCACTGGGAGCCTGGCTGAAGACCACCACACACTGCCCCACCTGGAAGACAAAAGACCAGTGCTCAGTTCTGATCATTCATTTAAACACCAAACATTTTATCAGGAGCATCTGGGCAGGCCAGACATTTTGTAGGTACCTGAGATACAGAGATGAAAATAATGTAGTCTGCCTTCTAGGCTAGAAGGGGAGATAGACATGGGAGTAATTTTTGCTGCAGTGTGACAGGTGCTACCATTAGAGTTGTGTGTACAGGACAGGTGAGGGTGGAGGGAGGAGTCCGTTTTGGTTTGGGGACCCTGAAGAAAGGTTCACTGACAAAGAGATGCTTAAAGCTGGCACTAAAAGGATCAGCAGGGTATATGGGGTGGGGGGAAGTGCCTGGCTAGCTCAGTCAGGAGAACGTGTGACTCTTGATCTTGAGGTTGTGAGTTCGAGCCCCGCGTTAGGTGCTGAGATTACATACATAAATAAACTTTAAAATTAAAAAAAAAAAAAAAGGATCAGTGGGGCCCACACAGGTTTCCCATCTAGAGGTTCCTATATGAGCAATGCCCAAGGAGCTATGGTTAATGTCCACTTCTTTTATGACATCAAGGTGCTTTTCATTGCATACAAATCTGCTTGGAAATGTGATGAGCTGAGCTGGCCCCACAGTTAGGACCGCCCCTCTCGCGGGCCCGGCGGCCTCTGCTCACCCGGCAAGCAGGATGGCACCACAGTTCTGGAGCCCCGTGATCTTCACTTTCTACCTTGAGAGCCTGCCAGGCCCAGGGGCCTGAGCGCATGTGCAACAACCACGCATCCTTGAAGAGCTGTAAGAGAAGGACCAACAACAGGGCTCAGGTGTGGTACATGTTACAACACACACTCACACACACACAGTTGGAATCTCAAAGCCATGCTGTTTGGTCTAGAGACTGTGTGGGCTCTTCAGAAAGAAAAGCAAAATTTTTGGTTAGTCATTCATTCATGCTTTCATTTATTCACATACTACCACTGGCCTGGAATATGAAACTGGGCTTGTGACCTATGAACGAATTTACTTCTGCCTGTGGGAGTATGCATGTGTAGGTGGGGTAGATAATACATATCTGTAACTTTCTGAATCTGCATTCTTAAATGAATTCCATGTAAACCGTTTTTCTGTCCCACTCCTTGAAAAAACGACAGCAGCGTTACAGCCTAAAGAGGAAGCAGGAGTAGGAAGAATAAAGATAGGAATATCTAAGAGATGAACATCTCTAATTAAAAGCACCTCTCCCCTCCCCCCCCAAAAAAAGCAGAGCTCAGCCAGAAAATACAAAGGTTATATACCCAAAGTGAAAAAGGTATTCTCTAAGTACAAATGAGGTGGAAATGGTCGTATACACGCTTACAAGATGACACAAGGGAACAGGTTTTGGACACTTAGCAACATGTGCATTGGAATGCCACACCGGCAATACTCACAGCATTGGGACCGCCACACCCTCCAAGGATTAAGATAGTTGCATCATCTATGACAATCTGGGGAGAGGAAGACATTTAAAATAAAACTACAAAGACACAGGCACCTGATCTCCTATGCATCAGTGGTATATGAAAACAGCCTACCCAGAGCCCAAATGAGAGTATTCTAGTCACCATAAGCTCTCCAGTCTCCCAAACCCATGTCAGTTCTGATCCTTGTGAACAAATTACTGATGATTCATCCAAGAATGGATACATTTCTTTGTTGACCCAACATTAACATGAGTGTACCAACCACATAAAATGCAGGGTTCTCTTGAGAAATCAAACAGCAAAGTAAATGCTTTGGGAAGAGGCATAATATAAAGCCACTAAAAATTAATACAACCCATTAGAAGTTGAAAAATAAGTACCAGCAAAAAAGAACGACAAAGTCTCTTTGGTTTATGCATGTTGGCATCTTACCTGACTCCCTCCTCCCTTTCCCATCCTAACTGGAAGATGCTACAGTGTTTGCTGAATAGTTATTTTAATTCCTGAGCACCTGAGATTGGCCACCTCGAGGATGAGGACTGGGGCCGGAGATGTTCGGCTTGGACCACGCCCACTGCTCAAGGTCAAGGACCCAGACATCGTTGCTCCTGTAAGGTAAGGACAGGAGGATGAAGGAGCTGGGAGCCACCAGGGACCCCAGAGCTGATGTAAATGAAGTTACATTTATATTTTATTATTATTTTTAAGCAGGCTCTATACTGAACGTGGGGCTTGAACTCACAACCCTGAGATCAAGAGCTGCATGCTCTACCAACTGAGCCAGCCAGGTGCCCCTTGAAGTCACATTTATAAAGATACCTAGCAAAGTGCCATGCTCATTGCATCTTAAACTTTATTTTCCTTCCCCTTCTTTCCCTGGAACCCATCTCAAGAACTTCAAACCTTTGCTCTTCCCCCTGACCCGTAAGTCCTCTTTGGAGTCAAGCCTATAGCCACATACTAGTACCTAAAGTAAGAATGAACTTCAGTTGGAAGTTTAATTGGAAATAGCTACTGGTCAAGATACAGTCTTTCAAAAGCAAAAACCACAAGGAAGAGAAAAAACTGATGCAAAAGGTAGCTTTATCATTGTCCAGGAGATAAAGATTTATCAATTCTGACTACAAAAATTAATTTCACCATGGCTAATGAGATTTGCAGTTTTACCAAGGACAAATTGGCATTTCCAACCCCCAAGGGACCAGTATCGCAAGGACAGACTCCTGGAAGGCAGTCTCTCTTTTACGGTCACCTCGCTAAGGTCATTTATTCACATAGAGGAACACAGAAATAAGAACTCTAACACCATAAAGCCCTAAACTCTCTCATCTGAAGGGTAGCTCACAGTCTCTCAACTGTTTTAAATAGGAAGATGTGGAGTACCCTGCCTGCCAGGGAACAGGGTTGGGTCTGGAATGGTTTTATTGCTGACAGCTCACCAACCTCCCTTTCAGAGCACAGGGAAAATGACCACTACTGCAGCTATTACCAAATCAGATAAAGAGGGATTCAGACAGATGGCTCTGGCTCTTGACTCTGGCCTGAGCTGGTTAGTTGTGGCCAGAGATGATGAGGACAGTGGGTGTATCAGACCTGCTCCTACCCACTCCCCCAACCCATCCCATCTGGAGAATGAACCATTTTCACCTGTCTTGTCAATCTAGCTCTCTCCTCTAAAGCCCAAAAGGGCACAGGCTGAGTCATAAAGGAGAGCAGGTAAAGGCACTCTGTGCTTCTTGGAAAGTAGCCTTCTGTAAGCACAGGTAGAAACAGACAAGGTGGAGGCTTTATCAGAATCTGATCACACTGAATGAACCACATACCAAATAAAAAGATTCTACACAGCTCTGATTTTATGGAGGATGGTTTTCAACGTATTGCTCTATGATTAGGGGATCAAAAACTAGAATGCTAGGAAGCAATGATTGGTTGGATTAATTAGAACCATGCTCAGGAATACTAACCTGACTAGTTCACTCTTCTGACCTGTTACTGTTATTCCCAGGAGTATTTACCTTCAGGTTGATAGGCAGCAAACCATATATACTTACATTTGCCGGGATCCTAAGGAGCCACCAAAGACAATCATTTTATCATCTATCACACAGGAGGAATGGCCAGCCATGGGAGGTGGCCCATGGGTTGTCACAATGCAGTTCCACCTAATATAAAAAGACAGAAGGAAGCCAAGAAGTCAGCACCACCTGGTCGTATGTGGTTAAGGTGGAAACAGTAAGTCAGTATCCACTTGAAATGACAATTCTATCACCTTCAGTAAAGATACTGTTAGGATAATAAACGGAGGATGGCAGAGGTATTTATGCCTTTCCTACAAACCTGCTAAAGCCATATTCACTTTCAAGTCCTCAGTGTGTATGGCTGAGAGGTAGAGATGATGGCCAGGGAAGCCCTCATGGCTCTTTGCTGCTACAGCTGCATGTGCTAAAGGAGCACCACCTTCTATGTTCTACAATCCTGATCAGCTGCAACTAGCAAGAGCCCTGTGCTAAGTAGTCCACGAGAAGAACAAAGGAAAAAGAGTCAGGAGTCAGTCTGGGGGACACAGAAGGGAACAATGAATCATCAGAATCCACAGCACACCTGGGGAATTAGCAGCCAAAACTGAAGAGCCCCCTATTCTCCAACTGGCACGTTCGTTTTTCTAGGAAGAGGAATAAACCTCTTCTACTTTTTCTCTTGGGAATAGAGGCTTGTAGCTTTAGTTTTTTGTTTTATTTTTCTTTCAATTGTTTTTTTTAACTTTTTCTCTAAACTTAAAAAAAACTTTTAAAATTTAAGCTCTACACCCAAGCTCTACCAGCTTGAACTCTCAACCCAGAGATCAAGAGTCGTGTGCTCTACTGATTGAGCCAGCCAGGCGCCCCTTAGCTTTAGGATTTAAGGGGGTCCTGTAAACTCTCTGAAACTGTCAGCAAAATCTGTGCATATGTAAATTTTTTTCCTGGAAAAGAGTGCATAGCTTCTACCACATTCTCAAAGAGATTCCTGGTCACAAAAAAGATAAGGAATCCATTCATTTAATTGTGTGTGTGTGTGTGTGTATTTATTTATAATTTATTTTGAGAGCAAGCAAGCATAAACAGGGGAGGGGGAGAGGGAGAAAGAGAATCCTAAGCAGGCTCCATGACCAGTGAGGAGCCCAGAGTGGATGCCAAGGAGGGGCTTGATCTTAGGACGGCAAGATGATGACCTGAGCCAAAATCAAGAGTCGGACGCTTAACTGACAGAGCCACCCAGGTGCCCCAGGAATCCATTTATTTAAAATCTTTTATTCCAGAATGAAAGAATCTTATCTTTGTGGCTTACCAGTTTTTAGAGGGTGAGTAAGTGTGTATTTCATCAAAGAATCTCTCTGGCTGGTGCAGGGGGTAAGGGCTTGGCCGCGTCCAGCCGCCGAACAGCACCAGCAGGTCCTTGTACACGACCAGAGTTGCCCCAGCTTTAGGGGAAGGGTAGGACCCTGGGAAAGTCAATAACATCATGGTGAGGATGCAGGGTCCCACAGGCCATAGGTAGGCTGTCTATAAATCACCTTTCCCTGTAAGAGTCACAAAAGGGGAACCAATACTACAAAACATTAAGAGAAAGGCAGAGACAAAACTGGTTTGCAGGTCTGACAGAAAACCATCACCAATTTATACGTTTCTTTTTTTTTTTAGTATAGTTGACACATAATGTTACAACATAGTGATTCCACAAGTTTATACATTATGCTAAGTTCAACACAAGTGTAGCTACCATCTGTTGCCACACATCAACTATTACAGTGTCACTGACCATCAATTTATACGTCTTTTATAATTAGAACACAGAAACCAGAGTTAGAGGAAAGTTAGTTTGCTTACCTGAAATTTGGGATGAGAGTACCTATCTCATAAGGCTGTTTTGAGTATTAAATAATATATTTGAAGCACATAGCACAGTGTCTGGCACACAGTAGGTGCTCAATAAATGTTGACTCTCCTGCCCATCCCTTTAGTAAGCTTACCAGACATCACAAAGGAAAAAAAGTAACAGATCTAGGAGTATACATACAGGCTAGTTCCTGGATGCAACTTAAAAATAACTGCTGTTATCAAACATGGGTAAAAAGGGAGGCATGCAGTTCTCATTTGTTAGCATAGCGACCTCTAGGCCTCTAACTGTGGGCTTCACTAGCACAAGTGGTGGCCGAATTTCAGTCTCAGTATGAAGACATCCCAATGAAGCTGCAGGCTGTGTACCAAGAGTGGCTATGAACGCCCTCCAGGCTGGATCTGTGAGCTACGTGGACCAAATTTTGGAACAACAGAAATGTGGCTTATGCTAGAAGACCTGCATCGGGTTCTGTGCTGACAGCTCAGAGTCTAGAGCCTGGAGCCTGTTTCAGATTCCGTGTTTCCCTCTCTCTCTGCCCCTCCCTTGTTTGCACTCTGTCTCTGTCTCAAAAATAAATAAACAACAACAAAAAAAAGACAACTTCTATATGAAAGTTTTCTACTCATTAGGACATTTCTTGGCCTACCTTCAAAATAATGAGGCTACTGAGCCTCTAGACAGAGTCTAAAATCGTATCACAAAAGTAGAGGAAGAAAGGGTGTCGCTCCCAACGAGCACCACGGGACCAAATGCGCCCGTATCAAACTTGGCGGGACATGTTACTTGGGCCTGTTCCCCCAGAGCCAATGGTTAGCCTCACTCACAGGCTTCATTCCCCAAACATACCAAAGGCCTCCTGCACAGCAGATATGATCAATGGAACAGAACTCTGAATAAGGCACAAGCCAAAAAGGCAGCTGTGGGAAACTGGATAATCTGACAGGCGCCCTATACACAGAACTAACATCCCCTAAAATTGCTAATTAGTTCAGATGTTTCCCAAGGCTCCTATGAAATCAGGAAATTTCACATGTGAAAGAGAGTGGTAGAATTATAAGGCATTCTTGTTTACTTTTGCAAGAAGATGGTAAAATGGTGAAGCAATTCCAAATTCTGGTTTAGTTTCTTTGCCACTTTCCCACAACTGGAGTTTCTATTCACACAGAACCAAGGACTAGAGGAGCAGCTCCACTGTTGGAGACAAGGCAGAACAAGGGCTGGTTTTAATTAAGGATGCCTATATTTTATGCATGACTAAAAAAGTATGTCTACAACTCTATACCATGATCAGTCTTTGTTAATATTATTGGGATGTTATTACATGGTCTAATTTTTTATAGAGAATGTTAGTTCTCAAACTCCAGCTTCTGTTAGAAATAGGTGGAGGCCTTGTTACAATGCAGATTGCTGGGCCTCACTCCGCACTTCCTATTTAGCAAGTGGGGGGTGGGGGCCTAGAACTTACATTTCTAACAAAGCCTCCAGGTGATGCTCGTGTTTGGGGACTAGACTTTGAGAACCATGTTGTAGAGTTAAACCACCCTTGAGTGAGCCTGTTAGATGATGCTCCAAAATGACATTACCATGGAATAATGCAGAATTTTTTCTAAGCATACTCAGTATATGACTATATGGAACCCTTCATTATGGTTAATAGAGTAAGGACAAGGGTCCAAAGTGGGCTTTCCTTGACAGATACTTTGCTCATGGGGGTGCTGACAACAACACTCACATTTTCAGTACACCCACATTCTCCAGTAGTCCTCAACTATATGTCACTGAACTTACACTTTGCAAAATAAATAAAAGGGAAAAAACATGTTCTACCTACTGACTTCAGGCAAATCACTTTAAGACTTACTTACAACAACATAGGTGACTTGCTAATAGTTCTCCATGACTCTGAAAATAGAAAGATTTAAGACTAGATTTAAGACTAGAAAGATTTACAGGACATAAAGTTTGAAAACAACTATAAGCATGAAAAATTTAACCATGGGACTCACGAACATACCAATAAATCCAGAAGAAAGGTACTAGATAAAATCTTTACTTTGCTCACAGAATTCCAGAATGTTGTGGTATGTGATTTGTTTTTGTTTTTAATTTTCAAATTTTTATTTAATTTTTATTTGGGGGGGAGAGAGAGAGGGAGGGCACGCGTGCACAAGTGGGGGAGAGGGGCAGAGGGAGAGAGAATTCCAAGTAGGCTCCATGCTCAGTACAGAGCCTGCTTGGGATTCTTTCTCCCTCTGCCCCATCCCCTGCTCTCTCTCTCTTTAAAAAAATATAATGTTTTGTTTCACAGATTTTAATGTTTATTTTTCAGAGACAGCGAGCTGCACATGCATGTGTGGGGGAGGGCCAGACAGAGCAAGGGAGACAGAGAATACCAAGCAGGTTCCACACTGTCCGCACAGAGCCAGAATCGGGGCTTGAACTCACGAACCACAAGATCATGACCTGAGCCTAAATTTAAGAGTCAGAGGCTTAACTGACCGAGCCACTCTAAACTGGTTCTTATCTGGCAATCAGAAAGTTTTCCCTAGGATGCTTTCAAATCTTTTATATTAATGATGCCAAAGGGGACATTAAATAATGGATAACTGCTGAGGTTTCAGGTCACAGTCCCACTTTGTTTTAGCAACTCTTCACACACACTCACTTCCTCAGGGTAGATCCAAAGAAAGGCACTCCCTTGGAGCTCCATCTGCAGGACACTAAGTCCTTTTCACACAAAACTGGCCTCGAGGGCAAATCAAGACCAGACAGATCAGACGGACCAGCAACCAAATCTCTCAGTTTCTCTTCTGTGGGTGCTTCTCTGTGGTGGCCAGGAGCCTTGGGCTGGTGTGTGCACAGTGCTAGGGGACATGAATCCTGCTGACACAATCCAAGCTGGGTCTTGGGAAGCTAACCACACCGATGGCTTCACAGAGGTGTCATTATGGTAGTGTGTGTAGTAACTGACCTTGATAGCAAGAGTTTGGAGGTCAGGAAAAGAATAATTTGGAAAGGCATTTGCCAGAACACCACAGCAGCATCTGAATTAGAAAAGCTAGAGGGCAGGAGAGGACAGGCTGGCGCTGATAACTTACGAGGGGAGAAATTCCTTAAAGAAAAACTGCCGGAGTTATCATTTAACTGCTTATATCTCTAAACTGTTGAGTTTATAGGTAATACTCTGTCATGGAAACACGAAAAGCATGTTTCACAGTTTTATCATTTGAGGAATGGAGAGACAAAAGGAAAATTGAGAAAAACATTTTACCATTCCCGAGTCCGTCTTGGGCTGTAAACACCTAGAAGACCAACTGTTCAAAACTGTCTCCAAAGTACACAGCCAAGGACCACAGGGGTTCTGTATGGAACAGGTATGAGTCTGTCCCCTGATAATGAAACTATTTCCAATATACCATCAATGTGGCCAATAGTAACTATAAGAAGTCTATGCATTTACAGAGAGGCCCTCAAAAGATACAAATATATGGTGCTTATTTTACAGGAACAAAGTAGGAAGCAAATACAAAGTTGCTCTTTGGTAAAGTCTCTACAGAATCCCTAAACTGCTTTCCAGAACTTGGTTCTAGTCAAGTGTGCTATTTAAACTCAGTCTAAAATGGTGACTTAAGTTACTCACGAAGAACATGGTACTAAATTCTGCACAGGCACGGCCTCCTTTGGGACCTCTGCCAGCACAATCCCTTCCCATACTGGGCTAAAGAGCCTCCTGAAGGCGGAAGGGTCCTTTATCAACCCAAATCCCAGAACTTAGCACATCGTGTTGAAATTATCCATTTAGACTGTCCCAATAAGATTATACTACCCTAAAGGGCAGGAACTGTTTCTTATGAAAATGCTGAACTAAACCCAATCCTGGAAACCAAGTGGTTATAGATCCCTCGTGAGTTGGGATAAGCAGTGGCTCCAGTTAATCACAACCTTCCCTGGAGGTATCAATCAGCCAGCCACGCAGCAGGGGTAAGGCGAAAACACAAGGCGAAAACACTTTTCTGGGTGTCGCCCTTACACTGCCTTTTTTTTTTTCCTTTTCCTATTTTATTCTTCAGTTGTCACATGGCCAGAAAGTTACTGATTGATATCCAAACAACTCACTGATATTAAGACAAAAGCTTGTCTGGATCTCAGGCTTCAGGGCATACATTTTCATTATTATAATTATACCTACATCTTTAAAAACATCACTCCTTGGGTCACTTCTAGAACATCCAAAACAAGAAGAACTTTTGTAATGGGCATGAGAAATGTTTTAGATCCTGTATGATTGCATATACCACAGGCATTAAAAAAAAAAAAAGAAATTCCATATTGGCATTGTTTTCACTTCTAAATAAACCCATGAGAAAGGCCACTTGATGAATAGGGCAACACTTATCAGCTAAAAATTAACATGAAAACCAGTAACAGTTCCTTGTTAGCACTTCAAGTGGTCTTTCCAATTTCTCCTGTAACAGAGGAAGGAGGTCCACTGACAGTTTAATCAGATAACTTGTTAATTGCAGTTCTAATGGGGGGTTAGAGAGTGGGTACTCTTTGAAGTGGCTCTGTTTAGAAATAAAAACAATGTTGCTAGTCATAAAGTTTCTGGCCTGGTGTCAAAACAGGAAAATCCTAGCCAGGCAGGAGAGAGCCAAACTGAAATATGGTATAATCTTATTTATTCTCTTCCCTGGAAGACTGAGATTTACCCAGACTTGTGCTATGCAAATTTTCCCACTCTTGTCTCCAGTAGGAGAGAATGTGTACCCACCTTAGAAAAGTATGTATTCTGGAAAAATCGCAGCATCTGAACTTTATAAACACAGGAAAGGTTCCTTCCTTTCCTAGGGGAACCCAGTGGCCCTGCTCACATTCACCTGTCCTGAGCCCACCACACACCCAGGTTGTTCGGGGACTGCAAATGGCTAGAGGAGACAAGAAGGAATCACCAACTCCTGAAGAAGATTCACTAGGAACGGTCCAGGGATCAGGAAGGAGCTAATAGAATATATTACAAAGAACTTAGAGTAGTTGCCTAAGTAACATCCTATAGCTTCTCAACAGAGATTAGCACACAGAAGTGGTGTCTGAGCCCTGGGTGCCTTCTTTCTATGAAAACAGAAAAATGTTTAAAATACTTCACAGGCATTTTAATCAAAAGCACATCATCTTAATAAAAACAAGTAATTGGCTTTAAAAATAAACAAATTGTGAAGAATCCAAATTCATTAGTTTGCTACTTTTCTCTAAATAAATCAGGTTTCCTTTAACAATCTATCCGTCTATACAGGAGTTCTGGCTCAATGCAGTTTATAACCAAAGTTTAAACACCTCCGTCTACTCTCTTGCATCACCAGTTATTTTCTTCTTAGCGCTCTAGATTTTTTTTTGTATTGATTGGTTTGTTTATGGTCTGTCTTCCCCCAGTAGACCTGTGTCTTGTTCACTCCCATATCTGCCACAGCTAGGACAGCACTGGGTATAAACACTAAATAAAGGCATGAACATGAATAAACAAAGGGAAGGAGGCAATCCCTTTTCAAGCTTTGGGAGCTTGAGGACAACTTCTGACCACTCTCCACTCCCTAGCCAGTACTTCAGTATATATACAGGTATCAGCTTAATCAGATTCTACAGCTCCCTCCATCTGAATACTGTATTGCATATAATCTGAACAAAAACTATGAACGGTAGGTATCACCATCTCTATTCTAAAGGTGAGGCAAATGAGATGTTACATAACTTGTTTACAGTCACCGGTTACTAAGCAACAGAGATCTGATGCAAACCTGTGTTTGCCTGGCACAAAAACCAAGCTCTTAATGTTATTACCATTGGCCTCCCTCCTTCTCACAACACATTCCTCCCATCATTTTAGGTAGGGAGGCCCTAATTACGAGCAGTACCTTTAATTACTAGCCCAGTAGCCTTTCCTCCCCTAAATCGCGCTATAAGATTTAGTTATATCATCAGATCTTTCTACTTAGAGCAGGATTAAGTGAATAGAGAACTCTCTGGGATACTCACTGTATCTAGAATATGTCTTTTTTTTTTTAAGGTTTCTTGAAAGTAATCTCTACACTCGACGTGGGGCTCAAACACCCCAAGATCAAGAGTCACATGCCCTACTGAGCCAGCCAGGAGCCCCTAGAATATTTCTTAAAGTTGACAAGCAGGTCTTAAGTAAGAAGTGAGCGATGTGTCCACAAAGAAACGTATATAAGAATGCTGACTGCAACTACATTCAAAGCAGAAATAACCCAAGTATTCATCAACAGAAGAATAGGTTTAAAAAAAAGTAGTATATTCACATTATGCAACACTCACAGCAACGAAAAGGAATAAACCCCTGATAAACGCAACCACACAGATGAATCCCAAGTCTCTTACAAGTCAGAAGGTAGTTACCGCTGTGGGGAGTGGTACTGACATGAAAGGGCACGAGGGAACTTTCTGAGGTGACAGAAGTATTTTGTATCTTGATACTTGTGTGATAATCGCACGGCTGTATGCATACTTTAAAAAGACTGAGTTGTGCAGAGAACAAATCTAAGTTTTGTTCATTTTACTATATATAAATTGTCTTAATGAAGTATTAAGAAAAAAGGAATAGCTAATGTCAGAGCTGATAGAATGAAGTGAACTGTAACTCATGTTTACACACTGTCACACGGCATCAACTACTACTTTTACTAGTAAACAGAAAGACCAATCCACTGCCAGAAAATTCATTACGTGAGGCCTTTGAGAACATATTACTCACATAAAATGTAACCACGTTGTAACTCATATATGTAAATCAAACAACAAGAAATGTCTTAAGATTGGGCAATGAATTTCAGAAACATTACTAAATGGGAAAGAAGGCAAAAAAGGAACACAGCATAAAAGCCAACAAATCAAATAGAAAATAGCCTATAATCACTCCTAGAGAGAACTATGGAACTGAGGAAATTATCAGGCACATTGCTTGTTTGAAAAAGTAGAATTAATTAAAGCAGTATTTCAAAAGTTCATTTCCCAAAGAGATGAGAGGTAGCTTCTAAGCTTTGAGAAGTTATAGTAGTCTCTAAGAATTTAGGTTGACATTTCAAATTAATAAATGACCAATCACAACTCTCACCCACGTAGGAGGACCAACCACCCTGCAGATTATTTACAAAATCTCCTCAAAGTCACAAGAACAGGAAAACTTGAGAAACCAGCCCAATCCTGATTGTACAGACAATAACCAGCCAAATAATATGCACTGGGCGTGAGTTGGTGCAAGGGCACTGCCGAGTCTCCTAGAAACCAGTAGTGTCATAGAGAAGGAGCCAGAAATGACTAGGGTAGTATCTTTTGTGTTCCCCCACATAGGATTAGCCTTCTGCACTTTCATTCAGGACACGAAATAAAATTAATAAATCTATATAGCATTGGAGATAGGGATAAGGCATCACACAAAATGAAGTTTACTGTGCTCATAAAACACCAAGTGCTATTGGTGGTGGTGGTGGTGGGGTTATGTGGATACCTGAGAAAAACAGAAACACTAGATGGTCTGAGAGTATTACTGCACAGGAAATGCAGAGCAACCAAAAACTGCCTGTCAAGATGGTAGGCAGAAAGGATAGCAGTGCAGATACAAAAGCTCAGAATTCTAAGGAAAGTCACTGCTTATGCTCAGTGACATTCAGACTTCTATCTAAAATAAGAAAAGGTAGGGGTGCCCAGGTAGTTCAGTCGGTTAAGCATCCGACTTCGGCTCAGGTCATGATCTCACAGTTTGTGGGTTTGAGCCCCGCATTCGGCTCTGTGCTGACAGTGTGGAGCCTTCTTGGGATTCTCTCCCCGCCCCGCTCCCTGCCTGTCCCCTGCTCTCCCTCTCAAAATAAATAAATAAACTTAAAGTAAATATAAATAAATAAATAGATAAAGAAAGAAAGAAAGAAAGAAAGAAAGAAAGAAAGAAAGAAAGAAAGAAAGAAAGAAAGGGTTTATAGAGTTTTAAGAAAGGACAGAAAAACTCATGAGGTGGACCAAGTAAATAAAAGTTAAAGGATGCAGAATTTTCAACACGGACAGATTTTAATACATTTTGGCAATCAAGACCTTTGATAATCAAGAAAAGATCCAGGTTGCTCAGTCAGTTGAGTGTCCAACTTCAGCTCAGGTCATGATCTCATGGTTTGTGAGTTTGGGCCTCGCATTGGGCCCTCTGCTGTCAGCACAGAGCCTCTGTCCCCCCCACCCCGCCTCAAAAATAAATAAACGTTAGGGGCGCCTGGGTGGCTCAATCAGTTAAGTAGCTGACTTCAGCTCAGGTCATGATCTCACAATTTGTGAATTCGAGCCCTGCGTCAGGCTCTGTGCTGACAGCTCAGAGCCTGGAGCCTGCTTCAGATTCTGTGTTTCCCTCTCTCTCTCTGCCCCTCCCCCTCTCACCCTCTGTGTCTCTCAAAAATAAAATAAATAAATGTTAAAAAAAAATAAATAAACGTTAAAAATTTTTTTGAAAAGGGGGCATCTGGGCAGCTCAGTTGGTTAAGTGTCGACTTCAGCTCATGTCATGATCTTGCTGTTGGTGAGTTCGAGCCCCGCATTGGGCTCTGTGCTGACAGCTCAGAGCCTGGAGTCTGCTTCGCATTCTGTGTCTCCCTCTTTCTGCCTTTGCCCTGCTCACACTCTGTCTCTCTCTCCCTCTCAAAAATAAATAAGCATTTAAAAAATTAAAAAAAAAAAAACCAATGATCCACATAGGTAGAATTAATTGGGCCTTCTCATTCACAAAGAAAATATTATGACAATGAGGTCAATGATCTGTTTTTAGGACAAAGAACAGAAGCTTGGAGTGTATATGAAAGTCCTCTTGTTATATGGTCTGATATTTGCCAGTTGATAGGCATCTACTTCTCATCTCCACAGAACTGGCATTCTCAGAACATGTTTGCATATAGTGGTAAGTTTTAAAAATGTATAAAGTGTTTAGATTCAAAACAATGCTACAGAGCAGAATCTAATACCTATGAACACACTAATAAGTTATTTTTAAAAATTCCACATCCAGCTATTTCAATGTCAATCCTGACACCTGGGACCTAAGCCAAGGGAAGGACTGGGTGATCTTTTCCAGAACAGACTCTGCTGTTAGCTGTTCTGGTTAAACCTGGTGCCAGGTATCAGTCCTAGACTCCCTTATTAGTTCTGACATTTCCTGGACATGTTACCACAGGCTCAGGAAAGAGCAGTAGAGAATCTAAGACTAAACTTTTCTGCCAGACCCAGAACTTGAGCAAGGCTTCATCAGTGGATCCAGGAGCCCTGTTTTCATCATTTCTAAGATATCATTGACAGAGTAAAAGAAACAATAACACTCTGGGCAGTTATTTCTGGGCAGTTCCAGAACTTTCCAGCTTTAAGGATATTCTGGCCTTCCCACAGACATCTGATATGACCAATAGTCTTTCTTTTTCCTGCTCAACTCCAAAAGCAAACTAGCTTTTCTGCTAGATTACTTAGTGATTTTGAAAGATGTGATTATTTGTTCAGGGAACAGTCTTAATGAAAACAAAATTATTTCCAGTGGAGCTTTCCACTCCACATGGCTGGAGAGATCTTGATGTGTCACGTCATAAAAAAGATGTTGTCTTCAGCATTCTGCTCCCCACCAAAAAAATCTGAAAAGGCAAGTCATACTGATATTTAAAAATTCTCAAAGCTGTGAAAAGGCTTCCTCGAATGGCACACCCTCTGCTCATTATCTTTTTTTGAGTCTGATGATAGAGCCAGAGCGCTTAGTTTTTCTCCCCAAATTCGATAAATATCAAGGACCAAGGGCAACTACAAATAAAGGGAATCACAGGAAAAGAAAGAAAAATAAGCTAGAAAAAGAATTTTAAAGGAAGGGCAAAAAAAGAAAAAATTTTATAGTAGAGAAATCTAATAAACACTATCTCAGCCAGGTGATCAAGGTTAAGATCAATGGTGAAAGATCATGTTCATAGTATACACCCTCAACAGGATGCGATGAGGACACTTTACTGCTGTGGTGTTCCTCCCCAAAACCTGTAACTCGAATCTGTAAGAGATTCACCATAAGAGAAACATCAGATGAACCCAAAACGAACGATAGTCCACAAAATACTTGACAGTACTCTTCACAACTGTCAAGATCATCAAACTAGGAAAGTCTGAGAAACTATCACAGCCAAGAGAAATCTAAGGAGACATAAAGACTAAATGTAATGTAACCTGAATGGGATCTTGGAACAGAAAAAAGATATTAGAATTAAAAAAAAAAATTAGGATGCCTGGGTGGCTCGGTCGGTTGGGTGTCCGACTTTGGCTCAGGTCATGATCTGACAGTCTGTGGGTTCAAGCCCCGCGTCGGGCTCTGCACCAACAGCTCCAAGCCTGGAGCCTGCTTCAGATTCTGTGTCTCCTTCTCTCTCTGCCCCTCCCCTGCTCACACTGTCTCTCTCTCTCTTTCTCTTTCTCTCTCAAAAAAAAAAAAAGAATAAAGTACAGACTTGAGTTAATAATAATGTATCAGTACTGGATCATTAATTGTCATAAATGTACTATACTCATGCAAGATGTTAATAACAGGGAAAACCGGGTGTGGGGTATATGGGAACTCTGTTCTATTCTAAAATAAATCTATTTAAAAAGTTTTTTAAAATATGTGAAATAAATTATAGAAAAATAAAACTACTCACAGCATGGCAGAGGAGAAACAACACACTTTAGACAAAATCTTGGGTTTCAATCACTGCTCCATCATTTATTGGCTATGTGATCTTAGGTAAATTACTAGGTGAATTTCTGAGCTTCAGTTTCCTCATCTGTAAAATGGGGATAATAGCAGTGCCAACCTAACTGGGTTGGTTTGAAGGTTATATAGTATGTTTAAAGAATCTGAGCCAACCAACACTCCACCCCTAAAACCTTTTCAAGAGTGTCGTCCATACACATTTCCTCAGAGCAGGCCACTCCTGACTAACCATAGTAAAAGGTAGCTGTTTCTACAAAGAAGCAGTTAAGACACAGAGCAGCCATCCTCCTTCCTTAACAACAGTTAAGGAGTCTAGCTTTGTGCATTACACACTCACCTAACAGACTGTTGATAACAAAGTGAAGTCACAGATTGTGCAATAAGAAAAGCCAAAAGATTTTGGAGGGATCCAGGATTTCCAAATTTAGCTCAGTTTAGAATCAACTGGGACATTTTCTCTTTTTTAAAAACGTAGATCCACCATTCTAGTCCCAACCTCTTGAGATTAGGTGAGTCTGGTAGGAGGTGGAGAAATCCACTATTTTTAGTAAGCTTCTTCCCAGGTGACCTGGACAAAAGTGATCTGCTATGTGACTTTTAGGAAGTGATCTTGTCTCTTCCTCTTTCACAGAGGAGGAATTGAGGCCCAATGAATACAGAAGTGATCAAGGATTAAGTTCAGAGGCAAGTGGCTCAGAAGTGGCAAGGGTAGCTTGGTTGTGTATCTCTGTCCCTGAGTGTTTTCTAAAACAAAGGGTCTGAACCATAAACCATCACTTGGAATTTTATGTGTGACTGACAGGGCAGAAACTGAAAAGCAAAAAAAAATGTACTGGACAGTAAGATTCTATAGGGAGAATGTGGTGGGAAAATCAACTGTGCTCTAAGACTAGTTAACAGAGAAGACAAGTTAGTTGAGTTTTAAATCTTTAGCATTTATCAACTCGCCTACCTGTGGAAAATTCTAAAACTGAAATTTGTTCCCCTTTTGTAAATGGGTATGGGCTAATCTTGAAGAAGTTCTGAAAATCAGAACACTCCAATTTTAAGTGTAAAAATGTGTGCTTGAAAATCTCTCCTTTGATTTAAAGTAACCAAAAAAGGCTGCGCTGATGTTATTATATATTAAATAGATGCCAAAATTAGCCTCCTTCTAAATTTTGTTAAACAGTGTTTAAACATTAGTCTCTTGAAGGACCTGTCCCAAGAACTGTGCATTTGCTCGGGAATCAACACCGGCTGATAAAGAACGAAGGTGTTCCCTTAGTATGCCACCAGAAGGTGGAAGACCTTCCTGGAACACCTGGCAAAGACTGCGATGGAGACAATGGTACATTCAGAATCACCACCAGGACGTTCAAGAGCCCCTGTTCTGCTCCACCCTCAGTTATTTTATCTAAGCGCTAAAGCAGTCAGTACAAACTTCTACCGGTCCCCACATCTACCCAGCTGCCAGCGTCTGTAACCACATGCTCCTTCCCGTTCTTTTGGATAAACCGTCAATGCTCCCATCCACGGCCAATCCTCTCCCTTTCTCACCCCTCGGGGACAAGCTCTAACAATCCTTCTTCTCTATCCACATCGAGTCCTCCCTCTAGATCATTGCCAGCAGCATGAATGTGCTCTAAAATCTGCCATCTTAAACAGCAAACCTCTCCAATCTACATTCCCCTCCACTTAGTGCCTGGTTTCTCTGCTCTCTTTTACAGAAAAATTCTTCAAAAACTGTAACGCACTGTTTATACTTCCTGTCCAAAACTCCTCTCTTCCCATTGTCTTGAAACCATTCCAAATACCTTTTCTTCCTTATCACTCACTGAAAATACTCTTTACTAACCTTAAGGACAATTCTAAGTCCTCAAATGACTTGACCTCTTCCTTGAGTAGGACCCGGCTGATTATTTCCTCCTCTCCTGGAAACACTTTCAAGTCTGGTGGCTTCTAAGGTGCCTCGTTCTCCTGTTTCCCCCACCTCCTCGCGTACGCCTTTTCTAGTTTTTTTGCTGTTTCTCCTCTCCCTGATCTCCAAACACTGCTATGTCCCAGACTCACCCTTTTCCATCTTCACTCCCTTCCCTGGTAATCTCACCAGGGAACCCATTATGCTAATAACTCCCATAGGGCTCCCTGGACACCCGTCTGGAGCGTGCAGGTCTCCCTGGAACTCCAGACACATCTCCACCTGAACGTCCAAATGTGTGTTTCAAACGTAGTATGTTTCAAACTGAATTTCTCATCTCTCCTGAACTTTGCCAACCTTGACCACACAGAGTCTTACCCATCCCAGTTAATGGAAAACACCATTCCTTCAAATGCCCAGGCTAACAATCCTTAGGGCTGTCCTTGACTCCTCTCTCTTACCACACTGCATATCCAAATCATGGGCAAATCCCGTTGGCTCTGTTCAATCCGTCCAGTTGCTAACTTTCTGCTAAGCACCCTAATCCAAGTCAGTGTTTCTTGCCTAGATTACTGCTACCACTTCTTAGCTGGTCTCCTCATTCTTAAACTTGTTTTCTTACACACTCTTCTCAGAAACCTAAATGACCAGTCATTTCACTCAAAAAATGTGAAAAAGTCCCCAAGACAGCCCGAAAGCCTTATGTGTATGACACATTTCCGTCCATTATTTGTCCAACCCCCTCTCCTAGAACATTCTCCATTGTTCACCCTAATTCCTCATTACCCCTTGACTGTTCCAAGCACACTCCCACCTCTGGAACTTTGCACTGGTTATTCTCTCTGTTTGGAATGTTCTTTTACTTAGATATCCACTTGATTCACTTCTGGTACCCATTCAAGTCTTTGTTCTAATGCTACCTTCTCCATGAGGTCTACTCTTATCAACCTAGTTATAGCTCCCTATTCTAACCCTCCTTACCATGCTATAATTTTGCTTCAGTACCATTAATCACCTTCTAACATACTATATTATGTTATTTGTCATTTTAAATATGTCTTCTCTCATTTGGATTTGATCTCCATTAAGAGTGGGATTTTTGTCTGTTTTATTCACTCATGTATCCCCAGGATCTAAAACAATACCAGGCACAGAGTAGGAAATCCATAAATATTTGCTGCAAGAACACATGAAGGATGAGAGTAGAATTAACGGAACAAAAGGAAGGACTGTGCTGTCATTTACGGGAAGTCAAGCACTCTATTTTAAACATCAAACTCTCATAACAACTAATCACTTGATACCACCACTTAAATGTGTAAAGAAATAAAAAAATTAAACTTCTTCCAAATATTTATTGTCCATTTTAGCAAGCGGGCTCACTATCTCCCCAGCTGTCTAACCTGAAGCGTAAGTCAGCCTTGACTGGCCCTCTGCCCCTCCCACAAACAATCCATCAAGAAGTCCTGGATTTTATCAGGATTTCAGCTCAAATTCATCCGCTACCCTTTATCTCTATTCCTAGGACTCTAGCCCAAGTTGTCACATCCCCTCTCCCCCCCTCACCCTACCACATGATGGCCTCCTAGCTGTTCTCTTGGCTTTGTTTTCTTGCCTTCTTCAATCCATTTCCCCAAATAGCAAAATACAAAGTTCTTTAAAATGTAAATTGGACCCTATTCCTCTGCTTAAAATCTCAAAACCTCTCAGACACTGGGGCGTGAATGAGTCAGCTCCATCCATGCCACTCCCCTCCTTGCTCAGCATGCAATGTCCACAAAGGTCTGCTTTTGGGTCCTCTTACATGTGCTATTCTTTGCTGCCTCAGGCCTCTGCACATGCTGGCCTCACTTTTTCCACTCTTCATCCTTCAAATCTCAGCCAAAAAAAAAAAATGTTGCCTCCTGTTTAAAGTAGCTCTTCCCCTCTTATTCTGGCTCATTCCTTGTTTCCTCCATACTTTGTAATAATTTCCTTCCTTGTTTTTGTTTCTCCCCCATTATGAGATACGAGATATACTTCATGCGGGGAGGGGCTCCGAGAGCAGCTGTAAAAGGAAGCGGGGAGCACCTCACAGGAAACACCTGAGAAGTACTAGCTGGAGGTAGGTCTGGCTCAGCCAGAGAACGATCGTTCTAGCACCCGTCACCACGACGCTCCCTCTGGATGGAGCGTTTCTACCACTGCAGAAGGAACAAGGATTCAGAGGCAAGTCACATGAATCCCAATGGTTAGGGACTGAACTGTGTCCTCTTAAGATTCCTATGCTGAAGCCCTGACCCCAATGTGATGGCCGTTGGAGATGGGACCTTTGGGAGATTAATCAGATTTAGATGAAGTCACAAAGCCAAGGCCCTTTAAAATGGGACTGGTGCTCTTGTAAGAAGGCGATAAGCCACCAGAACTCTGTCTCTACCAGAGGAGGACACAGCAAGAGGGCAGCTGTCTGCAAGCCCAGAAGACAACCTCACCGGCACGCTGATCTTAGACCCCTAGCCTCCAGAACTGTGAGAAATAAAGTTCTGTCGTTTAAGCCCCCTAGTCTATGGTATTCTGCTGTGGCAGCCTGAGCTGGCTAGGATACCACCCCACGTGAGAAGGCTCCTGCCTCACGTGCGTTGTCAGCCAGTAAATAAGGAAAAAGACACCTGATGCAGCAGCACCCTCCAGAAAGATGCTCCATTCCAAATGAAACTGCCCCACTGCCTGTCTGCTACTCTGCTCCACACGGCTACAGGTTTCAAAGACTGAACCCTGTTTAGGTTATTGCTTTTAGTACTCTCTGCTTACGAACAAGGAAGGAGCTCCACAGCTGACACCCTCCCCTCGGTCACCTTCCAACCTGCCCACCTCCGTGCACCAGAACGGGTGAGTCAGGCACACCAAGGTGTATCAACAACTGCGTGTTGTTCAGAAAGACTCACTGACGTTTCAGTGAGGAAGTAATTATGGCTGGGACCCGTGACAGCACACAGAAACATGTCCTCGGGCAATCTTCCCATGGGATTTCTGCCTGAAGGAGAATCTCATAGGATTCTTTATTAAAAACTAGTGCTTGTTTAAAAAAAGGAGACATTTCAAAAAACTGTCCCCCCTCCTCTAAAACGAGGCTCTAATTGTAGATGAGAGTGAAGTGACAAGCAGATTCTTTGAGACACTTTGTTAGAAAATTAAACCTTCAGGAGCTTCTATGTTTTATAAAAGCAAACAGTCTACCATTGTATTTTTAAAGTCAGTTATTTCTTTGATACTTCTACCTTGAGGATCTCAAAACACAGTCTTAGTGGTTTAAAAAAAAAAAAAAAGTCCCAGGTCTACCTTACAGAAGGAAATAAGGGAAAATAAGCACAGTAGTTAGCAGTACACTAGGAAGGTCCCACAGTCCAGGGCTCCACTCCGAGAAGGAAGACCAACTCTCAGGCCGAAGTATCAAAAGCACAGAGCGTGGTTACAAAATAGAGAAGCGGGAGTATTAGCATTTTGTGACTGGAAGAGTCAAAGCTGTTCCGAAATGGGACCTGGACACCAAGTACAGTGGCAACAGGAAGGATACTTAAGTTGAAATCTACATTTGAGATCTGTGATTCCAAGTATTAATCAATATTGCTTTAAGTGCAATAGGGGACAAAGGGCTAGAAAAGGAAACTCTCCAAAGAACACAATTCTGAGGGCCCTAAAGTAGTACTAACTTCCAAAAATTTTAAGATTAACATTTGGTCTTCTTTCTAATGATTTTAATAAAGAATTTCATCTGTATGAAACCCAGCCCCACCTGTGAGTACCTGTTGTCAGTAGGCTCCTGCCTCCTAGATTTGTCTATGGCAGGGGAAGAAAAAGGAGCTTACAGCCTTGGGGAAGCAAGATATAGCCTCTTCTCTTGAAAAGGTTTTAAGCCCCTGGCCGAGCCATTCATAGCAGTCATTAGAGAAAAAAAAAAAAAAAAGCAAAAAGTAGCCATCTGAAAATGGAATCTATCTAGTCCTACTCCATATTTGTCCCAGAGAGAGGCAGTCAGCTGTTCACTGATAATGGAGAATTGGCTATTATGCCAGGGAATGAAACTCAGGTCTCTTTACTCTTAGCCCAGGGCCCTTTTTACTATACGTCGCTTCCCATGTAGTAATCAAAGTAATAAATCAAGACCTCAGTGAGTAAGGAATCTGCCCAAGGAAAACCTGAGTCTCCTTAGTCCCAGAGTGAATTCCGATCTTGAAAAGCCACACGAATATCTGGGTAAAGCTTGTCAGCCAATCTAGTAGAGTACTTTATGCTCAGTGCACTCTATTTCTCCATCACACCAGACCCTTCAGTTTTATGGCTGTGCCTTTTCAAACTGTCCTCCCTCAAGAGTGCAAAAACAAATCCCTGAAAGGTTAAATCAAAAAGGAGAAAAATAATCGGGCACCTGGGTGGCTCAGTCGGTTAAGCATCCAACTTCAGCTCAGGTCATGATCTCACAATTCGTGAGTTCAAGCCCTGAGTCAGGCTCTGTGTGGACAGCTCAGAGCCTGGAGCCTGCTTTAGATTCTGTGTCTCCCTCTCGCTCTCTGCCCCTCCCCGGCTCATGCTCTGTCTCTCAAAAATGAATAAACATTAAAAAAAAATTTTTTTTGAAAGGAGAAAATAATCTAGTTTCTTTCTGCCAGAATTTCGGCATAGTGGGACTGTGCAGGAATGTACCTACTGGAGAACCTTCCCACATTCCTGAGTTGTTAAAAGCAACTAGCAGAGGCATGTTCCATCCACTCCCCAGATATCTGCGCTGGCAACAACAAAAGATATTCAGAGATCTCAGCCCTGGAACAACAGCCTCTGTCAGTCAACTACCGTTCTCACGATGCTGTGTCTCTGCTTGCTTCAACCTCATACCAAAAAGCACATCACACCAGTGCAAGTACTTGAGAAAACCACACAAATGAATTCACACAGTCGCACAGTAATTCTGGCAGGGCACCAATACTAATAATAAAGTATAACTTTTTTTTAATTCAAAGACCTTATACAAACACATTACTTTTAGCATTTACACAGATTTCACGGGGGCCCTAGTACCAGAGGCCAACACCAAAACAGATCAGATGGAATTTCCATGCCAAGGGAGTTACCTGGTTAAGAAGGCAAAGATCAGCACTTTATCTCTTACCTGAAGCCAAAGGTCGGATCCACTCTTTGCTATTTAGGTCAAGTCTCCAGAGGTCATTGAAAGCAGCATTGCAGCTGCTCTGGGTACAGCCTCCAAATACATACATAGATTGATTAGCATCATAATAGCATGCACCTAGAAAGAAAACAATAAATGCATAATTGATGTTTAATTCTGAAGCCCCTCTAATGCCTTAACTGTAACACTTATCTTTCAAAAATCAGTAATTTCAGCCATTCTGCAACTCTGTGGCCAGGTACCAACTTTCTGTAACCAGTCTCTTGTCTTCAGATTGGTTAATATCACATTACTCTTTAAAATAAGGTCCAGGGAGAGGTACCTGGCTGATAGTTGGAGGAATGTGCAACCCTTGATCATGGTGAGTTTGGGCCCCATGTTGTGTGTGGAGATGATGAAATATAAATAAATAAACTTAAAAATATAAAGTAAAATAAAAGAAGGCTCAGAGAAAAGCTACAGAAATATTATTTCTGAGAACACTAAGCAAATTGACAACGTCCCCATTAAATAAGACCATCTAATTCCAGCAAGAGCACACAAGAATTCAGATTATGGGTGCTCAATGGGTAAATTTCAGTGCAGCTGCACAATTAACCTAAATCTGTATCCTCACCCTGTAGGGCTAGGCAGAGAGAGTCGGTGCTAATAGATGCACTCTGTCCTCCCGTTTCTCTCTTCCAGCCCTCCTCATATTGCTTTGGCTTTCAAATAAAACCTGAAGCACAAACTAATAAACACATCTTTATATGAAGACAATGGCAGAAAACAATTTTAATCAATGCCATGAAGTAACCACACATAAAGATCAGTGTATCTCAGGGATCTCAGAAGTAGGATGGTCCCCAAGCTATGGAGAGAAAAGGCACGGAAGTCATTAAGCCCTGACTGCATCTGAAAGCCACCAAGTCAGGCTGTTTGGTGCTAAATAAAACCAGTGAAGTAACATTTAAAAAGCACCAAGGTCTCTGAGAAGAGCCCTTCCAATCAGATGATTATACATCCCTCACCGAAGGGCACCATTCCAAAGAAAAGGGGTATGGACTATGAGAAGGGCTGGGCTGTTCCCCCCCAAACCAGAAGGACCAGAGCCAAAGTCTAAAGGAGAGGCAGTGCCACCTTGCTTCGCCCTAAAAAGTTCATGTAGTCTCTATCCTTTGGAAACAATGACCCCACTCCTTACAGACTTGCATTTACCATCTTGGATCTCAAGAAGAGGGCTGAGCAAAACTTTCCTTTCCATTCATTTCATGCACACTGGTAGGAAAAAAAAGAATTCTCAACATTTGTGTGAAGCTAGGCTGGAATAGTTCGCCATCACATAAGAGCTAGGGGAAAGTGAAAAGAAACTCAGAGATTCAACCCACTAGTGTGCATTGTTTCAGGGACCAGTCAGGTTATTTGTAGGTCCAGTGCAGTGTAGCACACCTCTGTTTTTAATATCTCTTCTGAACTCTGGCACCACTTAGTCCTAAGTTCAGAAAAAGGGAAATGCGACTGCTGTAATTATCTCTGTGATATGTACTAGCTCTGGGAATAACCCTCCTTTTTTTTCCTTCAATCAGCCTGCCCCAGAGGCCTTTAAGGAGTCACTACGCTAGAAAGGCCAAGTCAGAAAACTGCAGGAGCTAAGAGGTACCACTGCAGTGTATGTAGTCACTTACACCCAGTGATCTCAGCCCGTGGAAAGCACAGATCCAAATCAGCTTGACCTCTGACATTGTGCAACAACGGAGCTGCAGACTTTTCAACTTAGCAGACACACTACAGTATATGAAGATTTAAATGATCTTACACTTTCCACTAACTTTCTTTGCCTTTGAAAATAACTTCTAATCTGTATCAGTTTTAAAATCCACATCCCAGGGGCGCCTGGGTGGCTCAGTACGTTAAGCATCTGACTCTTGATTTTGGTTCAGGTCATGATCTCACGGTTTGGTTCATGAGAGGAGCCCTCCGTCAGGCTCCCGGCTGGGCATGGAGCCTACTTGGGATTCTCTCCCTCCCTCTCCCTCTGCCCCTCCCCCAACCTCAAAAATAAAATCCACATCCTAACAAGAAAGTCTATTAAGAAGTAAAACCCTATGAAACTCCAAAGCTAATATTTCAGATTGGTTAAGAACTGCAAATAACAAGGGGGACCTGGGTGGCTCAGTCAGTTAAGCATCCGACTCTTGGTTTTGGCTCAGGTCATGATCTCACAGTTTTGTGGATTCAAGCCCCACATCGGGCTCTGGGCTGGCAGCATGAAGCCTGCTTGGGATTTTCTCTCTCTCTCCCTCTCTCTCTGCCCTTCCCCCACCTGCGCTGTCCATATCCCTCAAAATAAATAAACTGTAAAAAAAAAATGCTTATTCTAATTGTTACATTTCTTCAAATTTTCTGAAATGGCTTGATTGCTCCATGAACAACTATTGCAAAACATGTATTTCCAGTTAATATCTAATAACCCTACTCAAAGACATGTCAAATATTCCTATTAACACACAGCAAATAAGCAGTTCTTTGGCATCCTAAACACATCCCTACTGTAGTAGTGCAAGGTCTTCCAGTTGTTTCAGACTTCCCATGATGCCTGGGAGTCACTAGAAATGTTTACTGGACTCTAACTTTTGCACATTCAGATGTTAAATTCTCTGTTGTTTCACACCTGTTTCCAGGGAAAGGTCCTGAGGCATGTGTCTCATGCTCAGAGAGACTGCCATCAGTGTCTCACTCTACAAGCCAGGACATGTTTGATGAGGCCTGTAATTACACAACCGTGGAACAAGCAAGGCTGGTTGGCCAGCTTGGGCCTGCTTAGCACTAACAGGGGCACAGCCAGCATAGGTGTGACATGACCTGACCCTATTTGCAGCCTAAACTCGGACACAAAAAGCAAATTGACAACGTCCCCATTAAATAAGACCATCTAATTCCAGCAAGAGCACACAAGAATTCAGATTATGGGTGCTCAATGGGTAAATTTCAGTGCAGCTGCACAATTAACCTAAATCTGTATCCTCACCCTGTAGGGCTAGGCAGCCCTCAGACACAAAAAGCATGATGGTGGAGACTCAACAGATGCCTAAATTCACCTGAAAAGGACTTTCTCTGTTAGTCAAAGCTTGATCAGTCATGCGCACGCTCACCAAAAAGTTAGGAAAACTGGCTTCATTTTACTTCCCCTGCCTGTCCCAGACTTTTACACAGGAGAGAAGCTGCACTGCTATACCTCTGTTACACTTAATTTCACAGAATTCAATAGATTTCAACTATGAATGAAGGGTTGTGAGAGGTGCATGGATATCCAAGGCCTGGAACCTGCTTGTCCTCAAGAGACAACTATTTGTGGAGGATACCTCTTCGCCACCCTATCACTCTGCAGTTTAAAACATACTTTTGTGAGGCGCTTGGGTGGCTCAGTCGGTGGAGTGTCTGACTTCAGCTCAGGTCACAATCTCACGGTTTGTGGGTTTGAGCGCTGCATCAGGCTCTGTGCTCACAGCTCAGAGCCTGAAGCCTGTTTCGGATTCCGTGTCTCCCTCTCTCTCTGCCCCTCCCCCGCTTGTGCTCGGACTCTCAAAAATAAACATTAAAAATTTTTTTTAAAAATGGGGCACCTGGGTGGCTCAGTCGGTTAAGCATCCGACTTCAGTTCAGGTCATGATCTCATGATTCATGGGTTCAAGCCCCACATCAGGCTCTGTGCTGACAGCTCAGAGCCTGCAGCCTGCTTCGGGTTTTGTGTCTCCCTCTCTCTTGGTCCCTCCTCTGCTCATGCTCTGTCTCTCTCAAAAATAAACATTTAAAAAATTTAAAAAAACATTTTTTTTGTAAGTGTTCCCTTGAATAAATTTCCTAGCAACCCTTGGGCATAAAGAGAATTTGCTATACACATTTTACAGATGAGATGTGGGTTAGAAGAGCCAAGTGCCTGGCTAACTCAGTTGGTGGAATGTGTGACTCTTGATCTTGGGGTCGTGAATTTGAGCCCATTCATAATGGAGCAAAAGAGATTACTTAAAAATAAAAAATATTTTAAAAATAAAAATAAAAAAAGAACAGCCAAGGAACTTGTTTCCTAAATTTGAAAGTCTTCTTTCACATGCAACCTCTCTGACACAGACAATTATGGCGACAGACAGATGGTAATAAAAGGTAAGAAAAAGGCAAGAAGAGTGTTTTACGGGTTGTGAGCAGAGAAAAAAAAAAGACCTCAATCTCCATGGCATGGAATGTGAGAGGAGTTTGTGAAGAGGTGGCGTTTGGGTTTATCTCTGAGATGGGTTTTAGAGGAGAGAACACTGTTAGTCCATTAACAATAGGCAAACAAGTCCAGGGACGAACAAGGAACTGGAGAGAAAGGGAGAAGGAAATCAGGACATCCAGGCAAGGCCATCAAGCAGGGAAGTGTAAGACCTCACGAGGAGTCTCATGTGGGTGCAGCCTGGCTGTGTGAGGATGCCGCAGACTCAGGCTGAAAGAGTAAGCTGGGGCCTTGAAAGCCAACGGAAGTGGAAACTTCTCCATCAGTGTGGAAAGGCTGAGATTTTTTAGCAGGAGTGACGAGACTGATCTGATGCTTCAGACTTGCAGTGTTTCCCAATAGGGACTCCTGTCATTTTAGGCAGGTCCATTCTCTTTGTGTAGGAGCAGCCCGTTCACTGCAGGACACCAAGCATTCCTGGTCCTTGTCTACTAAATGCATACAGTGCTATCCAATCAAGCAACTGAACAATCATTTAACAGATTTCCAAATGCCCTAGGAGGTGGCACCATCCCCGGTTTTAGAGATGGTTGCCAAGTGTCTAGGCCAGGTTCAGATGAAGAACCTGAACTTCTTTAATTTTTTAAATGTTTATTTATTTTTGAGAGAGACAGAGTGCTAGTGGGGACCTTGCAGAGAGAGAGGGAGACACAGAATCCGAAGCAGGCTCCAGGCTCTGAGCTGTCAGGACACAGCCCGACGTGGGGCTCAAATTCACGACCACGAGATCAAGACCTGAGCCAAAGTCAGACACTTAACCGACTGAGCCACCCAGGCGCCCCCTGAACTTCTTAGTTATGCAAGAAGACCATTTAGAAAAGATTTAGGAAAGACAGAATGATTAGCTCATAAATGTGAGTAATGGGAAAAATAAGGAAAGATATGAGAGAGATTGCAGAGATGGACGGAATCAACAAGATCTGACTTTTGATATTGAAGGAAGAAGAGGATTTGAGGATAAATCCAAGAATTCAAGCTTGTGTAACTGAGAGAATGATGATGCCATTAACTAAATTATGGAGAGGAGAAAATTTGGGGGGAGCCACTGAATTCCACTTTTAGCTGACTAGCTATGAAGCATCTGTGTATCTCTGTGGCAATATGAGCATATAGAATTGAAATGCAGATCTCCAGCTCAATGTGAATCGGGAATAAGAAATAAAATTGAGGGGTGTCTGGGTGGCTTAGTCAGTTGCATCTAACTTTTGACTTTGGCTCAGGTCATGATCCCAGGGTAATGGGATTGAACCCTATGTCAGGCTCCACGTGAGGCCTACATGAGATTCTCTCCTCCCCTGCCAGCCCCTCTCCCCAACTTGCATGCTCTCTCTCAGAAAGAAAGGGAGGAAGGAAGGAAGGAAGGAAGAAAGAGAGAGAGAGAGAGAAAGGAAATTGAGCTCTGGGGAGAAACATGCAATAGGAAGTGGAAGTAGCTAAGTAAAGACATTGAAGGAATTCCTTGTCTTCAACCTATTCTGAAAAATGCCCATTTCTGTAATGGTTCTCTTTAGTCTGCCAGCACATAGAGAAAAAGGAAACAGTGAGAGATGGGCTGCAGGAAAGGAAATGAGACACGCATACACCTTTTAAAAAAAATCTATGGCACCTTTGGGGCAACTGGGTGGCTTAGTCAGTTAAGCGTCCGACTTCAGCTCAGGTTATGATCTCGCAGTTTGTGGGTTCGAGCCCTGCGTCAGGCTCTGTGCTGACAGCTCAGAGCCTGAAGCCTGCTTCAGATTCTGTGTCTCCTCCCTCTGTTCCATTCTTCTGCTTACTCTCTGTCTCTCTCTCAAAAATAAGTAAACATTAAAAAAATTTTTTTTATATCTATGGCACCTTTTCTTGTATTTTAAGTGAAGATATGAAAAAAATTTTAAGGTAAAAACAAATATTGCAATCCACCAATCTCTGAATTTCTGTGAGCTTACTCACTGTATTTTTCTTCTCTATGTCCCCTTCAAATAACTGTCTCTATTTTGTAGTGATACTTTCAAAAGCTAGTTAACGAAGAAATTTTTTTCTTCTCTCATTAGAAAGCTGAACTGTCTGTCCTGTGATAATTATTCACCCGTGAACACTTCCCAGTTTGGTTTCTACTTTATCCAGACTCACTCCATTTCCCTCACTTAGGGTTCTTAAAACTACTTGTTTCAAAAAACCATCTTAAAACAGTCTTTAGAAATTCTGACTCTGCTTCTTATTCCAATTATCTGTCAGTAACTGAAGTTAACCCTCCCTCAACAATAAATACTGGATCTAACATGGATTCCCCTATAATTTCATTACATATCCTTTTTTTAAAAAAAATTTTTTGTTGGGGCACCTGGGTGGCTCAGTCGGTTAAGCATCTGACTTCAGCTCAGGTCATGATCTCATGGTCCGTGAGTCTGAGCCCTGCATCAGGTTCTGTGCTGACAGCTCAGAGCCTGGAGCTTGCTTCGGATCCTGTGTCTCCCTCTCTCTCTGCCCCTCACCTGTTCATGCTCTCTCTCTGTCACTCAAAAATGAATAAATATTAAAAAAATATTTTTAAATATAAAATTTTTTGTTAATATTTATTTTTGAGAGAGACAGAGACGGGAGGGGAGGGGGAGGGGCAGAGAGAGAGGGAGACACAATCCGAAGCAGGCTCCAGGCTCCGAGCTGTCAGCACAGAGCTGGACCTGGGGACTCGAACTCATGAACCCATGAGATCATGACTTGAGCCAAAGTGACTAAGCCACCAAGGTGCCCCTCATTACATATTCTTGACAAGGATTCATTTATAGTCTATTCCAGCAATTGTTAAAGTGTGGACTCCTGAAGACACTCAAGACCCTTTCGAAACTATTTTTATAGAAGAGGAGGAGGAGGGGGAGAAAGGGGGGAGAGGAGAAGGAGGGAAGGAGGAAGAGGAGGAGGGGAAGGAGAGAGGGAGAAGAGAAGGAACTACCCGTAGTAGTAATAGTAGCCTGGGCTTTGTTTTTTTGTTTGCTTTTTAACATTTATTCATTTTTTAAGAGATAGAGTGCAGATGGGGGAGGGGCAGAGAGACAGGGAGGCACAGAATCCGAAGCAGTTTCTAGACTCTGACTGTCGGCACAGAGCCAGATGTGGGGCTTGAACCCATGAACCGTGAGATCATGACCTGAGCCAAAGTCAGATGCTCAATGAACTGAGCCACCCAGGTGCCCCTGTTTTATTTATTTAATTTGAAAGAGAGTGAGCAAGTAAGTGTGAGCAGGGGAAGGAGACGGGGGGGTGGGGGGGGCGGAAAGAGAGAGAGAGAGAGAAAGAGAGACCCAAGCAGGCTCCATGCTGTCAGCATAGGGCCTAATTTGGGGCTCGATCTCACGAACTGTAAGATCACAATCTAAGTTGAAATCAAGAGACGCACAACGATCGGACTGAGCCATTCAGGCGCCCCGTTTTTTGTTTTTTGTTTTTCTTCAGTAGTTGCTGTTAATGGCCTTTTCCACTATGTTGACATCTGCACTAATGGTACAAAAGCAATGCTGGGTAAAACTGTTACAGCCTGTCCAAAACTCAAAGCAGGGGCATTAAAATAAAGAAAGAAAACCAGTTCTGACTTCACAGACCCCCAAAAGGGTCTCACAGATTGCCCTCTTCCCCAGAGGACTAAGAATCACATGTTGACATCCACTGCCCTAGAGGCTTTACAACAGTAAAAGTAAAAATAGCTCCTCAAGAGAACTGAGAACACAGCAATAATTTGGCCTGCTCCTTTGATCTATTTAGATCCAGTTCAAAGACAATGATAAATTATAATTATGTACCAAATTCTCCTTTGCAAATGAGAATACAACAGAGGGTTTGGGGCAGCCAGCCTCCACGATGGCCTCCAAAGGTCCTCACTGCTTGGTATTTACTCTGCTGGTCAATCTCTGTGTGACCAACAGAACAGAGCAGAAAAGAGATTCAATTCAGAGATTAGGTTGTAAAAGACACCATGGCTTCTGCTTGGTGTCTCTCTCTTTCTCTCTCTCTCTCTCTCTCTGATCATTCATTCTGTGGGAAGCCAGCTACCAAGTCATGAGCAGCTCCACGTAGAGGTCCAAGTCCTTTTTTTTTTTTTTTTTTTAATGTTCATTTATGAGCGAGAGAGACAGAGACAGAGACAGAGCATGAGTGGGGTAGGGTCACAGAATCTGAAGCAGGCTCCAGGCTCTGAGCTGTCAGCACAGAGTGCGACATGGGGCTCGAACCCACGAACCCCGAGATCATGACCTAAGCCAAAGTTAGACGCCTAACCAACTGAGCCACCCAGGCGCCCCCAGAGGTCCAAGTCCTAAGGAACAGACGCCTCCTGTGAACAGTTATTTGAGTGAACTTGGAAGCAGATCCCCTGGGCCCCAGTCAAGCCTTCAGGTGACTACAGCCCTGGCTGACAGACTGGCTGCAACTTCATCAGAGAGCCTGAGCCAGAACCTCCTTGCTAACCACACCCAGATTTCTGACCCTTGGGAACTCTGTGGGATAATGTTTTAAGCTGCTAAGTTTTTTAAGCATCATGAATAACCAATACACTCTCCTTCCCTCAAGAGATCCAAATATCCACACTTATCATGACAAGCATTGAGTACTGTACGGAAGTACTGAATCATTACACTGGACACCTGAGACTAATACTGTATACTAACTATCCTGAAATTAAAATAAAAAACTTAATAACAAAAAAAAATTCAAAATTAGTATCAGTATTAAAGAGTATCAAAAAGTATCAAAATTAGTATTCCAGACAACAACATAGGCTAAGAACTGGAAAATTTTTTCTATGAGCTAAAGAGTTGAGAGGTTTCACGAAGGAGCTAGAACTTCAATGGAGTCTCCACGGAAAGGCAGGCTTCAGCTGAATGGACACGAATACCCCAGGGAGGAAGAATCCAACACGGCCATGTGACAGCTTGAAAGAGGAGAGCTCTTGGGAAACACTGGGGATGAAGTGGTAAATCTGAACACAGGTCACATTAAAGGGCGCTCTGAATGTAAGACTAAGTTTAGCTTTTATCTTGTAAGCAATAGGCACTGAAGGTTTCTGAACAGGGAAGTAATGTAATTAAAGCCGTAATTATGAGAAAGTTTCTCAGAGCCCACCCCACCCCCCACCCCACTGCCACAAGCTTTCTTTATGGAGAACCATTAATAATATACCTTTACTGGCTTAAGACATACCACACCTTAATCTCATTTTGATGAAGGTATGATTCACTAATAGAATAAAATGGTGTCTAGAAAAATCAAATTAAAATGGAGAGTTAATTCTAGAATAATCTAATAACTCTAAATTAGGGGCGCTTGGGTTGCTCAGTCAGTTAAGCATCTGACTTTGGCTCAGGTCATGATCTCACAGTTCGTGGGTTTGAGCCCCACATTGGGTTCTGTGCTGACAGCTCAGAGCCTGAAGCCTGCTTCAGATTCTGTGCCTCCCTCTCTCTCTCTGCCCTTCCCCTGCTCGTGCTCTGTCTCTCTCTCAAAAATAAACATTAAAAAAATTAAAAATGAATAAAAATAAAAAATAAAAACTCTAAATTATATCTTATTTGCCAGAGCATTTATAATTTTACTATTTAAATTGGCATTTTATAATTAATAGCCTGCATGTTCAAAATTTTTGTGTGACCCCAGCAAATTCAGTGTTTGCTATACATATACTATGTTAAAATAAAGAATTATTTTAACACTTAGTATTAAACTCTGGCTACTCCCTAAGTAGGATCTCAGAAATACCCTCCTGCACTTCTTTGTTTTCCCCTTACTTGATGTCAATGCTCAAGTCTAAGATAACACCTTGACCTCTCTGGGGTAGAGATACTAGAAAAATTAAAATATAAAATTATATCAAGGTGCCTACCTACACTGTACTTAGGCTCACACTCTTCCCTAATTCTAAAGTTAATGTAAGTCCTCATTTTACATTCTCTTCATTAAAAAGTCAAACAAAATACAAGCCTCCAGAGGGATTTCTGGAAATATGACCACAGGCAGGGCGCCATCTGCTCTCCCAGGAAATACTCACTGTGTGAGAACCGCTGGGTGATCGGGGTTCCAGGATAAGGGTAAGTCCGGCTCTCCCACTGAATGTTTCCTTCCTGGACAGCCTTTATGAAGCCATGGTAACACTGGTGGGCTACACCTGAAGACAAAAGTAACAAATGCTTCAGCCTGGATACTTCACTTTTCCATCAAATTATGAAAACTGCATCTATTAACTGTCATACCACTTTTATAAAACCTAAGTTTCTTAGAGGAACTCCAATTTCTCTTATTTTTCATTCAGAGTAAGACACAGAATTTCAAAGGTAGAAGATCCAATGTTCTCACCTTACAAGGCTCGGGGTGGCTAAGTGTTATAAGGCTCAAGGGTACAATATTAGCTCACACTAGAACTCTGCTCCCCTTTGTGTCCTATCTGAAAGCAACACTCTAAAATAACTGGTAGGAGCGCCTGGCTGGCTCTGTCAGTAGAGCATGCTACCTTTGATGTTGGGGTTGTAAGTCTGAGCCCCAGGATAGGCATAAAGTTTACATTAAAAATAAGTAAATACCTGGCGTGCCCAGGTGGCTGAGTCAGTTAAGCATCCAATTCTTGCTTCTGACTCAGGTCATGATATTGTGGTTCATGAGATTGAGTCCCAAGTCGGGCTCCATGCTGACAACACAAAGCGTGCTTGGGAGTCTCTCTCGCCCGCCATCTCCCACTCACACTTTCTCTTTCTCAAAATAAATAAATAAGCTTTAAAAAATAAAATTAAAATAAAATAAAATAATTGGTATTGTTGAAACAAAGCAAAGGGGCTGGAGGATAATTTAGCTTTGTGAGAAAGAGCAAGGTGAAACAGTGTCTGGAATATAGGTAACAGGTGCGCATACACACCTGCGGCTAGCCCTTGGCAACCAAGCATATTCCATCTTAATAAACAAGGAGATAATAAGTAGCTTACACTGAATTATGAAATGATGAATTTGTTACTAAGGAAAGGTGTTTTAAAAAGTGAGCGCTTTTACTATAATGGTGGATACATGTCCTTATACATTTGTTCAAACTCACAGAACGTACACCCCAATGTAAACTATGGACTTTGGGTCATGATGTGTCCATGCAGGTTCATCAACTGTAACAAACGCACCACTCTGGTGGGGGATGTTGATAGTAGGGGAAGCTGTGGATGTGGGAAAACATGAAATCTCTTGGCCTTTCCGCTCAATTTTGCTGTGAACCTAAAACCGCTCTAAAAAATAAAGTCTGTGGGGTGCCTGGACGGCTCAGTCAGGTGAGCATCGGACTTGGGCTCTGGCCGTGATCTCACGGTTCATGAATTCAAGCCCTGTACTGGGCTCTCTGCTGTCAGCATGGAGCCTGCTACAGATCTTTGGATCCTTTGTCTCCCTCTCTCTGCTCCTTCCCAGCTTGAGCTCTCTTAAGAAAGAAAGAAAGAAAAAGTCTTTGTTTTTTAAAAGGTGAGAGCTTCATGTTTCTGGAACAATCTATCTTTTTAACACATGAATTGACTACCTTATTTCAAAGAGCAACATTCTGAATGAAGAGTATAACAAATTATGTTACACTTTGAAAGAACGGATCATTTTTGAATTCATGTCACCTTAGTGGACCCTTAAGCAGGATCACAGTATTTAAACATGTTTTCCAATGATGATTACTATCCCTTGGCTGAACTCACAGTTAAGAATTGGAATTTTTTTTTTAAATTTTATAGTTTATTGTCAGGTTGGTTTCCATATAACACCCAGTGCTCTTCCCCACAAGTAACCTCCACCAAGACCATCACTCCCCATTACCTTTCCCCCTTCCCCTTTCCCCCTCAGTTTGTTTTCAGTATTCAAGAGTCTCTCGTGTTTTGTCTTCCTCCCTCTCCCTAACTCTTTTTCCTCCTTCCCCTCCCCCATGGTCCTCTGTTGGGTTTCTCCTGTTAGACCTATGAGTGCAAACATATGGTATCTGTCCGTCTCCGCCTGACTTATTTTGCTTAGCATGACACCCTTGAGGTCCATCCACTTTGCTACAAATGGCCAGATTTCATTCTTTCTCATTGCCATGTAGTATTCCATTGTATAGATGAACCACATCTTCCTAATCCAAGGAATTGGAATATTAAAAAGACAGTCATCTTTAACGTGGCTGCACTGCCAACTAAACTCTGATGGAGAAAGTGACAGATCTGCAAATGCTGAATTGAGGTGAGGCAGTAATGAGTAAGAGACAGATACATAATGATGGGGTTGAGGGTGGGAGAGCTGTCCTGACAGTGACTTCCTTCTCCCAGAAGATCGAAGACCGTGAATACTATGTTAGGGTTCCACTCTCTTTAAAACACACACACACACACACACACACACACCCCAAAACAAGAAGAATGCCAAATAAAACCAAGAATAAATTCATGTATTTGATTTGATTATAGCCCCTCGTCTGTGATTCTGCCACCTCTATTTTAAAAGTGAAATTATCTATTTCCACAGGGTAGGCATCCAATCTCTACTGAAGAGTCCATTAAATCTGCAAAGAGAAAGCAGGTTGTGCATACCAGCATTACCAGTTATAAGCAGATGAGCAAAATCTAAAGGTTTTTTTTCTGTCATATTTCTGACTGCCTGTTCCCACCAGGAAAAAACAAACTGATATAACCCTTGCTTTGATCAAAGTTTATTCAACTGGCCTGGTTTTCATTAAAAAATGGGCCCTTTCCAGTTAAAATGTAATGAAGCCAAATAACTGCTATCTATAAATTAAAAATACACTAGCCCTGGTAAGTACAACATTTAGCTAAAGTTGAAATCTTGATTATAAAATGGAAGAGGGGTGTGTGGGTGGCTCAGTCTGTTAAGCCTCTGGCTCTTGATTTCAGCTCAGGTCACAGTTCTTGGGATGAGCCACAAGTAGAGCTCTGTAGACTGACAGTAAGGAGTCTGCTTGGGATTCTCTTTTTCCCTCTGCGCCTTCCCCACTCATGCTCACTCATGTGCTCTCTCTCTCCCCATCAAAATAAACTAACATTTAAAAAAAAGAAGAAGAAGGGGTGCCTGGGTGACTCAGTTGGTTAAGTGTCCAACTTCAGCTCAGGTCATAATCTCATGGTTCATGGGTTTGAGCCCTGCATCAGGCTCTCTGCTGTCCGCACAGAGCCTGCTTCAGATTCTGTCTCTGTGTCTCTCTCTCCGCCCCTCTGCCCCTCCCCCGCTTGTTCGTGTTCTCTCTCTCTCTCTCTCTCCCCCTCCCTCCCTCTCCCTCTCTCCCTCTCAAAAATAAACATTAAAAAAATAAAATGGAAGAAAAAAAGGAGAAACTCATTTTAAAAAGTAAAAGAGGGGCACCTGAGTGGCTCAGTTGGTTAAGGTCTGCCTTCCACTTAGGTCATGATCTTGTGGTCCATGAGTTCGAGCCCCTGGTCAGGCTCTGTGCTGACAACTCAGAGCCTGGAACCTGCTTCAGATTCTGTGTCTCCCTCTCTCTCTGCCCTTTCCCCACTCACACTTTGTCTCTGCCTCTCAAAAATAAACATTAAAAAAAACACATTTTAAAAAGTAAAAGATATGCATAGGGCCTATATCACTTACAGATAAAATCAAGCAGTCAATGGTTGTGCAATCCCATATTTGCCACAATTAGCTACTTTAAGAAACAAAATGATATCCTCATAAAGCACATAAACTCTAAAGCCAGACTGCCTGAATGTCAATCTCTGACCCCCCATACCACCTGTGTGACATTGGGTAAGTTACTTAACTACGCCTCACACTCTTGTTTCTGCACCTAGTCAGAGTTTACCACGAGGACGGTAAAGAAGCCACAATAGTACCTGACAATGGTAAGAGGTATATTAACATTAGCTATACTGTCATCCCATGTCCATCACTGCTTCGCCTGTTCAAGAACAAGACAATTTACCAGGTCAACTCTAAGAATATACAGAAAAAGAATCCACATTTTAAAACTGCAAGTTGGATTGAACACTACAAAATCCAGGCTGTTCGTTGAACTAACCAGAATTAAGAGAAAAGGAAAATGTACAGTTAATCATCTAACACTAAACTTTAGAACCATAATAAATTTAAGAGAGAAAGGAGAGAATGAAATTGGGAGCTTAAAAATAAACCATTAAAACAAACTTAAGGGGCGCCTGGGTGGCTCAGTCGGTTGAGCGTCCCGCTTCGTTCGGCTCAGGTCATGATCTCGTGGTTCCTGGGTTTGAGCCCCGTGTCGGCCTCTGTGCTGACAGCTCAGAGCCTGGAGCCTGCTTCAGATTCTGTGTCTCCCTCTCTCTCTGACTCTCCCCTGCTCACACTGTCTCTCTCTCTCTCTCAAAAATAATAAAACAATAAAAAATATTAAAAAATAAATTAAAAAAATAAAACAAATTTAAATAGATAAATAAGCTTTCCACTTTGTACAGTACCTTTGATAAGTCGATACCACTGTTTGCAGACAAGGGCTGCAGTTTTGTGTTCCTGGTATGGTGAAAGAAAGGACAGGATATACTCCAAAACCTCTTCTGGCAGCTCAGACATGGGCCTATTATGTCTCATCTCCTCAACCTCCAGCACTGGGTGGGGCTCCTCATCTTGCTCCATTGTCCCTTCCAGCACAGTTTCTTCTTGGTCCACGGCCATGAAACTGTCATCTTCACTGTCCGAGGAGCTGGCCATGACATTCCACTCAACAGCTATAGTGGAAATGAACAAACATCAGTATACATTGTCAGAAGCTCTGAAATAACTCAGGCACATGCATCCAAGCTGCGCATGATTTTTTTTAGACCCTCAGTGTGAAATCTGTTCTTCACTTTCCCGCACTAGTTGTAAGCCACCTTAATTTGATTGGTAGGGTTCAAATACCAAGCCCACCCCAAATATCTAGCAAATCCCTAAAGACTTCTCCCCCCCCCCTCCAAAGTTTATATATTCATTTTGAGAGACAGAAAAAGAGAATGCATGCAGGATGGGCAGAGACAGAGGGAGAAAGAATCCCAAATAGTCTCCATACTGTCAATGCCAACCCGGACTCAATCCCAGGATCCTGGGATCATGACCTGAGCTGAAACCAAGAGTAAGACACTCAACCAACTGAGCCACCCAGGTGCCCCTAAAGGCTTCTGATTGTATTTTTTCTCTCCACTGTAAATCAGAATGATAGCCGAGTTCTGGCATAACCATAAAACAGGAAAACTGTTCCGTAACAGCTTCCCTAAGGCAAGCATCTGACTGGCAGACAGCAAAGGGAATGGCAAGCAAACTCCCTTGGCCAGTAATGTGATTCAAGACCTCAGACTTCAAAGAAAAAACTAAGGGTCCTATAGAGTAATAAGAACATTCTGAGGATGTGGATTAAGAAAAGTTTTTCTTACATAAGACAATTCACTTACGAGGATAATAAACGTTCCAAGAATAAGCTACCCGGCTAAAATACCAAATACAAGGTAACGTTTATATTAGAAAACATCAAAACAGATCCAGGGAGTAAAAAACCAGAAACAAGATATAAGCCCATCAATAACATAACAGATACACTGTGGTACATTCACACATGGAATTCACACAGTGGAATACAGCAAGGAACTACAGACACACACAAAGCTAAATCTCTCAAACATAATACTGAGCAAAAGAAGACAGAAGAGTACAAACTACATGACCACACTTATGTCAGATTCAAAACTAGGTAAAATTAATTCATGCTATTGGAAATGAGTGCCGCAGGGGTGCCGGTGAAGTTGTTTCCTGATTGGGTAATGTTACATATACGTATCCGTATGTGTGTGTGTGTGTATATACACACACACACACATAACACACACACACACATATATATATATATATATACATACATATGGATATGTTCAGTTTGCGATAAATTCACCAAGATGAGCACTTAATGCTTAATGCACTTCTCTAAAGTTTACCAAAATAAGCCATTATCAACAGTTACCTCTTGTGACGGTATTAAAAAAAATCATCATGGTTGATTTTTAATTTCTTTTCTGTATTCCCTAAATTTTCTAGAAAGAGCACAACATGTTGAAATATATATGCAGAGGCAGGCAACTCATTTACACCATTCCCCTGATGTTTCATGCACAGCCTGAGGTAAAAAAAAACAGTAAAATGAAGGGAATAGGGTGATTTATGTAAGAAGAGTGTCACAGGTTAGATTTCCAGGAAGCAAATGCTGAAACAAAAAAAAATTCAGAATGAAAAAGGGTTTAATGGGGAGAACTCTTGTGAGGAGAAAACAGGAGGCAGCGGGACTGGGCAGGAGGAGCAGAGTATGATGCAGATTTGACAAAGCCTGGTACAAGGCCAGCCAGTTAGAAGGCTCCAGAATGCAGTCTATCTGTCATTGTTCTGCTCAGCTACTGGCTGGGGGCTGCTCCAAAGCTGAGGTTGACCCTGAAGAGACTAGTGGCTTTCTTTAGTTACACTCCTTACACATGGGCAGGAAGTCTTTTCTTGAAGGGATATCTGAGTTTGTTTTCTTATTTTCTAATACATCTATTCCCCTTGGTCACACATATCTACCTAGCCCATTCACTATGCCATTCACCTTATAAATTTCCAGCATTCCCTCTAACACTGATGCAAAGGACAAAAAATAATGGGAAGAGAAGAGTGATTCTGAAATATACTTGGGGCTCTGAGAAAGATCTGAAATGTTCTAGGGGCACCTGGCTGGTTCAGTCAGTAGGGCATGCAACTGGATCTCAAGGGTTGAGTTAGAGCCCCACGTTGGTTATAGAGATTACTTAAAAAAATAAAATCCTTTTTGTATTAAAATTTTTTAAAAAGAGAAATAGGGCAGGGGAGAGGGGCAGAGGGAGACAGAGAATCTTAAGCAGGCATGGAGCCTGACATGGGGCTCGATCCCATGACCCAGAATTATGACCTCAGCTGAGATCAATAGCAGACGCTCAGCCAACTGAGCCCCCCAGGCACACCACCCCCAAAAAAATCTTTTAAAAAAAATCTGAAATGTTCCCAAAGGTGAGGGGGACAAGGAGAGCAAAGAACAGAAGCTTCCGATTTCGTCTCTACCACTCTTATAAATTCATACAGGAATTGTGTACGGCATCTTAAAAACTGGAAGGATGATCACATTTAGGAAAATGAAAACATGAATCAACTCATGAAACTGCTTCCAAGAAACTCATCTATCAAATTAGCTCATGATATGACAATGTGTCCTGGCAGAGTGACTGCTGGAGTCTTGCTGATGGTGAAGGATTGAGCTGCAAGTTGTGGAGCAGCCGAAATCCCCCCAGTTGGGGCAGCGGCAGAGGCAGGTGGGGGCAACGTCCTCCATTCCCCTGAAGTAGGGAAGGAGTGTTTACTGGAGGTTTACTGTAATTGTATCAGATAAAGGCTCCTCGATAGCTGCTCCCCGCTTTGCGTGAGCGATTCCTCCACAAGTTAACTTGCTAGAGGAGGCCTTTCCATTCCTGGCCCTGATACCTACCTGAAAGAGTACAGTTTTGGGTACAATATAAAAAAAATTAAAAAAATTCCTTCCCATACTCCCTCTTATTCTCCCCTCTACAAGCTATCATTCCTCACCTCCCACTGGCTATCTTCCCTAATTTATTGACTTTCTCATATTTTTAACCCCCACTCAGCTCTGGAATTCACTAAGGAAAAGAGTCCAAAGAAACAGATTTCTTGAGTTGGCTGCATCTTTCACATTTGAATTAAACACAGCATCTCAAATATAGTTGTTCTTTACTCAACAACTTGACAGACTGTGAGTCTAGGGTCTGCTTCAGAACAAACTGAATCAATGAAGGCTGCAAAAGGTTATTTGTATAATACTATTTTTCCCCAAGCAAAATGAATTTGTTTGGCTCAATAAAACAACTTCTTACTCCCTTTCCAAATCTTCTTAAAGTGCAATTAGTAAGCCTACATAAAGGGATGCAAACTTTTGTAATACCCAGCTTTAAGTAATTCTCACCATTCAACCATTTTACTGTCCACAAATCATCTAGCCCGATGCTCCTGGGGGCATGGTTGCAAACTTGGCCCTGAGCACAGATGCCAGTGAGAACACACAGGGATGGGCTCAGATGCAATTCCTCTGTAATTACATGCCCAGCACCAATTAGCACGGTCCCTCGTTTTTACTTCCATGATTAGGTAATGAAATCATCACTTATATTCCCACAGGATATGGAGGCATTTTGAAACAGTTTTTTTCATGCCAAAAGAAGCCTTATAAAACATTTCACATGCAACTGTTAACTCACTGAATGTGGTTTTCATGAAGTCTTTATTATTTTTTAAGATTTTATTTTCAAAGTAATCTCTACACCCAATGTGGGATTTGAACTTACAATTCTGAGCTCAAGAGTTCCTTCTCTACAGACTGAGCCAAGTGTCGCAGTTTTCATGGAGTCTTTATTTTTTTATTTTTTAAAGATTTTTTAAAAGTAATCTCTAGACCCAACATAGGGCTCAAACCAACTCTGAGATCATGAAGTCTTTAAAAGAAATCTTCCATACCCTTCACATTTGTGTTCAGACTTCTTAGTTTCCCCAAGTTTTGGGGACAAACAACAAATGAAGTTCAGTTTACTGGAATCTGAGCTCCTTGAGGGCAGAGACCATTTGCCTGACCATCTTGTCTCGCTAGCACTAGACATTCAAATTAGCACAAGGTTTATTGAAATTTCTACTCACAACCCCCTTGTGCTGACTTTGTGTTATTTTATAATAGAAATTACATCATCAGTACATCCAGGAATAGCAGACCCTACCCTTATATGTCACTAGATGCTGTCAAGATGTTTTATTGGTCAGAATGAACATCTCTCTCTGGTTCCTTGAATTTTGACCTTTTAAGGTGTACACTGGTCTGTGAGTCTGCTGCCGGACCCCTGAGCCATACCCAATGACCCTTTGCTGGGCCAAGACGGGTGGAACTAAAGAAACCATTTATTTGGCCCAGTACTATCACTACTATACTATACTACATAGAGTATACTGCCAGAGTACATCCAACTAAATACAAATCACTTTTAAATATCCAAATACCTTGGGGCACCTGACTGGCTCAGGCAGTAGACCATGCGACTCTTATCTCAGGATCGTGAGCTCAAGCCCCACATTGGGTGTAGAGCTTATTAAAAAAAAATCCAAATACCTTGGCTTTCTGAAGTATAAATTAAGGTTAAGATTTTGAGATGGAGAGTCTGCCTACTGTTTCTAGCTATAATGCTGCGTGATCCAGGGTAAGTCACACAGAACATGGGAAAACCTCTTTATCCCTAAGTAATGAAAATATCTTACCAATATCAAGATTCTGTAAAGGTAGCAGATATCAACAAACTACTCTGAACTCCTTTGGAGGAAAGGGATTAACTTGGGAAGAGCTAAAATCAAAGAAATTCAGGATGGGAACGAAACTACTTTGTTATCCATGTAAAAGTTATTATCAGATCCTAGTACAATATTTGATTAACTATGCCTTGGTTTCTGTACATTAGACATCTGACAATCCTTTTGGAGTAAACATGTCTTTATGGATATCAAAATATACTTCACCTACCTAAAAAGAACCTGAAGATTTAAAAAGCAATCAAGACTGGGGTCCCTGGGTGGCTGAGTCCAGCACAGACAGAGCAGAGCCTGCTTGGGATTCTCTCTCTCCTTCTCCTTCTGCCTCTCCCCCTCGTGTGTGTGCTCTCTCTCAAAATAAATAAACAAGCATTTAAAATGCAATTGAGGGGCGCCTGGGTGGCTCAGTCGGTTAAGCGGCCGACTTCAGCTCAGGCCATGCGTGATCTCACGGTTCATGGGTTCAAGCCCCGCGTCGGGCTCTGTGCTGACAGCTCGGAGCCTGGAGTCTGCTTCTGATTCTGTGTGTCTCTCTCTCTCTCTCAAAAATAAATAAACGTTAAAAAAATTTTTTAAAGAAACATTAAAAAAGTTAAAAATAAATGAAATAAAATGCAATTGAGATTATTCACAATTTCAAAAGGCTTTTTAAAAATTCAATAAGGGAACCTCTTATTGACAGTAAAATAAACACTGAGACTTAACTGAAGAACACATGGCTGGAAAAGCACCCCAGTCATCCCTCAACAGGAGGGCTTCTGAGGCTTCAGGATATCAATATGAACTCATGAAGTTACCCACCTTAGCAGCGCTAACATGAGCTAAAAGGTATTAAATTCTACTCCTAAAGATATAAAATACAGTTAAGATTTATAGAAAACCACAATATGATTCAATCTAAGATAACAAGACTTCTTATTAATATACATTATTATCATTGTACTAAGTCAATTGAAAGAGTTCTAGAAAATGGGAAAATGGGGAGGTGCCTGGGTGGCTCAGTGGGTTAAGTGTCCAACTCCTGACTTTGACTTAGGCTTAGGCTATGATATCACAGTTTGTGAGATCCGCATTGGGCTCTGTGCTGACAGCATGGAGGGAGCGTGCTTGGGATTCTGTCTCCTCTGTCTCTGTCCCTCCCCTACTTGTTCTCTCTCAAAAAAAAATTAAAAAATAAACTTCAAAAAAAAGAAAATGGGAAAATAGAAATTTATACCTTCATGCATTCAACAAATATCAATGAGACATTTGCTATACATGAAAATACTGTATGGGGCACCTGGGTGCCTCAGTTAAGTATCTGACTCTTGATTTCAGCTCAGGTCATGATCTCATGATTCACGAGTTCAAGCCCCAAGCTGGGCTCAGCACTGACAGCATGGAGCCTGCTTGAGGGTCTCTCTCTCCCACTCTCTCATAATAAATAAACGTAAAAAAAAAAATACTGTGCTTACATTCCATGAGAATTAAAAAAAAAAAAAAGAGGGTATGTCACTATTCCTCTCAAGGGGATTAACGTGGTAAGAACCAAAGACACCTAAATAAAGAATACCACACAAGACAGACCTATGGTAGGAAACAAGAAGCTTTAGCAGTTCAGGGAAGGAGGAGATGGCTTCAAACTAGTCTGAGCAGGAAATTATACAAAGGCAAGCATTTCAACTTTGAAGAATATGCAGGATTTCAGAGAATGAAATGGGGGAAGGTGGAGGGATAAAATCTTCAAATTACTATCTCTTTTTAATTTTTTTTTGTATTGTTTATTATTGAGACAGAAACAGAGTATGAGTGGGGGAGGGGCAGAGAGAGAGGGAGACACAGAATCTGAAGCAGGCTCCAGGCTCCGAGCTGTCAGCACAGAGCCTGATGCGGGGCTCGAACCCACAAACCGTGAAGTCATGACCTGAGCCAAAGTCGGACGCTTAACCGACTAAGCCACCCAGGCGCCCCCAAATTATATCTCTTGAAATGATAGTCTTTGCTACTTACACAACTACCTTTAGGAAAATGTAAAAACTATTTTTTACTCAATGGGTGTTTTACCATGTGTACATGCTACTTAATATTTTATCTACATTAACAGAAGCTCATAATCTGGAGACTCCTAAGTTCCTGACAGTCCATGTTGTGACAAAGTCTAGAAGCAGAACAATTTGGCATAACTACTGCTGCTATTAGCAAACTGTGAGCTATTTTGACAAGCAAATTCAGAGAGCTGTTTCTGCAAAGCACTCCAAACTTAGGAAGAGATATCCGCTGCAGTAAGTTTTGTTAGTGGCTAACTCATCAATGTGTTCTCTAATTAAGACCCTCTTCAATGAAATAGAAAAACAAAGTATTTTGCCAAACTACCTAATTAGTATACTTTTATTCTTTACCATGGCTATCAAATGAAAGCACTTCTTGACTGCTATAGAGTAGCAGCAGAAATGTAACAGTTCCCAGGGCATTCTCCATATCCATATGCAGAAGCCAAAGGATTTGTTATTACTGATATAAATGGTCAAGAAAAATGTGGTTTCCTATCGTGAATGGAAATACTCTAGGTTCTGAAAATCCCATATGGAGGAACCACATATTCTAGATCAGCCAAATGTTTCATTTGGTAGAAAGAGTATAACAGAACTTTAATATGCAAATTCGTATTGTGTGGGAGCTTGAATTTTTAGATTTAATCTTTACATTTTAAGACAGTAATAATTTACAGAGTATAGAATAATTTGGATTGTAATAATTTAACATATAACAGCAGTTTTAAACAAAAGTCTTTCATTTGAAGTACAGTATAAATCAGAGAAGAGTTAGAGGAGAAAAAAAGGTACATTAAAAGGTGTCTTATTCTGGGGCCTCCTAGGTGGCTCCATTGGTTAAGTGTCTGACTCTTGATTTTGGCTCAGGTCATGATCTCACAGCTCATGATCAGGCCCCAAGTCAGGCTCTGTCTACACTGACAGCTCGTGCCTGCTTGGGATTCTCTGTCTCCCTCTTGCTCTGCCCCCTCCTCCCCCAATAGCGTTCTCTCTCTCTCTCTCTCAAGATAAACAAACATTTTTAAAAAGGTGATTTATTCTGGGTTTAGAAATTTCTTCCCTCTCAAAAATAATTATTTAATATATTAAGAAAAATATGGGGGCATCTGGGCTCAATCAGTTGGAGCATCAACTCTTTTTTTCTTTAATTTTTTTTTTTTACATTTATTTATTTTCGAGAGACAGAGAGAGACAGAGCGTGAACAGGGGAGGAGCAGAGAGAAAAAGAGACACAGAATCTGAAGGAGGCTCCAAACTCTGAGCTAGCGGTCAGCACAGAGCCCGACACGGGGCTCGAACCCACGAACCGTGAGATCATGACCTGAGCCAAAGTCAGACACTCAACCAACTGAGCCACCCAGGCGCCCCAGGCATCCAACTCTTGATCTCAGGTCATGATCTCACGGTTTGTGGGACTGAACCCTGCATCTGGCTCTGCGCTGACAGCATGGAGTCAGCTTGGGATTCTCTCTCTTCCTCTCCTCTGCCTCTCTCTCTCTCTCTCTCTGTCTCAAAAAAATAATTAACTAATTGAAAAATAAGAAAAATGCAAAAGGGGCAAATAACCATACTGTAACATAGTAAACTGTATTTTTTTAACGTTTATTTATTTTTGAGAGACAGAGTGTGAGTGGGGGAGGCGCAAGAGAGAGGGAGACACAGACTTTGAAGCAGGCTCCGGGCTCTGAGCTGTCAGCACAGAGCCCAATGTGGGGCTTGAACTCATGAACCATGAGATCATGGCCTGAGGCGAAGTCAGACGCCTAACTGACTGAGCCACCCAGGCACCCCCGTAGTAAACTGTATTAACACGAAGTTGAATGTATCAGGCTATAAGAAATGCTCAGAACATACATACCTCTCTCTATATGCTGGCTCCCACAACACTACGTGCCTGCCTGCAGTACTAGAAATTACCACACTGCAGTTGTCTGCCTGCCTCCTACTCTCCCCTTAGAGTAGGTTTTCTCATCCATACAAGCCCTCAGCAAAAGGCTGCTGCTGAATGAATGAGCAAACACAACTTTATGAATTCATTTTAGAGTCAACAACAAAACCTAAATGTTAATTCCTACATATTCTGATGAAAGAAACAAACCATATCAAAAAGATAAAAAGCAATAAGAGTTCAGATGGCTAAAGACTAATAAAACCAGAGGGCAGAGTAAAAACAGGCATGAAGTGGGAATTTTTATTCTTAAATTAAAAACATACAGTATCAGCCACCTGAGTGGCTCAGTCAGTTATGCACCTTCCCTCTGACAAGAGAGGACTGCGCAAAAACCACTGCATGCCAGGGTTCTCTTAGCTTTTTGCGTAGTCTTTCACAGTGTTCCCAGACTTCTGAATTTCATAAATCAGCAATTTTTTTTGGACTGACATAGGATCAACAAATTTTTATTTTCCCAAATAAGGACAATGGGGGGAAAAAGACACCATATACAGAAGTCCTACCATTTAATATAGTTTCACAAAAGGACATTCAGAAACCTGAACAAGTTGGAAGGTCACAGTGTTTGAATAAAAGGTCTCCCTTCCAAGAAAGGAAACCATACACACACATACGCACATATATATGCACACACCCTCAAGACAATGAGTGTGAATGAGGATTTTTGGGAACCACTACAGTGGCATGATATTTCATTTGAACACTTAGCTTTGTGGAGGGGGGTGGAATCCCACAATGAAAATGTTATATAATCTGAATTTTTAAAAAATTTCTATTAAGTTTTTTATTTTAATTCCAGTAGAGTTAACATACGATGTTCTATTAGTCTCAGATGTAAAATACAGTGATTCAACAATTCTACACATTACTCACTGCTCATGATGGTAAGTGTGCTTCTTTAATCTGTATCACCTATTTCACACACACTTCCACCTCCCCTGTGGTATCCATCTGGTTCTTGTCTATGGGTTAAGAGTCTGTTTCTTGGTTTGTCTCTTTTTTCCTTTACTCATTTGTTTTATTTCTTAAATTCCACTTCAGTGAAATCATATGGTATGTCTTCCTCTGAGTTACTTCACTTAGCATTATACTCTCAAACTCGATCCATGTTGTTTCAAATGGCAAGATTTCATTCTTTTTAAATGGCTAAATAACATTCCATTATGTATGCACATGTGCACATATGCTGGTTGCTTCTTCTTTATCCATTCACCTACTGACAGACACATGGGCTGCTTCCATAATCTGGCACCTGGGTGGCTTAGTCAGCTAAGCGTCCAACTTCTGCTCAAGTCATGATCTTTCAGTCCGGCTGTCTGCTGTCAGCAGAGCCTGCTTCAGATCCTCTGTCTCCCTCTCTCTCTGCCCCTCCCCTGCTTGTGTGTGTGTGCGTGCTCTCAAATAAATAAACATTAAATTTAAAAAAATAATGCTGCACTAAACACAGAGTGCATGTATCCCTTTCAATTAGTGTTCTTGTATTTTCTGAGGAAATATCCAGTAGTGACATTACTGGATCACAGGGTAGTTCTGTTTTTAGTTTTTTGAGGCAACTCCATACCGTTTTCCACAGTGGCTACACCAGTTTGCATTCCCACCAAAAGTGCAAGAAAGTTCCTTTTTCTTCATATCCACCCTAACACTTATTGTTTCTTGTGTTAGGTTTTTAGCTATTCTCACAGGTGTGAGATGATGTCTCATTGTAGTTTTGATTTGTATTTCCCAGAGGCTGAATGATGTTGAGCACCTTTTCATGAGTCTGTAAGCCATTTGTATGTCTTCTTTGGAGACATGTCTGTTCATGTCTTTTGCCCATTTTTTAATTGGGTTATTTGGTTTTGAGGCCTTGAGTTGTATGAGATCTTTATATATTTTGGATACTACCATTTATCGGATAAGTCATTTGCAAATATCTTCTCCCACTCAGTAGTTTTGATGACAAGTTTTCGTTTTGATTACTGTTTCCTTTGCTGTGCAGAAGCTCTGTATTTTGAGGCAGTCCCTACAGTTCACTTTTGCTTTTGTTTCCCTTGCCCGAAGAGACCTATCTAGAAAGCTGTTGCCATGACTGATGTCAGAGAAATTGCTGCCTGTCCCAGGAATTTTTACGATTTCAGGTCTCATATTTAGATCCTTGATCCATTTTGACTTCACTCTTGTGTTAGAAAGTCCAGTTTCATTCTTTTGCATGTAGCTGTACAGTTTTCCCAGCACATTTGAAGAGACTATCTTTTTCCCATGGTAATACTCTTCCTTCCTTTGTCAAAGATTAATTAACCATATAATTGTGGGTTTATTTCTGAGTTTTTATTCTATTCCATTGATCTATGTGGTTTTTTTGGTACCAGTACCATAAAGTTTTGATTACTACAGCTTTATAATTATAGCATCATGTCATCTGCAAATAGTGAAAATTTTACTTCTTCCTAACCCATTTGGACAGCTTTTATCTCTTTTTGTTGTCTGACTGCTGTGGCTAGGGCTTCCAGTACTATGTTGAATACAAGTGGTAAGAGCGGACATCTCTGTCTTGTTCCTGACCTCAGGGGAAAAGCTCTCAGTTTCTCCCCACTGAAGATATTAGCTGTGGGTTTTTCATATATGGACTTTATGTTCCCTTTGAACCTACTTTGCTGAGAGTTTTCTTCACGGATGGATGTTGTACTTTGTCAAATGGTTTTTCTGCATCTATTGAAATGATCATATGGTTTTTATCCTTTCTCTTATTTTTTAAACATTTTTATATATATATTTGAGACACAGCGTATGAGTTGGGGAGGGAGAGAGAGAAAGAGGATCTGAAGCAAGCTCCGTGCTGACAGCAGCAAGCCCATGTGGGGCCCAAACCCATAAACCGCAAGATCACAACCCAAGCGAAAGTCAGACACTCAACCAACTGAACCACCCAGGCGTCCCATCCTTTCTCTTATTGATGTGATGTTATCATACTGATTGATGTGTAAGTATCAAACCACGCTTGCATCTCAGGAATAAATCCCACCTGACTGCGAATGATTTTTTTAATACATTGTTGGATTCGGCTTGCCAGTATTTTGTTGAGGATTTTTGCATCTGTGTTCATCAGAGATATTGGCCTCTGGTTCTCTTTTTTTGTAGTGTCTTTATCTGGTTTTGGTGTCAGGATAATGCTGGCCTCATAGAGTGCATCTGGAAGTTTCCCTTCTTCTTCCATCTTTTGAGAAGTTTGAGAATAGTTGGGAAGAATAGCTATTAATTCTTCTTTAAATGTTTAGTAGAATTCACCTGTGAACTTGCCTGGCCCTGGACTTCTGTTTGTTTGTTTGATTGATTACTGATTCAATTTCATTGCTAGTAATCGGTCTGTTCAAATTTTTCTATTTCTTCCAGTTTCAGTTTTGGTAGGTAATAATTTTCTAGGAATTTATCCATTTCTTCTAGGTTGTTATTTTAAACAAAACTAGCTGTTCCCACCATGCTGGGAAACCATTCCCTAATGATACAAAAATAGAGACAACGATGGCTACTGGCAAGAATACATGAACGATAAATGCAACCTGATTTCTTTTAGAAATATCTTAGCTGTTCTTTTCTTTAGTTGGCTTTTTTGGAAATACTTTTTAATTTACAATGGTTTGCATTTACAATGCTTTCACTCATGTTTTCTCCACTAAATTCTTAAGATCTATATATTTTTAAGGTCTGTATTTTTATTAAGATTTAACTACAGTATTTTTTTTCTTTTAAACTGCAATTGAGTATATTAGTCACATTTTATTACTGTTACTGGGAGTATTACAGTCAAACAACAGAGTTTCAAAACTTTTCACAGAAACTAAAGTTTTAAGCACCAGGTTCTCACACAAGATGCTATTTGTGCTATTAAAAAAAGAAAACCCACAAGTCTAAACTTCATTCCAAAATTATATAAGCTAGAAAACTCTTTAAGATCCAGTAGAAAGTCTGAAATAATAAAGAAAACAGAAGTCTCTCCTGGGTTAAAGATTGACTAAAGCAATCACCACCTCATGGCTTCAGTTTTAAGAAAGGCTAATACCTTTCTGGTTCACCCATCTATTGCAGATCTATTTCAATGGAAGGAGAAATTTTTTAAAATCAAATTCATTTTACTTTATACAAGTAAATATTTGTATAAGTATTTCTTTCAGAAGGAGAAATTCATACATAAGAAGAAAAAAGTTTGGGGCACCTGGGTGGCTCAGTCGGTTAAGTGTCCAACTCTTGATCTTGGCTCAGGTCATGATCTCACAGTTTGTGGGTTCAAACCCCTGCATCGGGCTCTGTGCTGATAGACACAATGCTTCATATTGTGTCTCCCCCCCCACCTCTCTCTCTGCCCCTCCCTGACTCCTGCTCTGTCTGATAAATAACAGATAAAAAAAAGTTCAAGAATGTACTGGATTTAGCAATATTTATCAATTTAAAATTTTTTAATGTTTATTCATTTCTGACAGACAGAGAGAGACAGATGGTGAGGTGGGGGAGGGGCAGAGAGAGAGGGAGACACAGAATGTAAGGCAGGCTCCAGGCTCTGAGCTGTCAGCACAGAACCCGAAGCAGGGCTTGAACCCACGAATCGTGAGATCATGACCTGGGCCAAAGTCGGATGCTTAACTCACTGAGCCACCCAGATGCCCCTACAATATTTATTAATTTTAAATATTCAAATTCTTTGACTCAGCAAATTTTAATCCCAGGTATCTTTCCAACACAAACATCTGCACACGTGCCCGAAGATGCATGCACAAGAGATCTGTTGTATCTTCTATATAATGACAAAAACTTGCCAATACCTAAATGACCATTAATAGAATGGTGAGATAAATTATCCTGAATCTAAATTACATAATTAGAGCACCAGGTTGTTGTTTTTTTTAATGTTTATTTATTTTTGAGAGAGAGAGAGAGACAGAGCACGAGCAAGGGAGGGGCAGAGAGAGAGAGGGAGACTCAGAATCTGAAGCAGACAGAGCACCAGTTTTTAAAAACATGGGTATTTCGCTCCAGGGCAAACTATTATGCAGAAAATGCATAATACCATTTATGGTAAATAAATCAGGGGAGCCTGGCTGGCTCAGTTGGAAAAGCATGTGACTCTTGATCTCAGGGTTGTGAGTTTGAGTCCCATGTCAAGTGTAGAGATTACTAAAAAAATAAAAAAATAAAACTTAAGGAGCACCTGGGTGGCTCAGTCAGTTAAGCATCTAACTCTTGGTTATATAGCTCAGGTCATGATCTAACGGTTCGTGGGATTGAGCCCTGAGTCAGACTCCAGGCTCCACATGGACAGCAAGAAGCCTGCTTGGAATTCTCTCTCCCTGTCTCTCTGCCCCTCCCTGCTCATGCTTGTGCTCTTTCTCTCAAAATAAATAAATAAACTTTTAAAAATGACCTTTAAAGAAAACTTTAAAAAAAAAAGAATAAATCAGTGGCTGCCCATCAGAATCACTTGAAAACTTATTAAAATTCAGATTCCAGACCACTCAGACCAACCAAATCAAAATCTCTGGGACACATGGTGGAGGGGGGCGGTGGATCTCAGTCATTTTTATCTTTTCTTTCATGTTTGTTTATTTTTGAGAGACAGAGAGAGACAGAGCATGAGCTGGGGAGGGGCAGAGAGAGAAGGAGACATAGAATCTGAAGCAGGTTCCAGGCTCTGAGCTGTCAGCACAGAGCCTGACTCAGGGCTCAAACTCACGAACTATGAGATCATGACCTGAGCCGAAGTCAGACACTTAACCAACTGAGCCACCCAGGTGCCCCCCGGTCATTTTCATCTTGAATAAAGCACCCAACAACTCTTTCATAGCCAGTCCAACAACAACAAATGAATAAACATTATAAATCCATGTAGTAGCCCCTACATATAAACACATAGAAAAGTTATCTAGAAATACACACATCAAATTTAAGACAATCTCTGAGAAAGGAAAGATGGAGTCTTTGCCTTGTTAAAATTAATTTTTAACACTCAAAAATATCCTACACACAAAACTGTTATCGAGGTGTAGCCGCTGTGGGAAACAGTATGGTAGTTCCTCAAAAAAGTAATCATAATTACCATATTCTACATTTCCATTTCTGAGTATACACCCAAAAGAACTGAAAGGAGGGACTGAAACAGGTATTTGTACGCCCATGTTCACAGCAGCACTGTTCACAGTAGCAAAAGGTGGAAACAACCCATATGTCTTATCAGCTGACAAATGATAAATAAAATCTAGCATTACACACAGTAGAGTATTTATTATTCATTTTAAAGAGGAATGAAATTCTTACACCTGCTACAACATGGAAGAAGCCTGAAAACATTTTGCTAAGTGAATAAGCCAGACATACTGTAGAATTTCACTCTATATGAGGTACCTACAGTAGTTAATACATACAGATACAATGTAGAATGGTGGCTGCCAGGGGCTGAGGGGAGGGGAGAACAGAGGGTTATTATTTAACAGGTATGGAGTTTCAGTCAAAAGATGAAAACATTTTGGGATGGATAGTGGTGATGGGCAACAATGTGAATATATTCAATGCCACTTAACCGCACACTTAAAATGATTAAAATGGTAAATTTTATGTTATGTATATTTTACCACAATTAAAAAAACTTTATAGACACAGATGCACAATTTAAAAAATAATAAAAAGAACCACTTTGTACCCACATCCAAGTTAGGAAATATTACATCACCAGGACATTTAGAAAGCCTCTGTATACCCCCCTCTTTACTCTCTACCCCTAACTCAACTAGAAATAATCGCTATGCTATTTTCTCTATCACTCCCTTACTTTTCTTTATAGTTTTGCTGCAAAGAACATCACATAAAAATATATTCTTAAGCAATATATTGTTTAGTTGATGGATGTAGTTATAGTTCATTTTCAATACAGTGTAAAACCAAAAATAAATAATAAACATTAAAAAAATTTTTAAAGCATCAGTAGGAACTCATTTTTTTCCTCTTTAAAGAAAGCATTTCTGGGGTGCCTGGGTGGCTCAGTCAGTAACGTGTCCAACTCTTGATTTCACTTGAGGTCATAATCTCATGGTTAGGGAGGGGACTGAGCCCCGCGTTAGGGGGCCAGGTTGAGCATGGAGCCTGCTTGGGATTCTCTCTCCCTCTCCCTCTGTCCTTCTCCACTTGCACTCTCTTTCTCTCCCTCTCTCAAAATAAATAAACGAAGGAAGGAAGGAAGGAAGGAAGGAAGGAAGAAAAAAAGAATTTCCTGGGGCACCTGGCTGGCTCGGAAGAAAGAAAAGAAAGAAAAAAGAAAAGAAAAGAAAAGAAAAGAAAAGAAAAGAAAAGAAAAGAAAAGAAAGAAGAGAAGAGAAGAGAAGAGAAAAGAAAAGAAAAGAAAAGAAAGAAGAGAAGAGAAAAGAAAAGAAAGAAGAGAAGAGAAGAGAAGAGAAGAGAAAAGAAAAGAAAAGAAAAGAAAAGAAAAGAAAAGAAAAGAAAAAAAAAAGAATTTCCTGGGGCACCTGGCTGGCTCAGTAAGTAGAGCATCCTACTCTTGATCTCAGAGTCGTGAGTTTGAGCCCTATGTTGGGGGTAGAGATTACTTTGAAAAAGATTCAAAAGCAATGACCTCTCACTAGTAAAGAGTACCCCAGAACCCAGATTGTGGTCTTCATATCCTATTTTCCACTAAAAAGATGGTCTTGGAGAAATGGCTGTTTCTAAAATTGGGGCAGGAAATGTACAAGGTGAGCCTGGAACATCTTGTTGGGCCCAAAGCAAGGTGACTATTAAAGACAAATGTAGGGGCACCTGGGTGGCTCAGTCAGTTAAGTATCTGACTTTGGCTCAGGTCATGATACTTCCATTTGTGGGTTCAAACCCCGTATCAGGCTCTGTCCTGACAGCATGGAGCCTGCAGTGTGCTTTGAATTCTGTGTCTCCCTCTCTCTGACTTCTCCCCCACTCGCGTGCTGTTTTTCTCTCTCTCTCTCTCAAAAATAAACAAACATTAAAAAAAAAAAAAGACTAATATAGTCATGTCAAAAAGTCACGGGACCCAAATAAAAGGCACTCCCACAGGCCTAGGAGGAAACACTTTGAGCATCAAAACCACAAAAAACAAAACTACTATGGATTCAAACATATGAAATATACAAAAATCTGTATGTTCATAATGTTACTAAAAAAATTTCACTGGTTGTCAGGGGAGGCTACTAAAGGGACTAATTCATGATTACTCTAAAATTACTTGAAAAATAAGGGAAACAATCAAGTTCTACTTTTCCTATACTAATCAATAGAGTAACCAAATCGTTAATGGTAAAGTTCTTTCTGAAAAATTCCACTTATATGAAGACGGAAGAACAGAGTAAGAAAATTACCATTTTGCAATCCCAAATAATTTATAATCAACAAAAACGTACTAAAACCATTCCATGAAAGGTTGATGGAAAACATTCTAATGGAGAGATCAGGCTACTATCATCTGAACCCAGTGCTCGACCTGAACATGGTTAAAACTGAGGCACCTGGGTTGTCAGTTGAGAGTCTGACTTTCGATTTTGGCTCAAGCCCTGCGTTGGACTCTGCTGTCAGAGTAGATCCTGCTTGAGATTCTCTCTCTCCCTGTCTCTGTCTGTCTGTCTGTCTCTCTCTCTCTCTCTCTCTGTCCCTCAAAATAAACATTAAAAAATGGAAAAGAAAACAAAAAACCCAAGACCGAAATATCAATTAAAGATGAGTACGTGTTATTTGGGAAATGATATCTACAATTTGCTGTAAAACACTCTACCACACCACTGCCCACAAGTACAGAGACAGACAGGACAAGCACAGGGTGTATCACACAGGGGATGAATCACGGGAATCACCCCCTGAAATCATTATTGCACGATATGTTAACTCAGATGCAAATAAAAAAAAAAGTATAGAGATAGATGAAATAAGACAGGTAAGATGTTGGTAATTTTTAAGCTAAGTGAGGAGTACAGACAGATTAACTATAGTAGTCCATTTACATATATATTTGACATTTCCCTTTACATAAAGTTAAGGAAGAAGAAAAATGTTTGCCCAAACTCTATGCACAAATTAAGAGCATGCTACTGATGAGGGGTTGCTGAAAACAGTGGCAAAACTGTGATTCTGCCACAAGAATCCTCAAAACAAAGGTGCCACATTAGTTGTTAAAATGTACAGATACGCTTTTGTACCCATATGAATTCGACTGGCAAGGAAAGTATATCTTGGAATCACACTGGCCTGAAAAAAACTGTATTTAAATTCGTTAATTCTGTTTAAGCATTTCCATTAAAAGCTTCCTTTCCTTAGCTATAAAATGTGGGTAATAACAATGTATTTCTCATAAAGCCATCATGAAGATTAAGTGCCTTAATGCATGTAAATTCTTGGAAAAGTGTAAGGCATATAGTAAATACTCAAGTGTTTTTTGCACTTTGTTTTACATTTCTATCTGCAGAGGTATGGTTAAAGCAGAACATTTTAAACAAGCCAGTAGTTAAAGTGAATTTGTTTTACCATAGATACCAATTTTATTCCAGAAGATAGGTTTCCTTTCAGGAAAGCAGTTGTATGTTCTAAAACAGTAAGTTAGATGAATCAATGTTTTTAATAAGCACAAAAATGTAAACATACTCAGCTTTATTTCAAACTGATTTGCAAAATAATGTGCCTTATACTGTTACACAGGAACACAAAAATTACTCAAAGAAGTTTGCACTTTACAATGACTTATACCAAGAGTTCTAAGCCTAGCAATGAAATTTCCATTGAAAGCAGTGCCACATACTACAGGTCCAAAAGGAGATAAAATACTCTGTCAGGATCCGCTGGTTTCACTTGAGTTTGGTTTCCAATGAGCATAATGCTTTAGTCAGAGCTCATCTGGAGAGGTCTTCATACACACAAAGCATACACAGAGAAATAACAATATAGATGTATATATATCCTATTTCTCTTTAACGTCTAATAATATCCACAATTAATAACCTCATACTGTTAACTTTAAAATTTCCTGAAACTATTTTTCATCATGTAACATGTATTGCTTGATTTCCAAATGATTTTAGAATCTCTAGTTTCACTTTGATAGAAGAATTTGTTACTGTTACTTTGTATAAATAATATTCCTATTTCTGCCAGAGTTGAACATTTTCAATGTAAATAAAAAATACTGTCTTTTTCACTCATATGAGGTCTTTAAGATACAAAACAGATGAACATAAGGGAAGGGAAGCAAAAGTAATACAGAAACAGGGAGAGGGACAAAACATAAGAGACTGAAATATGGAGAACAAACAGAGGGTTATTGGAGGGGTTGAGGGAGGGGGGATGGGCTAAATGGGTAAGGGGCATCAAGGAATTTACTCCTGAAATCATTATTGTACTATATGCTAACTAACTTGGATATAAATTTAAAAAATAAATTAAAAACAAAGAAACAAAGAAAAAAATAAAAAAACAACAAAAAGAGAATGAAAATTTAAAAAATACTGTCTTTTAAATTTTGAAAAGCAAACATTTTTTCTAATTATGGTCCTTTACAAACAATTAGTATGGAAACTACATTTACTGATAAAGTAATTAAATCTAGGCAATTTATTTATACTAATGCTCATTTGCTTATATTACACTAAAAGAGAAAATATATTTTCTCTTATTTCCCTCTAAAATGATTGACAGCTGATTCTTTCTTTTTTCTTTTTTTTTTTTGAGAGAGAGAGAGAAAGAAAGGCAGAAGGGAGAGAGAATCCCAAGCAGACTCCATGGCCAGGGCAGGGCCCAAAGAGGGGCTCGATCCCAGGACACTGGGATCATGACCTGAGCTGAAATCAGGAGCTGGACTCTCAACAGACTAGGCCATCTAGGTGCCCCTAAAGCTGAGTTCTTGATTAAAGTACTCCAATTCAGGAAGCCTGATATAATGAAAACTTTCTTTTAAAATCAGCTTAACAGAACTTATTATAAGCTCTGTTTATAAAATGCAGTGTTACTTGAGGGAAGCCTAGAATTATAGTTCTAAATGTTTATTTTAATTTTATAAAGAAAAGCCTATTTAACTAAAAGCAGATTAGCATAAATATCTTCATTATTACTTCCTATTTATAGTGCTATGGCCAGAACCAGGAGCTATTTGCAAATTTAAAGAATTGACAGGAAAAAAAAGTGTTCAGAATTTAAACAACACAGTTACAAATTCTACAAATGTTTGCTGTCTGCCAGAAACTGATTTAGAGAGAAATACATAATTGCAGACATATATATACACACACATATATATATGCAAGTGGGGAGGAACACTTGAGATTTAGATATTACAGAAGATTTTATTATTAACCTTCACCCACAGCGGTACTGATTTCAAATTTGTAATAATCAAGACGTAGTCAATTATATGCAAAGACAGAATCACTAAGACTCTTCTATTTATCTTCTATTTTAAATTTTCAAGTTTTCAGGGCACCTGGGTGGCTCAGTTGGTTAAGCGTCTGGCTTCGGCTTGGGTCATGATCTCACAGTTTATGAGTTGGAGCCCCGCATCAGGCTCTGTGCTCACAGCTAGGAGCCTGGAGTTTGCTTCGGATTCTGTGTCTCCCTCTCTCTCTGCCCTTCACCTGCTCACGCTCTGTCTCTCTCTCAAAAATAAATAAACATTAAAAGAAAATAAAAAATAAAATTAAATTAAAAATAAAATAAAATAAAATAAAAGTTCAAGTCTTCTAGTCAGAACTGACACTGGCAGTTTTTTACATTGCTGAGCCCCCTCTGCTGGTTTAGCAGCAGTACTTACCCAAAAATTAGTTGTAGTACTAATGAATACACTTTGATTAAGTGAATGAAATAAGTTAATCGGTATTTCATTATGTATACATTTCATAAAATGCATATTTTCAGTGTAAAGAAAGTCGCATTAGCATTAGACCTAAAAAGGGAAGTCATTAGTAAAAAAAGAAAATTTCTGTACATTAATACAGAAAGACATGCTTCACCAACTCTTTTTTTATTTTTAAGTCTCTGTGCCCAACGTGGGGCCTGAACTCTCCACCCTAAGATCAAGCTGCATGCTCTACCAAGTGAGCCAGACAGATGCCCTTGACCAACTCATTTTTACAGTCACAAAAATGACTTCATAAAACAAAACCTAATTTGTACAATATTGCTCATTTAAAAATAAAAATTGGGGGTGCCTGGGTGCCTCAGTCGGTTGAGTGTCTGGCTCTTGATTTCAGCTCAGGTCATGATCTCACAGTTCGAGTGTTCAAGCCCCACATCAGGCTCTGTGCTGACAGTGAGAAGCCTGCTTGGAATTCTCTATCTCTGCCCCTCCCCTGCTCACATGCATGCTCCTTCTCTCAAAATAAACAGAAACTTAAAAATAAAATAAAAATTGTCACTTATATTAAGTAAACACCTACACAACAATACAATCGCTATAGAGTGTTATGAATATATGAACATATAGTAAATTATACTAACATGCATGGGAATGATAATCAAAATTCATTATAGTTATTTTAGAGATCAAGGCAATTGAGATTGGAAGGGGAACAAACAGGGTCTCAACTGTTACCTGTGTGTTATATTTTCGTTTTTAGAAAAATCTGAAGCAAATACAGCAAAAAAACAAACTTGATAAAGCTATAATGTTAAAAAAAAATGTTACTGCCCCTAAAAGTATTTTTCTGTAAAATGTGGTATAAGACATTGTATTTCTTGGAAAAAAAAAAAAAACTAGGAAAATGAAGTATCATTCTTGAATCACTCTACTAGTACTTCAACTTAAGTGTGTTAAATTTTATAGTGAAATTAAACAAGAAGAATCAATCTTATATGTGGGAAATTGCTAGGGAAGGGGTTGGCTTTTTAAAAAGCAGGAAGAATAAAGAAATGTATTATTGGTTACATAAAAAGGTGAATATACTTAATGCCACTGAACGACACATTTAAAAATGATTAAAATGGGGCACCTGGGTGGCTCAGTCGGTTAAGCGTCTGACTTCGGCTCAGGTCATGATCTCAAGGTTCGTGGGTTCGAGCCCTGTGTCGGGCTCTGTGCTGACAGCTCGGAGCCTGGAGCCTGCTTCAGATTCTGTGTCTCCCTCTCTCTCTGACCCTCCCCTGCTCGTGCTCTGTCTCTCAAAAATAAAAAAATAATAATAAATAAAATAAATAAAAAATAATGACTAAAATTAATTTTGTTATGTATATTTCACCAAAATAAAAAAAGAAAAGTATTAGGAGTCAAGTCAGTTTAAATTGAAGCAAGACTAATTTTATTCACAGGGAAGAAGTAAGGACAAAAATTCCAAGTGGGAATTCCTGCTTAATAGCAGAAATCCAAAACTGAAGAAGCACAGCTGACGGCACACATATGTAATTCTGTCTCAGTCATGGATCAAAAAATATGAAAAATGGCACAAGAGAAAAAATATTTTTTGTCACACCTATGGACAAAAAAGTGAAATAGCAAAACTTAATTTTATTTTGAAGAACACATTTCTGAAAATTTCCAACTTCATCTGTTATCACTATTTTGATTACTTAAATTCAGTTTAATTCTTGATGACTATATATTCCCCTGGGTCTCTATTACCTCTCTGACCCCTCGTTCTGAGGTTCCTTTCTTTCATACCTAAATGTGGAGGTGGTCCCTAAAATTCCATTTTGCTCTTTCCTTGCCGCATTTCCTCCTTAGACAATCACATGGTTTCGAATATAACCACTAAGAGAATGACTCACTAGACTGTACAATCCTTGAGGTTAAGGACTGCCATGTCCACCTAATATGCCCAGCAAAGGCAGATTCAATTAAACATTTGTTCAAGACAGACGGATGCATGGACAGGCGATCACTCCACAACTCCTCTGAAGGCCTGATTCTCCTGAACTACATACACCTCTCCACTTTTCATATTCTTAGTGCCTTCTGGATAAGTAATGCCAAATTCATATTGAACATTCTTCCAGCCGCCTGCTTATCCTCCTGCTTACCTGACCCAAAATCTAGTGGTCATCTTTTTTTTTTTTTTAAGTGTATTTATTTTGAGAGACAGAAAAAGCAAGCAGGGGAGGGACAGAGAGAGAGGGAGAGAGAGAATTCCAACCAGGCTCCACACTGTCCGTGGAGCCCAATGTGGGGTTCGAACCCATGAACCAAGAGATCGTGACCTGAGCCGAAATCAAGAGGCTCATGCTCAACGACTGAACCACGCAGGTGCCCCTAGCAGTCATCTTTTATGTTTCCTTTTCTCTTCCCTCCCATATCTAATCTGTTGTCAAATTCCACCCCCCCACACACCTCCCCCCAGGATTCCCTCTTCTTCCCACTTCCCTCCACTGGGGAGGGACCCTAGAGGCCCAAATCATCTTTTAACTAAACTGTTATAACGAAGAGAAGGACTTGGTTTTTCCACTGCTTACTCTCTCCTTCTCCAATTTTTTTAAGTAATCTCTACACCCAACGTGGGGCTCAACCCCACGATCCTGAGATCAAGTGTCACATGTTCCACCAACTGAGCCAGCCAGGCACCCCACCAATTTACTCTTTATTTTACTTCAGAATTAATTTTCATGTGCAAATCTGGATCAAAAACTTTCATCAAGTGGGGGGATAGGTGAAACAGATAAAGGGATTAAGAGATACAAACTTCCAGGGGCACCTGGGTGGCTCAGTTGGTTAAGCTACTGACTCTTGATTTCGGCTCCAGCCCTGATCCAGGGTTGTGGGATCGACCCCTGCATTAGGCTCCCCACTGAACATGGAGTCTGCCTAAGATTCTCTCTCTCTCCCTCTGCCCCTCTCCCCTGCTCTCTCTCTCTAAAATAAAGATACAAACCTCCAATTATAAAATAAGTAAATCACAGAGAAAAAATACAGCATGAAGAATATAGTCAGAAATCTGTAACAATTTTGTACAGTGACAGATGGTGGTGATTACATTCACCATGGATGAACGCTGAGTAATGTACAGAATTATCAAATCAGGGCGCCTGGGGGGCTCAGTCAGTTCAGTGTCCGACTGGCTCAGGTCATGTTCTCTCGGTTTGTGGGTTCAAGCTCCACACTGGGCTTTGCGCAGATAGCGCAGAGCCTGCTTGGATTCTGTCTTCCTCTCTCCCTGTCCCTCCCCTGCTCACGCTGTCTCTCAAAAATAAATAAGCATTTAAAAAACAAGAATTATCAAATCAATGTTGCATACCTGAAACTAATGTAACGTTGTATATTAATTATACTTCAGTAAAAAAACTTTCATCAATTACTAAATGCCTTTTTTTTTAACATTTAAGGTCTTTAGCATTGCATTTTACGTTGTTTTTTATTGTAAAATATACATAACATAAACTGTAATACTTAAATTATTTTAAGTATATATTTAATGGCATTAAGTGCATTCACATTGTACAACCATCACCACTATCCAACTCCAGAACTTTTTCCCCATCTTAAACAGAAACTCCCTATCCATTAAGCACAAACTCCCCATTTCTCCCCTCTCCTCCACCTCCAGTAATTTCTACTCTACTTTCTGTCCCTATGAATTGGACTGTTCTAGATACCTTGAAGAAAAAATGGTACATATTTGTCCTGTGTCTGGTTTATTTCAGTTAGCATAATGTCTCCAGGCTTCATCTACATTGTAGCATATGTCAGAATACCATTCCTTTCTAAGGCTGAATAATATTCATGTATGGAATATTGTAACATCGTATTTTAATATCCCATTCATCTGTCAATGGACATTTGGGTTGTTTTCACCTTTTGGCTACTGTGCATATGCTACTATGAGTATCGATGCACAAATATGTCTGAATTCCTGCTTCATGATATACATCTAGATGTGGAATTACTAGATCACATGGTAATTCTATGTTTAGTTCTTTGAGGAACTGGTATCCACAGCTAGCATAAAGTCACCACAATCTGGGTCAAACCTCACTTTTTGTGTGCTTCTCCCACTCCAACCTAGTCCTCTATCAATCTGACAAACTAAATTTCCATAGAGCCTCTTCCTCCTGCTTCTGTGATCCCTTGTTCTTGATGCTGTTTGGGATACAATTTCATTCGTGCAAATCTGCCTACACTTCAAGGCTGGCTCAAGCACCACCTACTCTAGAAAAACCTTCCCTAACTGCTCCAACTAGAAGGGATCTTCTTCTGAATTCCCTTCTTTCTACTATATATAATAATCAGGTACACACCTTTCTCAGCAAGTATGGGTTGTAATCTAACTATGCATGTACTGCCTTTAGTAACTAGTAGTAGCAGACAATGAATAAATGAACAGAAGGATTAATGACAAAAGAATAAAGATAAAATAGAACTCAAAATTTCTTTTTTATTTTTATTTTATTTAAATTCAAGTTAGTTAACATATAACGTAATAATGATTTCAGGAGTAGAATTTAGTGATTCATCACTTACATATAACACCCAGTGCTCATCCCACCAAGTGCCCTCCTTAAAGCCCATCACCATTTAGCCCACCCCCCCCTCCAGCAAACCTCCGTTAGTTCTCTGTATTCAACAGTCTCTTAAGGTTTGCCTCCCTCTCTCTTTTTATCTTATTTTTCCATTCCTTCCCTAACTCAAAATTTCCAATCAAGTTGAGGGCTATGAAGGAAAACTAAACCATACTTGTTAGAACATTTTTTAAAATGTTATCTGCCAACATTTTAAATGCACATGCTGGGGACCCCTGGGTGGCTCAGCTGGTTAAGCGTCCAACTCTTGATTTTGGGTCAGGTCATGCTCTCACAGTTCCTGAGTTCGAGCCCCGCCTAGAGCTATGCGCTGACAGCATGGAGCCTGCCTGGGATTCTCACTCTCTCCCTGTCTGCCCCTCCCCTACGCACATGCATGTGTGCTTGCTCACACACAAGACCATGCTCTTTAAATAAATAAATAAATAAATAAATAAGTTAATAAATGTCTTCCAAATTTTCAGTAAATCCAACTTGGTTCCAACATATTTAAAAGTAGAATATTTTATAGCCTAATTTAAAAAAAGACACCTAGGAGGTTTTATAATATTCCTGCCAAAAATAAATATAAGAAAACTAGCAATTTTGTAATGTTTAGAATTAAAGTGCTAAGTGGTTTACATATTACAACTGTGTATCTGTAAGTAGGGGAAAGAAACAAATTCTGTATCAATGGGTGCTCTCCAGAGACAACTAAACATCAAGGCTTAATGCTATAGTTAAAACTTCTAAAATTGTTTGAAACTTGTCAGACTTTTTTTTTTTTTGGTTTCACTACTTTAAAATTGAGCAAAAGAAGACAAAAGAATACATAAAGTATGGCCCCATTTCCATAAAGTTGACAAACAGACAAAACTAAACTACTGTTTAGAGATACATATATATGCAGGTGATAAAACTATCAAGAAAAGCAAGGAAATTATCACAAAAGAAAGAATAGTGGTTACTTCCGAGGCACCTTAGCATAGAACCCCCTTGGGATTCTCTCTCTCCCTCTCTCTCCTCCCCCGCTTGCACTCTCTCTCAAAATAAATAAACTTTAAAAAAAAGAATAGTGGTTACTTTCAAAAGATAAATGGATGTAATCAAAGGCGGGTATACAATGGAAGAGCCTCTAGTCTCCAGCAATATTCTATTTCTTGACTTGGTTGGTGGTTACATAGGTATTTGCTTATAATTATTCTTTAAACACATGCATTTTATGCATTATTCTGCATGACTCATAATACTTAAAAGTCTAGCTGAACCTTACCTTTAACACTATTTAATGATAACATGTAAAGACTTCCGCTGCTGAACTTATACCCTGAACAAGTGCTCATATAGTTCACCTGAAACCCTTTCAGGGGTGTCTGGCTGGCTCAGTGTAGTATGTGACTCTTGATCTTGGGTTGTAAGCTTGAGCCCCACGTTGGGTATGGAGATTACTCAAAAGAATAAAAACTTAAAAAATAATAAAATAAAATAGTTTCAGCTAACAGTACACAGCAAAACCAACCTGGCAAGGGTACAAAAAAACCATCAACTCATTAGGAACTCAGATAAAAAGGAGGAAATCTCACTGGAAATCTCTGAAGGTTTCAGTGCTTCTCAAGTTGTAATGTGGATCTCACTGAACTACAGATTTGGACTCAGTAGGCCTGGGGTGTGACCTGACATTCTTCTGCATTCTAACCCTGGAGATGCCAAAGCTGCCAGTCCACTGACTCTGCCATCAAAATGTGACTGGTGTCAGGGGCACTTGGGTGGCTCATTCGGTTAAGCGTCTGACTGCTAATTTCGGCCCAGGTCGTCATCTCACTATTTGTGGGTTTGAGCGCCGCATCGGGCTCTGCGCTGACATTGCAGAGCCTGCTTGGGATTCTCTCTCTCTCCCTCTCTTTGCCCGTAACCCCCTTCAAAAATAAATAAATAAACTGTAAAAAAAAAATGTGGCTGGTGTCAAGTTAATAAAAGGAAAGGGAATCAACAGGTACTGAGAGTATGTGCCAGCTGCCTTACCTCATTTAATCCTACCCCAACTCTATAAGGGGCATATTATCAGTCATGTTTTACAGATGAGCAAACGGCTCAGATAAATTAATTCGCCCATGACTATACAACTTTATAAAAATAAGAATTTGAATCCAATTCTGTGACTCCATTTAAAAAAGAGAGAGAGAGACGGTATAAATCAGGCTTTGAATTAATTTAAAATAATTCTCAAGGGGCACCTGGGTGGCTCAGTCGGTTAAGCGTCCAACTTAGGCTCAAGTCATGATCTCACAGGTTCATGGGTTTAAGGCCCGCATTGGGCTCTGCGCTGACAGTGCAGAGCCTGCTTGGGATTCTCTCTCTTTCTGCCCCTCCCCAACTCATAATCGTTCTCTTTCTCTCTCACAAAATAACAATAATTCTCAAAAAAAAAAAAATAACTATGGCACTTCCCATTTCATACTATCTTGCATACAGACTTTTACCTTCCCCTATTAGCTCATTCTTCAAAATGTCCTTCCCTTGGGGCACCTGGGTGGCTCAATCAGGTCCGACTCTTGATATTACCTCAGGCTGTGATCTCAAGGTGGTGAGATAGAGACCCATGTCGGGCTCCATGCTCAGTGTGGAGCCTACTTAAGATTCATTCATTCATTCTCTCCCTCCCCCCTTCCTCTCTGCCCATCTCCCTGCCTCTCTCTAAAATAAATAAGTAAATAATAATAATAATAATAAACAAAATGTCCTTCCCTTTGTTATTCTCCGCTAGGATGCTGATTACTGTCATTGTCATTCACATTTAAACTAATTTAGCTAACACCTATCTAAACATCTAACTTACCCGATTCTAGTCTCTTTGCCCCATCAATCTACTCTTAAGTCTCTAGGAAGGAATTCACTAAATGTGAGCAAACAAGAAGCAAGGGGAGGGGCGCCTGGGTGGCTTGGTCAGCTGAGCATCCAACTTCAGCTCAGGTCATGATTTCACTGCTTGTGGGTTCAAGCCCCGCATCAGGCTCTGTGCCGACAGCTCAGAGCCTGGATCCTGCTTCGGATTCTGTTTCTCTCCCTGCCCCTCTGTCGCTCATGCTCTGTATCTCTCTCTCTCTCTCTCTCTCTCAAAAATAAACATTAAAAATTAAAAAAAAAAAAGCAAGGTGAAATGGTGTTTCAGGAAGTAGAATTCAAAGTACTCTACAATCCCACGACACTCCTATCAAATCTGTTTGCATATACAGTCAGCTTCCTCACCCAAACATATTTTGCAAAGAACACAATACATTTTGACAAGATGCTGTAAGAGAATGGAAATTTTTATTTCCATTCATATTTTTTCTGGTGGTGGTGGTCAGAGTAAAGGAATTCATGAAGGTAAATAATCTCTTGTCTATTCCCAATCCCCTGGAAACCTCAAGGACACTGGTATGTGCACATAAAGTAAATCTTTGTTTCACAAGCTTATCTGGCCGTTAAAAAAAAAATCACCTAATAAGTCAATTTCCTGAAGACTATCAGAAAATAGGGATGGGTCCAGGAACCTTTTTTTTTTTTTTAAAAAAAACAAACACTGCAGCAGATCCAAGTTCAGAAAACCCTCAGTAGTACTTTTAAAACTTCTAATGTTCTCATTTATAGGTTTCCTATGCCTTGCATACTTTACTAAACAATAGGTTTAAAATATGGCTAATAGGGGCACCTGGGTGAAGCGTCCAACTTCAGCTCAGGTCATGATTTCATAGTTCGTGGGTTCAAGCCCCGCATGAGGCTCTCTGCTGTCAGTGCAGAGTCTGCTTTGTATCCTCTGTCTCCCTCCCTCTCTGCCCTACCCACCTCCCCTCTCGAAAATAAATAAATATTTAAAAATATTTTTAAAAATAAAAAAATTGTTAACAATAAAATACGGCTAATAAAATTTCCAGAAAAATATAAAATATTATAGCAGGAGATCTTAGAGGTTATAGAGCAATTGAACCCTTATTTTACCTATGAGGAGAAACTGAGGTCAGAAAACATGCAACTTCCTAAGGCAGTGAACTGGTGACAAAACAGAATCTGTGTCTCAGTGCTCCTTCTAACACACCACACCAAGATCTATTTTCAAAGGAGCAGCAGTAAATAAAGCATCCCTTACTGGTGTTTATCAAAGACTGACTAGAACAAATCCAGCACATCCACACAACAAAAATGCTGTGAAAATGATTCAGGATTACCTGCTCCCTTATGGCAAGATCTCTAAGACCCAGCAAGAAAGGTGCTAAATAGTGTACATAAATGATATGGCAACCTTTTGTGTAAGGAAAGAGCAAAAAGAATATATGCAGATATTTGCTTATTCTTGCAAAAAAAAAACACTGAAAAAGATAAACTAAAAACTAATAAAACTTAGGGTAAGAGGATAGTCCAAGCACCAGCCATGTGGCACATCTTGGTAGCTCCTCCTCATGGTCCCAGCTCTGAAACTGGCAGCAGTGCTTGAGGTGGTGACCCTCCTCCATATTCTTTAAAAGTTCTGGTAATACCCATCTATCCCTGGGGCGCCTGGGTGGCTCAGTCGGTTGAGCGTCATGGCTCAGGTCATGATCTCGCGGTTCATGGGTTCAAGCCCCAAGTCAGGCTCTGTGCTGACAGCTCAGAGCCTGGAGCCTGCTTCGGATTCTGTGTGTGTGTCTCTCTCTCCCCCTCCCCTGCTCATGCTCTGTTTCTGTCTCAATAATAAATAAACATAAAAAAATAATAATACCCATCTATCCCTTAAGTTCCCCCAACTCTTGAGATAATAGTTTCATACTACAGTTATGAATCTCTAAGTTACACCCGACTCTTTTTTTACTCTGTCTTGCATCACAAATTCTCTACATTAAATCTCCTCTATTTGAATACCCAGGACGTTTTCCGTTCTCTTGACTGGATCTTGACAGAATGTTAAAGGTAAAAAGAATCACAAAGGAATCTTAAGTTTGTCTCAGTAATTTTGTTAGAATATATATATATATATATATATTTTAATTTCTTATGTCTACTAGAAGATAAAGCAAATAAATGTAAATAGTACTTAAAAACCAAGATTTCCAGTTCAAGTGAGACAAATATAAAACGTAAAGGAAAAAAATGCTGCAATATGTTCAAATTAAACTGGAAATATCAATACGAAGTTCTGATTTCTAAAAAAAAAACACATTTTCCAATTCTGCCCATCGAAAGGACCCAGGAATAATGAAGACGCAGTCGCAATCAGCATTCCTAGCACTCAGATCTGGGTTCTAATGGCATTTCCTATAAAAGAAACTAGGCCTTCCTAGAAAAATGACTGATTTTAGGTCAAGGACAAGGAAAGTACAAGGTGAATCTGGGATATCTTGTTGTGACAGAAAACAATCCAAAGACCAATGAGAGCATGTCAAAAGGAGACAACAGCTTACAGAGACTTATACTGGCCAAAGTTTAGCATCAAAAAGGCTAATGGCTGCAACTAAGTGTAAAATAATGGATAAATAAAAATCCATGTACCTACAGTGATACAGAAAAAAGCAAAGAAACTTACTTGCCACCACTGAGGTGACCAACTGTTTACTAAGAAAATCTACAGTGAAAAGCAAAGAATTAAACACTCTACCTGATTAGGAGAGATTGTTAGTAGCTCATTCTCACTTGATGGTTCCTTGCCAACTAATAAGTGTGGAAGGAAGAGTAATAATAATCATCGTCCTCCAACCTCCAATGAAACAACTGATTCAAACAAGGATCATTAATGGATGCAAAAATCAACAAGTCAAAGACGGGTGAGAAATAGCTTACTTGCATTATGTTAAATTGCCACCCTACAGATTATCTGATCACTGTAAAGGGAAAGCTTTACAATGGAAAAATCAAGATTTTCACATTAACCAAGTGATCAAATTTTGCATAATTATAAGGGAAAAACATGACATCAAGTATGAAACAATATGAGTACACAGTTATCACAAAGGATTGCAAATAAAATATAAAGACTTTAGAGTTGTCTTAAAGGGGGATAAAGGAGTTAGTTAAATGACACAACGAAACACTGAGACAAAGCATAAATGTGGAAGAGTCTATCAGAGAACCAGACTGGTATCTTCAAAAAGTCAATGTCATTTAGGGAAAGAAGGGGAGGGGGGTCCGGGGGAGTGGGCTGTTTTAGATTAAGCAGCAAAAACTAAATAACAGGCAAATGCAATTTAGGAATCCTCAATGGTTTCTGGTTCCTACTTTAGTCCTCTGCACTTGTGTTCTCTCTGTCCCCAAAACTGAACACTAAACATTCCACCTTGTGTCTTTCAGCCCTGAGTATTACCTTTTCACAGAGGCCTTCTCTAAACCACCCAATCTCAATCAGTCTTTCCCTTCTGCTCCATGTCATTATCACATCACCCTATTTTACTTTCTTTGTAGTGATTACTACTATCAGAAATTTTGTTCACTCATTAATTGGTTTCTCCAATCTCAAAAGTAAGATCCAGGAAATTAGACACCTTGCCTATTGTGTATATTGTATCCCTAATACCTTGAACCATGCCTATCCCATAATAGCATTCACTGTTTATTAAATGAATGGACCAATGAACAAAAAAGCAAGAAAGATTCAACAGATACTTGGGATCACACAATATCTCAGAAAACTCACGAGGAACATAAATCTGTAAGAATCAAAAGTATATTCTAAATGAATATCTGAGTGTCTAATACGTAAGTACTAAATATGCCAACAGGACACGAAAAATATTACGTATGAACTACACTGTATGATATATCCCTTTTAAGCTATGTGGCAGAAATTAATTAGCACAATAATTTTCATTTTGGATATTAACTTTAACTTAATTGTGCAAGGACGAGTGATTCAGTGGTAGAGCATCCAGGAGACACTATACAGAGCTGCAGACAGTAGTTAATGAAAAAGAAAAAAAAAAACAAAAACAAGGCTCCCTACCTGGGAAGATGAATATTCTTGTACGAATGAGAATATACACAAAAGACAAAACAAGGTACAATGAAGGTCAGAGAATTCAAAAGATAAGTAGAAGAAAGAGGCAATTATGAGTTACCATGGGTTCTCTTTTTTAAAAAATTTTTTAATGTTTATTTATTTTTTAGAAAGACAGAAAGCACAAGTGGGAAAGGGACAAAGAGAGAGAGAGAGAGAGAGAGAGAGAGAGAGAAAGACACACACACAGAATCCGAAGCAGGCTCCAGGCTCTGAGCTGTCAGCACAGAGCCCAACATGGGGCTTGAACCCATTAACTGTGACATCATGACCTGAGCCACCCAGGCCCCCTAGTTACCATGGGTTCTTGATCAGAAGAGAAATATTCGGGGCACTGGGTGGCTCAGTCGGTTAAGCGTCCGACTTCCCCTGCTCACGCTATCTCTGACTCTCTCAAAAATAAATAAAACATTAAAAATTAAAAAAAAAAAGAAGAGAAATATTCAAACAATATTCCTTAAGAGTGGTCTGTCAAAATACCGTCACCTCAGTCTTAACCATTTTTTCTAAAGATCACTGAGAAGAAAATCTCAAATAACAGCAGCTACTGTTTACTGGGTGGTTACTATGTGCTAGGCACTTAGTTAAATATTTTACACATATGTCATGAGATAGAATTTTTTTTTAATGTTTGTCTATTTTTGAGAGAGACAGAGCACGAGCAGGGGAGGGACAGAGAGAAGGACACACAAAGTTCAAAGCAGGCTCCAGGCTCTGAGCTGTCAGCACAGAGCCTGATGCTGGGCTCGAACTTGTGAACCACGATATCATAACCTAAGCCAAAGTTGGAAGCTTAAACAATTGAGCCACCCAAGCGCCCTATTTATTTTTGTAACTTCTACAACCAACCTGGGGCTCGAACTCACAATCCCAAGATCAAGAGCTGCACGCTCCCCCAACTGAGCCAGCCAGGGGCCCCTCTCTGTCCCACTTTTAATGGTCCATAAAAACAGCGTAACGGGGTGCCTGGGTGGCTCAGCTGGTTGAGCTTCCGACTTTTGATTTCAGCTTAGATCATGAGCTTGTGGTTGTGGGATCCAGCCTTCCCAGCATGTGTGTATGTGTGTGTTTGTCTCAAAATAAATAAAGATTAAAAAAACAATATAATAATATCTAAGATTTGGATGTTTACTATGTGCTAGGCAATGTGCGAAGATCATATACATTCCCACATTTAATTGTCCCACAACATAGGTATCCTTATCCTCATTTTATAGATGAAAAACAGACACAGAGAAGCTAAGGTCCATATCTAAGGAAAGGAGAACTATGAGCCTGAGTCAATCTGGGACCAAAGCCTAGGATCTTAATCACTATGTTAAAATAAATGGTTATCAGGCAATCCCACAGAGCATATACAAACCATTAAGTTACTTTTTAAAAAACTGTTACTCGGATAATATATACATAACCACACAGGGCATCTTAACTGTTTTTAGGACACCTGGGTGGCTCAGTGGGTTAAGCGTCCAACTACAGCTCAGGTTACGGTCTCACAGTTCGTGGGTTCAAGCCCCACCTCGAGCTATGTGCTGACTGTGTGGAGCCTGCTTGGGATTTTCTCTCTCCCTCTCTCTGCCCCTCTCCAATGAGTGTGCGTGCTCTCTCCGCTCTCTCTCAAAATAAATAAACTTAAAAAAAAAATCAATCTTTCTCCAAACAATGGACCAAGAGGTTCTGGAAAAAAATTCCTGTTGCCTATTAGCAACATGAACCAAGCATTTATTTTTTTTTTAACTTATTTATTTACTGAGAGAGAGAGAGAGAGAGAGAGAGAGAGAGAGAGAACGGACAGGAGCAGCAGAGACAGGAGAAAGCAAGAATCCCAAACAGGCTCTGAGCTGTCAGCGCAGAGCCCAACACGGGGCTGGAACTCATGAGCCGTGAGATCATGACCTGAGCCAAAGTCAGACGCTTAACCGGCTGAGCCACCCAGGTGCCCTACGTGAACCAAGCATTTAAAATAAGAATAATAAGGGGCACCTGGGTGGCTCAGTCGGTTAAGCATCCGACTTCGGCTCAGGTCATGATCTCAGGGTTCACGAGTTCAAGCCCCGTGTTGGGCTCTGTGCTGACAGCTCGGAGCCTGGAGCCTGCTTCAGATTCAGTGTCTCCCTCTCTTTCTGCCCCTCCCTGACTCACACTCTCTTCCTCTCTCTCAAAAATAAACAAAATTTAAAAAAATTTTAATAAAATGTGAATAATATGGTAAACACAAATTTGGAAATATGTCATACTAGTGAATTCCTTAAAACAGTTGAAATAAAAATATTCTAAATAGGGGCACATGGCCGGCTTAGTTGGTAGAGCATGTGACACTCGATCTCAGCATCATGGGTTCAAGCCCCACATTGGGCATAGAGCTTACTTAAGAATAAAAGTGTTTTAAAAAGTATCCTTAGGGTGTCTGGGTTATGTCAGTCTGTTATGTGTCCAACTCTGGATCTCAGCTCAGGTGACGAGATCACAGTTTGTGGGATCGAGCCCCACATCAGGTTCTGGCTGATGGTGTGGAGCCTGCTTGAGATTCTTTCCCTCTCTCTCTCTCTGCCCCTCCCCTGCATTCTCTTTCTCTCTCTCAAAAATAAATAAATAGGGCACCTGGGTGGCTCAGTCCGACTCTCAATTTCAGCCTGGGTCATGATCTCATGGTTCGAGGCTTTGAGCCCTGCATCAGGCTCCGTACTGATGGTGCAGAGCCTGCTTATGATTTTCTCTCTCTCTCCCTCTTTCCGCCCCTTCAGTGCTCTTTCTCTCTCTCAAAATAAATAAACTTTAAAAATAAATAGAGGCGCCTGGGCAGCTCAGTCGGTTAAGCGTCCGACTTCAGCGCAGGTCATGATCTCACGGTTTGTGGGTTCGAGCCCCGCGTTGGGCTCTGTGCTGACAGCTAGCTGAGAGCCTGGAACCTGTCTTCAGAGTCTGTGTCTCCCTCTCTCTCTGACCCTCCCTGCTCATGCCGTCTCTCTCTCAAAAATAAATAAAAACATTAAAAAAATAAAAAATAACAAAAATAAAAATAAACTTTTTAAAAAAGTATCCAAAATATTGAATATTCTAAAGGAATATTAATCGCTGAAACTAAATCTTGTTTGCCTTTATTGAAATTAACTGAACTACCTCAAATGTATATATTACTAGAAAATAAAATAAGTTACTGTCCAGAATAGTAAAATTTTATGTAAAAATTTATGAGTAACCATTATTATATAATATCTATATATTTATCATAAATAAACAAGCATCAAAGCATCACAAGATCACTTCCACTTTGGAAGCAAAAGTGGCACTGGAAAAAATTAAAAACAGGAGTAGGGGCACTTGGGTGGCTCAGTCAGTTAAGCATTCAGCTCTCGGTTTCTGCTCAGGTCATGATCTCATGGTCCATGGGCTCTGTGCTGACCGTGTGGAGGCTGCTTGGGATTCTCTCTCTTCTCTCTCTCTCTCTTTCTCTCTCTATCCCTCCCCAACTTGTGCTGTCTCTGTCTCTAAATAAATAAATAAATAATAAATAAATAAATAAATTTTAATAAAAATAAATAAAAACTTGGGAGAAAACTTTACAAATTAAAAAGTAAAAATTCAATACAGAACAAATCAAAATTCAAAGTAAATTTGCTTTCCAATACATACATGACTACGGAAGTGCAAAATTATACTATAGGACTATCACTAGGTCATAATTTTACAAGACATTTAGAAGGTCACTAAAAACAATGTAGTTCTTTTTTTCCCAACACTTTTTTTTTGCTTAAAGTAAGCTATACGCCCAATGTGGGGCTTGAACTCACAACCCCAAGATCAAGAGTTACATGCTCTTCCAAATGAGCCAGCCAGGTGCCCAAATACTGGGCAATTTTTTTTTTAATATTTTACTTTTTTAAAGCAATCTCTACACCCAACATGGAGCTGGAACTCACAATCCCAAGATCAAGATCCCACGCTCCACCGACTGAGCCAGCTAGGCACCCCTGGGCAACTTTTAAATGACTCGTCCACTGTCCTTGTGCACGGAACAAACTCACAATACAGAAAAATAAATGAATGCATCACTTTCACTTTTCTGTGAGTGAAAACACATTAAAGCCCTCATTTTCAGTGTTGAGTGTTTACATGGTAACATGTAAACATGAGTGCTATCAGCCTGTAAATGCTCAATTAATACTGCACCACTTAAAGATTCTACACACGCAAAAACTCACAAAATTTTCGCAATATGTAAGACTACCACAGCACTAAGATGAGGAACTTGTACTGGGATGCAGAAATTCAATACCACAGATTCTAAGCAACCTCAATCTACATGAATAGAGTCTATAAAATAGTTTAGTATAGTTCCAGTTTAAGTGGTCAGCTTCACCCAAAAAGGGAAAGGACGTCCTCGTCCCTTCTCGTTGAATTTATTATTGGGAGACAGGAGGCAGTACTGATAACCACTTACAGTCAACATCCTAAGGGGCTCACAACTAAACATTAACCAAACATGATAAAATTAAACTCAGACAGTAAACTCATACAGTACCCCTTGTATACAGTACGAAACAGAAACAAAAACAGCATCACTCTCAAGTTGTCACCGTTTAGTAATCTGAGATATTTCAACTGCAGCTGCAATGTGTGTTTGCTGCCTGGCGTGTGACTCACTCTCAGGTTCTCCCAAGACGCTGCTGGATTTTTGAGAATGCAGAAATCGTAACTGGGGCATACTGTGTGGGAAGTGTCATGACAGTGAATGAATAAAAGGGGAAAAGAACTCACGATAAAAAAAATTTTTAAGTTCTTATAAAAAGCAAGTCACTCACAGAAGGCAGATTTTGCTGCAGAAAAGGAAAGCCTGGAAGAGTAATCCTGGTCCTGAGAAGCCTTCCTTGACTCCCTTGGTTGGGTTTTGTGCTCTTCTCACTTCTCACACTACGATATACTTAACCGGTTTCCTTGTCCGGCTCCCCAGCCAGACTACAGGCAACCTGAGACCAAAAGGTGTCTCATCTCGGAATCATCAGCACCTACTTCCCAATGTGCCCAATGTATGTAGAGGGCCCTCCCTCGGTAGGGATTTTCTTAAAACTGATAATTGAATAATCGATCTTACCATTTACCTTTTATTTTACAAAGAACTGTAACAAAACATCCCCTCCTTTGACTCACATAACAATCTTGGGGTGGACATGGCATTAGTTCACCAAACGGTGTCTGGTTTTAGAGAGAACTGTTAATGCACAGACTGAAACTACCTTGAAATCACAAAAGATACACACGTTATTTGTTCATCTTTGAGATAACTTCTCCTTGGGACCTCAGTGTTCTTGTGAAACCCAGAGGTTTTACTAGCATTTTCTGTGCCTGCACTTCGTAACGGGTAGGCTCACACGCCGCCCTGAATCTTACACAAGAGTTTTACCTACATAGAGCAGTGTTATACAAACGCTTTTTTAGAAATCAGACAGTAAAGAGCATCCTGAGCTATTTTCTTCCCCCTGATCCTATTCTTTTCATGACTCTGGGAAGGTAAAGAACTGCAAAAGGCAAAATGCTGGAGAACGAATGATGTCATGGATGTCATGGAGTTGCATCAATACCTGATGATGATTTAGCACAACAATGCAACTCATTATGCCAAGATGCATAATGTCACACCGTCAGGATCTTTTACTGCATTAACTTCATGACTCTTTATTAGCAAACTGAAATGTAAAGTGGCTCTGAAACGCTCTACGATGACGAGGTTATCTGCTCACGTTTATGTCCTTATGAAACGCACTAAGAAAATCGACAAATTTCTACGGGAAAGGCTTTAAGAAAAAAAAAAAAAGAATCAGCTAATATTAAACCAAACAGTTGTCATTTTAACAATTAAAAGCTTTCTGAAGTAGATGCAACATCCGTGGCCGATTCAGACTGAGCAATACATTCACACTGGGTTTGTCAAAAGCAAACAGTTGACAGGGTGCAGAATGACAGCACACAATACAAGGGACACCCAGACGATACACATGAATATGCTGGAAGTCAGGAACCTGACAGCCACTGTTCGCTGTAAAAGCCACGGAATGAATTTTAAACCTTCAGTTCTAAATGGGGTATTTCCCCCTCTGATGTCCTTCTCCCTCTCCCTGTGATGTCATCCTTTTCAACATCAGCAAAACAAATTTAAGTTACAAAGGCAGTCGGCGTGTCCAAGCCCCAAGCCGTCGCCCCCACGATCGCGCACAGCACAGCTCCAACGGACCGGACCATCCTCCAGGGAAGAGACCGCCAGGCTCCAAACCGGCTTCCCGGCGAGCGATAAACGAAACCACAATCCCCCAAATCGCAATTGCACGACGATAAAAACTTACTCTCGAGGAGGAATAACAGGCCCAGCACAAGGTCCTCGCCGGCAAGTGGGAGCCGGTAGGGGGGTCTGAACCTTCGCCCAGAGCAATCGGAACCCCACCAGCGAAACGCTCCAAAGACTTGGGCAATTAAGGAAAGGAAGCTTTCACCTTCCTACTAAAATGCGGGCGAGTTCACGGACAAAAGCACCTGGCTACTCCGAATCTCAAAAATAACAAAGCTTTCAAACAGGCGAAGCCCCTAAGGTCGCCTGCAGAGACCGCGAAGATCTCAGAGCGGGCCGTTCTCCGTGCGCAGACCGTTCCCACCCCCCACCGTTCCCTTCGCACAATTCCCACAGTCACAACGTGGACGGACTGCTGCCTCAGCCGAGGAGGCCCGCAGCTGCCACCTCGCTGGAGGAACACCCAAAGAAGCTAAGCGGTTACACGGGCTGCTTGTGTTTTATTTTTCAAAGCCAATTCCAACATCTTCCCTGCGCAGCTTCGGCTTCAAAGGTGCGGGCGCCCGCGGCCGCAGCCCCAATTTTGGAAGGCACTGGGCTCCGGCTCCTCAGCGCAGGGCGTTACGGGCTTCGGGGGCTCGGTGGAAGACGATCTGACACCCTTACGGCCACCCTTGCTCTGGTCACATCCCCCTTCGCGGTCCCGGCGAGAGGACGCGTACCGGCCTGCTGGAGGAGAGGGGCCGGGTTCGCTCCCCTCCCGAGGGCCGGGTGGAAAGGGGCACTCCTCCTCCCGCCTAGCCCAGGGAGCCCGACGGTGACGACAGCAAGGCCCCCGGGCCAGCCAGCACCCACCCCCGCGCAGGATGCACGTCCTGCGCGGGACCCGGGACGCCCCCTGCCCCCTGCGGGCCTGGGGCATAAAGGGCAGAAGGCGCCGGCTCCCCGCCGCGGCCCCAGGAGGGGGAGAGGCCTCACCTGGCCCAGCCCGCGCCACGCTCTCGGGTTCGCTCCGCTGGCGACGGCGATGAGGGAGCCGGGGACGGGGCCGGAGCGGAGGCGCTCCGCCTCAGGCCGCGCTTGCCGCACTCAGGCTCCTCACAGCCGGCGGGACCCCGAGCCGCCCGGAGCCGCCATCTTCCTCCACTCAAACGCCGCCGCCGCCGCCGGGGCCGCTGCTGCTCTGGCCGGGAGAAGACAGCGCGGAATGCGCCTGCGCTGGGGGCCGGCGCGGAGGACGCGCTCGCACTGACGTCAGCGCGGCGGGGCCGCGCGTGGCGGCCTAGTGGTGGAGCCATGTTGGGAAGGGTTGTGGGCCTAGACAGAGGTTCTCCAGAGGTTGGAACGCCGCCTGGGGGTGTGAAGCTGCAGTAAAGAAAGAGCCCGCTTTTCTTGGGTCCCTGCAACCGACCTCAGAACTGCACCCACACTCCTTTGCACTGCCTACGGGCAAGTGGGCAGTTTTCCCAGCGGCTTGAGACTGTGATAGACCCCTGGCCTGGAATTAACTCATCTGGACCCCCGGGAGCCTGATAAGCGCAAGGGAGGGCAGGGGTGAATGGAAGTGCTCTTGGATGTCAACTGAAGAAGGGAAACAACGTGCCTTGATCGTGCAATCGAAGTGTCCCTCAACGGAAATAACCACTGTGTGACTTGTTACTAGCTCCACTTCCCAGACGAGGAAAACTGAGGTGCAAAGTACTATCAGTACATTTTCCCAAAGCCACACATCTGAGGGGCAGGGTGAGTGTAGGGGAGGCAGGACAGAATTTCGACTTAGGCATATATGATTCCCAAGCTGCAGTACTTTATGGTGTCACTGTCACCAGTCAAAGTACCCCTTCCAAGGGAGCAATCTGGTTAGAATCTGGTAGGTTAGCATGGACTCGTGCATGGTCTAAGGAAATGCCAGAGATACAGAGCCCAGGGGCTTCAGTCTTCACCCCTTGTACCTGAGACGGAAGGAATCTTAAGCTGCCAGCCCATCACTCTGGAATAAAGTGGACCTTCTGAGATATCTCTTAGGACATAGGTCTGGGTCAAAACCCAAGTCCCCTCTCAAGTTGGGAGGGCAAGGTATTATTGAGGAGACTTGGGTCAGCCTCACTCTAGAAAGCACTGGATCTGTGTTCCTCAAACTGGAATAATGCAGAAACCCCTGGGGATACACTCATGGAATCCCAGTATGAGAAACACTGATTTAAGAAACTCAAGTCTTTCCGGGTCGCCTGGGTGGCTCAGTTGGTTAGGCATCTGACTCTTGATTTCAGCTCAGGTCGTGATCTTGCGGTTTGTGGGTTTGAGCCCCATGTGGGTCACTGTGCTGATGGTGCCGAGCCTGCTTGGGATTCTCAGTCTCCCTCTCTCTCTGCCCCTCCCCTGTTTGCTCTCTCTCTCTCTCTCTCTCTCTCACACACACACACACACATGCACACACACACACGAAATACATAAACATTAAAAAAAATTTTTAAAAGGAACTCAAATCTTTAAGGTAAGAAACATGGAAATGTCACTGTGTAAGAGAAATTTGGCAATTGCAACTGGTAAAAGATATATTAAAATCCTGGGGCGCCTGGGTGGCTCAGTCGGTTGGGGGTCCGACTTCAGCTCAGATCATGATCTCACGGTTCGTGGGTTCGAGTCCCGCATCGGGCTCAGTGCTGACCGGTAGCTCAGAGCCTGGAGCCTGCTTCAGATTCTGTGTCTCCTTCTCTCTCTGTCCCTCCCCTGTTCACTCTCTGTCTCTCAAAAATAAATAACTGTAAAAAAAAGAAATATTAAAATTCTGTCATTAAGGGGCACATGGGAGGCTCAATCAGTTAAGCCTTTGACTCTTGATTTCAGCTCAGGTCATGATCTCACGGTTTATGAGTTCAAGCCCCCCATCAGACTCCTCACGGACAGTGCTGAACCTGCTTGGGATTCTCTCTCCCTGTCTCTCTGCCCCTCCCCGACTTGCTCTCAAAGATAAATAAATAAACATTTAAAATAAAATAAAATAAAATAGGGGCTCCTGGGTGGCTAAGTCGGTTCAGTGCCGACTTCGACTCAGGTCATGATGTCACAGTTTGTGGGTTTGAGCTCTGTGCTGACAGCTCAGAGCCTGGAACCTGCTTCGGATTCTGTGTCTCCCTCTCTCTCTGCCGCTCCCCTGCTCACACTCTGTCTCTCTTTGTCTCTCAAAAATAAATAAATATTGAAAAATTTTTAAATAAATGAATAATATAACCCTGTCATTAAAAACTCAAGCATAAAAATCGCTAGAGCTTGTGACCACTCCTACCACCCACCAAAATACTTGATAGAGCTCAATGCTAGAAACATTGAACCGGCTACTTTTTAAAATGCTTCCTTTTTAAAATGCAGTTTCCAGGGCTGGCCTTAGACTCCACCTCGGACTTTTTCTAAAACATTCTAGGGCTTCTGATGCCCAGGTTGGTTTGGAACTTCTGGATCATGTTAGAACAGGTTAAAACATAGAACCACTCCACCCTGAATCTCCTAGCTCAAAGACAACAGATATGGCTCTGTTTTGTTCACAGCTTTATTGTCTAATACAGAGACTGGCAGACAGTAGAGACTTGCTAAATATGTGTTGAATAAGTGAACACATTGGGAATTTGACAACTAAGAGAGCATTCAGTCAACAAATATTTAGTGAGTACCTACTGTATGCCAAACCATGAAATATGTGTAGTCATATAGTTTTATTTCATTTTATGTAAATGTTTATTTGTTTTAAGAAAGAGAGAGTGCACACGCACGTGTGCATGTACAAGTGGGGGAAGGGCAGAGAAAGAGGAAGAGAGAGAATCCCAGGCAGGATCCATGCGGCCAGGGCAGAACCTAACACGGGGCTCAATCTCACAACCATGAGATCATGACCTGAGTCAAAATCAAGAGTTAGTCGCTTAACTGACTGAGTCACCCATGTGCCCCTAGTAATATATTTTTAAATAAAATTAACATGGGGCGCCTGGATGGCTCAGTCAGTTGAGCGTCCAACTTCGGCTCAGGTCATGATCTCACAGTTCGTGGGTTTGAGCCTCGCACCAGACTCCGTGCTGACAGCTCAGAGCCTGGAGCCTGCTTCCGATTCTGTGCCTCATTCTCTCTCTCCCCTTCCCCCACTTGTTCTCTCTCAAAAATAAACATTAAAAAAGTTTTTAAAAATAAAACTAGCAAAGCCCCTTGCCCTCATGGAGGTCCCCTACGTTACTGGGAGAGACAGACAATAAACAAGTAGATAAGTCAATATGAAATTATAAATTGTGGTAAGAATGAAGAATGTATTACTATGAAAACAAAATTGTCAATAATAACCACAGCTGATGTTTATTGTCTTCTACGTCAAGCTGCTAAGTAGGTGCTGTTATTGTGCTTATTTTGCAGTTGATGAAACTGAGGAGGGGCTCCTGGCTGGCTCAGTCACTGGAGCATGCGACGCTTAATCTTGGGGTTGTGAGTTCAAGCCCCACGTTAGGTGCAGAAATTACTTAAAAATAAAATCTTTAAAAAAAAAAAAGAAAAAAGAAGCTGAGGCACACAAAGATTAAGTAGCTCAACCCATGATCACAGTCAGAAGTCTGAACCCAGGTGGTTTTACTTCAAAGCCTTTGTTGTTGTTGTTGTTGTTATTTTGCTAATTATATTTTTCCGATTCTTTATTGTGGTAGAATACGAACAACATTTACTATCCTACGCTTTTTAAGTGTAGCATTCCTTGGTATTAAGTACATTCATTATTGTTGTGGAACCATCACCACCATCCATCTCTAGAACTTTTTTTAATTTTTTATTTATTTTTTATTTTTAAATGTTTATTTATTTTTGAGAAAGACAGAGCATAAACAGGGGATTGGCAGAGAGAGAGGGAGACACAACATCTGAAACAGGCTCCAGGCTTTAAGCTGTCAGCATAGAGCCTGACACGGGGCTTAAACCCACAAACCAGAAGATCATGACCTGAACCAAAGTCGGATGCTCAACTGACTGAGCCAACAGGTGCGCCTCCAGAACTTTTTTTTTTTAAGTTCAGTTTGACACACAATATATTTGTTTCAGGTATATGATATAATGATTCAACATTTGTATACATTGCAAAGTCATCACCACAATATATCTACCATGTGTTACTGTTACCACACAGAGTTGTTACATATTACTATGTATCCCTGTGTCTTATTTTGTAACTACAAGTCTGGACCTTGTCATCTCCTTCTATTTTGCCCGTTCTCTGACCCAACCCTCCGGCAACCACCAGATTGTTCTCTGTATTTATCAATTTCTTTCTGTTCTGTTTTGTTTGTTCATTTGTTTTTTTAAATATCTTGAAGTTTATTTAATTATTTTTTGAGTAATCTCTACACCTAACGTGGGGCTTGAACTCACAACCCCGAGATCAAGTGTCCCATGCTCCACCAACTGAGCCAGCCAGACATCCCTGTTTTGTTTTTTAGATCCCACAAAAAAGTAAAATCATACAGGGGTGCCTGGTTGGCTCAATTGGTTAAGCATCCAACTGTTGATTTCAGCTCAGGTCATGATCTCCCAGGTCGTGATTGAGCCCCAAGTTGGGCTCCATGCTGACATGCTGTTTGGGATTCTCTCTCTCTCTCTCTGTTGTTCTCACTCTCTCTCTCCTCCTCTCCCCCACTTGTACACACGTGTACACTCTCTCAAAATAAAAAATAAGTGACAAAGCACACAGTATTTGTCTTTCTCTGACTTATTTCATTTAGCATAATATCCTCCAGGCCCATCTATGTTGTCACAGATGGCAAAATTTAATTCTTTTTTATGGCTGAGTAATATTCAATTGTATAAATATATCCCATCTTTATCCATTCATCTATCAATGGACATTTAGCTATTATAAATAATGCTTCAATGAACAGAGGGATGCATGTAGGTTTTGAAGTAGTGTTTTTATTTTCTTTGAATAAATACCCAGAACTGGAATTCCTAGATGTTATGGTAGCTCTATTTTTGATTTTTTGAGGAACGTCTGTACTGTTTTCCACAGTGGCTGCGCCAATTTACATTCCCTCCAATAGCGCACAAAGGCTCCCTTTTCTCCACTTCCTCACCAACCTTGTTATTTCTTCTTGTTTTCATAGTAGCCATTTTCACAGGTGTGAGGTGATATCTCTTGGTGGTTTTGATTTGCATTTCCCTGATGATGAGGGATGTTGAGCCTCAAAACCTAGGTTATTGAACTCTATGCCATGTTGCTTCTCACAAACATGAGGAAAGATTGAGGCCAGTTTATATATGGTCTGAAATAGCAGCAGGAAAACTGGATATTACCTTCCATGTCATGGAGATTTGGGGGCAGGGAGGATATATGATGAAAATAGTTATTTTAGAATAGTCTCTCTGCAGTGTGAAGGCCAATTGGGATATGATTGGATACAATGAGACAAGAGATGAGAGGGGTGGCTGTTGCCTCTCGAATAAGTGTAAAAGAAATGTTTTCCTCCAGAGTCTATTCCAATAATCAACTACTGAAATTAATTTCTTATGTATATACTTATGTAGAATAAGTAAACTATAAACATAGAACATTCAAAAGGTACAAAAGGACATCTAAAAATTAAATCCATTCTACCAGTGCCCTAGCTACCTCTCTCCTTCCACCAAAGCAACTACCATTACAAATTCCTTATATCTTTCCAGAGATGTATACACCAACACACACACACACACACACACACACACACACACGGGCTCCTGGCTGGCTCAGTGGGAAGAGCATATGACGACTCTGGATCTCTGGGCTGTAAGCCCCACATTTGGGGCAGAGATTACTTAAAAAAACAAAGCAAGTACACATACAGCATATAAATAAACAAACCGACAGATAGCAGCAAACTATACATGCTGCTCTTTACCTTGCTGCTTTTCAAAATAATTTTTTAACATTTATTTATTTTTGAGAGAGAGACACACAGACAAAGCATGAGCAGGAGAGGGTCAGAGAGGGAGGGAGACACAGAATCTGAAGCAGGCTCCAGAGTCCAAGCTGTCAGCACAGAACCCGACATTGGGCTTGAACTCACAAACTGCGAGATCATGTCCTGAGCTGAAGTCAGATGCTTAACAGACTGAGCCACCCAGTGCCCCACTTGTTGCTTTATAAAAAAATTAACTATAATTCTCTGAGGTCATTTGATGTCAGCATTATTTAGGATGGTCTAAATTTTGTTAACAAATTGCATTCTATTCCTTTGTATGGAGGTACCATATATATTTTTTATTATTTTTAATGTTTATTTATTTTTGAGAGGGAGAGAGTGTGAGCAGGGGAGGGCAGAGAGAGAGGGAGACACAGAATCCGAAGCAGGCTCCAGGGTCCGAGCTGTCAGCACAGAGCCTGATGCGGGGCTCAAATTCACAATCCGTGAGATCATGATCTCAGCTGAAGTCAGATGCTTAACCGACTGAGCCACCCAGGCACCCCTGTATCATATATTTTTAAAATAAATTCTCTAGAGATGGACGTTTGTCTCTACTGTTTTGTGATTATAAACAAAGTAGCAAAGAATATCCTTGTACTTTTGTTACCTGCATATGAGCAAATGTATCCACAAGGAAATTTCCTAGAAATGCAATTGCTGGGTCAAAAGGCATGTAACGTACACTTTAAATATTGGTAAGTTTGCCCACTCTTTCTGTCTTTCTGTCTTTCTTTCTTTCCTGTTTATTTCTTAACACTACTGTCTACCTAGCCTCAGTTTGTGCATTAGATGGGAAGTTTTCCCACTATGGGCTTTGCTGTCAATTCCTATCACATATCAGAGTGTTTTATGTGATGTATCAAAGGTGCCTGCAGTTCTGAGTAAAAGTCCCAAACATGAATAGTGTATCAAATGTATTTCACAGGAAAGAGAAACTCATGTTTTAGGATATCTGATAATATCTATATGTGCCACTACTTCAACTTCTGGGGCTTTCCCCCTGATGGAAGAAAATCACCACCACTTCCTCAATTTTAGAACTTATTTGGTCCCAGCCCCTCATTTTACAGATGAGGAAGGGAATTGCCCAAGGTCACAAGGGGGTCTATATGATTCACTAGGGCTGGTGTCCTGGTAGCCCTTTTGGTGGAAAAAAGCGATTTCCTTTGCTGCATGCTCAAATGGTCTCCAAGGTCTCTATCTTTCTGGTCTCCTAGAAAATTCAGTCTCAAGAATGTCCAGCTAATTCCTTTGTGAAGGTGCAATGCCAAATATAACAAAATTGTAAGAAACTATCCCCCTCTGCTGGTAACATTCTACAACTACAAAGCCGTAAAAGAAAAAAAGTATCCGCGTCAATGATGAAAAATGAATCATACCTCAAGAGACTTAGGTGATGCCTGATAGACAATCTCATTCTCCTTGCTGTCACCTAGGCTCAGTCAGGATAATTCACTTAAGAGAACGGGTTCACAGAAGAATGTATTCAAAGTAAATATAGCTCCAGGGGTGTCAGCTGGCTCAGTCAGTAACTCTTGATCTCCAGGTTGTAGGTTCAAGCCCCACGTTGGGTGGAGAGCTTACTTAAACATAAAATCTTTAGGGTTGACTTGGGTACTCTGTTGGTTAAGAATGCGACTCTTGATATCGGCTCATGTTACGATCTTGCAGCCCTGCCTTGAAGCGTGCCTCCACGCTCTCTCTCTCCCTCTCTCTCCACACCCCGTCTCAAAATAAATAAATGAACTTAAAAAAATAATAATAAAATCTTTTTAAAAAAAACCAACAAAGTAAATATAGCTCCAGAGAGTGAACAAGACAAAATCTTTTTTCTCTGACATTGCTCAGGCGGCTCCAATTTTATTATTTTAGACATAGAGAATTTGAGCTGCTAATGGGATATCCAATGTAGAGATGCCAATAAGAAGCCTAGATTAAGAATTGGAAACGCCAGGTCAGGTCAGGGCTGGAAGTCAACTTTGGGAATCTTTAGCATTCAGTAGGTGGCTCACACCATGAGCATCTAGGTAAGAACAACGGACTGAGGACACACTCAGAGATGATCCATATTTCAGAGATAGGAAGTCATGAAACCAGAATTAGTAAGCATGTCACTTTCACTTCTAAACAAAAACTAGTAACATTTAACATATGATTGCAGTTTATATAATAATTATTAGGAATGTATATTGCAAAAATTCTTAGGGTGCCTGGATGGCTGAGTCGGTTGGGTGTCCAATTCTTGGTTTCAGCTTGGGTCATGATCTCGTGGTTTCGCGGGTTCAAGCCCCACCTCAGGCTCTGCATGGCTGGCAGCGTGAGCCTGATTGGGCTCCTCTCTCTCTCTCTCTCTCTGTCCCCCTCCCTCACCCACACTGTCTCTCTCTCAAAATAAATAGACTTAAAAAAAGAATAAAAAATTCTCAACAGGAAGCTGTTACTTTAGAAAGTTTAATGACATGCTAAAAATGAGAAGAAATACATTCCAAGTTAGGTAATTTGATTACAAATAGCTAAATGCAACACTACCAAATGACAGGTTTTTAAAACTGGGGGGCGTATAGGAATACGACAATGAGAAAAAAATACATGGTATTTGGTTTTCCGCCTGTTTTTGTGTTTTGGGAAAGAAAGGATGACTAGAGAATTACACGTTTTCTTAGGGAGGCAAGACCCCCCCCCCCATAATGATAAGCTAAGCTTTGGAACTCTTACTGTGTGTCAAGCACTGTCCAATGCTTCTTAGCATAATAACTAGTTTAATTCCTAAAATCTACCTTTGAAGCAGCTACTACTATTATTATCTTTTTTTTACACTTGGGGAAACTGAGGCACAGAACCCATAAGTAACTTGCATAAGATCACACAAGCTTATTCAAGTTGGAAGTGTCCAAAGTTGAACTTTAAAGTTCAATGTCTCTACTTCTGTACCGGAGAAAAATAAAGCAGGAATACCGTTTAGGAAGATGCATAAAAAAATGTTTAAGGAAATGCTAATGTATGTATCTGTCATTGAAGACTCAGGAGAACTTTCTAGCTCTGGTTGGCCAGCTCAGATGCAGTATTATCAACTTAAACTATCGTTTTAGTTAACAGATGCTTGGAATATGCTTTACGCGAAGGAAAAACTGTAGCGATTTTCACCTTATCACATAGAAATAATAAAATGTGTTACGCACCAGCAGATATTTTTCATCCTCTATTGAGATATAAAAATATTTTAAGAACTTTGAGAAACACCATCTGCAGTTCATGAACATTACCAGTCACTTTAAAAAAATAAATAAATAAAGGTTTTCAGTAATTGCCTGCCCTTAGAAAAGATGGTTCCAAAGAACACACTTTCCGTACTCAGGACGATGACTTCACGTGGGCTCTCCCATTCAGTACAAGAGCTAACACGTTGCCCTTAAGAAAAATGGCAACCTTCTGGTTCCTCTGCCCTTTTCCATGATGGCTTTCTCGATGATCAAGGGCCTTGGCCGGGCGCTTCTTCCGGGCTTAAGGGGCGGGGTCCATTGAGTAAAGCCTTGCGTGCCGGCGCCCGCGACGGAGGCGCGCTTCAGGGCGCAGGCGCGGGGAGGGGGTGGGGGAGGAGGGAAAGCGGCGAGTAAGATGGAAGATGAGGAGGTCGCTGAGAGCTGGGAGGAGGCGGCAGACAGCGGGGTAAGGAGGAGCCGCCGCCGCGGGGCAGGGCCGGGCGGGACCTGGCGTGAGGGAAGCCTCCGGGGAGCGGGCCTGGGGATGGTTCTCCCCAAGGAAGGGCCCCAGACGCCGGACCGGGGGTGGAGGAGAGGCCCCCGGTCCCTGAGCGCCGTGAAGGCCTCTTAAAGGGGCCGCGTTCCATTTCTCCCTCCACCTTCGCCCGGTGCGCCTCCCTCCATCCCCCCGACGTGCGCGTCACCCGGGGCGCCCCACCCGCCATCCAGGGCCTCTTTGCCTGGCCCCCGCGCCCGCTCTCTCGTCCCGGGACTCTCTGGCTCTTCCTCTCCTGTCGCTGCCCCCCCCTCCCTCCGCCCGAGTCACCATTTTAAAGTTCATGTGCTCTGATGAGGAGCGACACACCATGTGTGGGGGGGCTGCGTGGACCGGGGCGGCGTGCCCGGCTCCGGAGAAGAGCCGCGGAAGGCAGGAGGGGAAATTGAGTCGTCTCTGGGCTCCTCCACTCTGTGCTAAAATTCCCCATTGCTTTGCGCCTTCCGCCACGGTGGGCGAGTCTGGGTTTTTTTGTTTTTTTTCTCTTTCACTTTTACTCCGAGAGCCCGTTGCATGCGGGTCTCCCGGGAACCCCCCCCTAGAACAACCGAAAGCCCTGCGGGCAGCCCCTCTCCCCGGGGACCCACCCAACGATCTAAGCTCGGGGCGAAGGTCTCGGAGAGTACTTGTCCGGGTCGGGGGTGAGGGGGGAGGGGAAGGGGTGCGATTTGTAAAGTAGCCGCATTCCTGGGAGAGGAGGGGGGGGGGAAATGGACCCTTCGGCTTTGCTTTTGGAGTTTTTGTTTGACTCTAGAAGCCGTAGGGAAATCGTTTATCCCAAGCTGAAACAGCCGGAACCAATTCTGTGAGGTTCGTGATGAATTTGGGTCTTTTTAGAGTTTGTGGTTCAATGGTGACCCTTGAGAAGATGCGGAGATAGCCTTTTGGCCTCCTGGCGTTCGTGTCTGTTCAGTGCTGGCTCAAGTGACCTCCACCTTCAAGGTTTATGGGTTGGGAGTGGGGCGTGGAGAGCTGAGTGTGCCAGGGTAGAACAGGAGTTGGGTTTTTTTGTTGTTGTTGTTTTTACCCCCAAGCGCTTTGAGGGTGCTCATCAGAGCTGTAAGAGGCAGGGAAATTAACCCTCGCTGCAGAGGGTGGATCCTGCGGGAATCTTGAAACTTGGCTTCGCTTGGAAGTTTTTTCCGGTGGTTCAGCATTTCTTTCTCGGTGTTTATGTTTTTCCACTTAGCATAATTTGAAGAATTAGTTCGTCCCGAAGGTATTTGATACAGTTCTTGTGTGCTGACCATCCTTCTTGGACTTTGACTTGAGTAAGGAGAGCAATTGAAAGATTTTTACAGAGAGCAACAGGTGTCCTCTGGGTGTTTATTCAGCAAACATTTTTTGAGTGTCTGTGTGCTGGGCAGTGTGCGTAGCAGTGACTTTGTGCTGTAGAATGCAAAATTTCCGGGTACAGGCATTTATTACCTACCACTAATATGAGTGCATCACTCAGAGGTCCTTCATGTACACCCTCCTGCAAAAACAAAACAAAACCTGTCCTATAATTTGAACGTGACTCAAATGATAAGTTTCTTGAGCATCTTGGCATTTCTGTTTTTTCTGACCTGTTTACAAGGACATGAGTTTTCCATGTTAAAGAAGAAGAAAATGAAAACAAAAATGAATGCAAGATTCAGAAATTTGGGGATTACTTGTGCTTTTCAGAACGAGTAAGTCGCTTAGGGATCAGCTAGCCCAGTCCCACATTTTACAGCTGAATGCACCCCAGGGATGTAGGGTTTAACTTAGATCTTTCTGATGCTTGTCCGGTACTCTTTTTACTATATGTTAGTAAAACCCTTTAGAAGTGCCGGGAACAGAGGTGGAACCCGAACCTTGCCTTGTTGAGCAAGGCAAAATGCAGGTTCTTTGTATATCTTTTATTTAATTGAACCATTGAAATAACCTGTAGAGTTATTGTCCTTTTTATAAACAAGGAAACTGAAGTTTAGGGAGTAACCTGTCTTGCTCAAGGTCACACAGATACGTGGGGGAGCTGGGATTTGACCCCAAAGCCTGTCTGTCTCCAAGGCAGAGTTCATTCTGTAGCCTTTTGCTGTCTCTCCTCCTGGGACCTGTGGACGACTTGGGAGCTGGGCATTACCCTTATCTTTTAAAATATTTACTTTGGGCTTGTATTTGAAGGCTCTCTTGAATTTGATTACCTTTTTGAATTTCACAAAGGGTTTTGTAAATGTACACTTTTGAAGGAAGGGTGCTGGGATGGGATAAAGTACTATGTCCACATCACTGGGAAACCAACTGATTGTACTTGTCTTTCAGATGTAGCCAGTTACACATGTAAAAGTCCTGGCTTCAAGTTATCCTTTCTTCTGACTGAAACATGGTAATGAGTGTTAAGCACCCCCCCCTTCCAAAAAAACAACCTGGTGAGAAGACTAGTAAATAAATGGGAATTGACTAATTTTTAAAGTGAACACTCAAACTTTATATAATCTGGAGGTAGTTCTAATCCTTCCAAGTAGAGGCTTTTGAGTGATCCCTGCCTTCAGCACCACAAAAGAATTTTGACATCATACTGGAGGGTTTTTTTTTTTTAATGTTTACTTATTTTGAGAGAGAGCCCACCCGCCCATGTGGAGGGTGGAGGACAGGCAGAGAGAGAGGAAGAGAGAGAGAATCCCAGGCAGGCTCCATTACCTGAGCCGAAATCAAGAGTCAGATGCTTAAGCAACTGAACCACCCAGGTGCCCCTGGAATTTCTCATGTGTCCGTACTTCTGAGGTCATTTTTTTCTTGAATATTTTCCAAATACTCAGTATCGAGTCCTATCGTGTCCTTCTAGGGAAGACTCTGAGAAACACTCCAAATATTCTGTAAATAAGCTGTTTTTTGCTTTTAGTTAGTGTGGTGAACACTGACCTGATATAGAACTATTCCTTTCCTGTTTTCTCCCAAGGAGTTAACATCTCCAATCAAAGGACAATTCAAGGAATGTAACTTACATCCCACTAAGGAAATGCTTCTTTAAAAATATACTGCCTTTGGAAGAAATGAAAATGTAAATTGAGTTAATTTTGATTCAAACTCTAAATTCTGTCCTTCGTTTTAAGCACATTTCAAGGGAGAAATAGAGCATTTTGTAATTGGAAGGCATCTTTGTGCGCCAAAAAGACCAAAAATCAGATTAAGTTTGCTCAATTTCTGACAGTTTGAAGCTTTATGTATTCACTTGTTTAGAAAAAAAAAAAAAAACAAAACATGGCATAACCTAGTCCATCTTGTTGGTAATGGGCTAATCTGATCCTAGGGAAAGACAGATGGTACATAAATGGAATTGGACTGGTAGTTATAATGCATTGGCAGCCTCTCTGATTCCTTTGCATCTCAAAAGTTGCCTTTTGTTCTTTGCCAAGGGCAAGTCATGTAACTAATTGGAAGAAAATGTATCTTACGTTAAAGGATGACTGGTCTGACTTCTGGACTAAGAATTCAAATTTATGTTTACTTTCTACCCTCACTGAACCTCTAAACATGACCCCCTCAGCGATGCTGGATGCCGTATGAGTCTATAGGAAGGAGTCGGTAAACTCTCAATACTTACTGTGTCCCAGGCACTGAGCACAGGCCAGTGGAGGAGTCAGATGGGTAAGGCAGCACTTTCTTTGGAAGAGGCATAGATGGGGTACCATGGCTGGGATCAGAGACAGTCTTGTAGAAAGAAGGTGATGATTTGGACTACTTGAATTAAGCTGTAGAAAGACTGGGAGGAGTGGGTAGAGGATGGGGCCAATGTGTATATATATAGGCAGCAGGAGAAGACTGTGCCGCATTGGGAGAGACACAAATACCTCTCCTGGCTGTGGGGTAAGGGGTTGGCAGGGCTGAATGGAAAGAGATGAGGCCAGAGAGGTATGCAGGGGCCAGATCGGGAAGGGCCTTGTTGTTCTTGGTTCTGGGGAGCTTGGACTTAGTCCTGACAGCACAAGAGAGCTTTGAAGGCTTTTTTAATTTTTCTTTTTTAAAGGCGAGTAGTAGCATAGATTTTTTTTAAATGTTTATTTACTTATTTTGAGACAGAGAGCACATGCGTGAGCCCTTGAGCACGGTGAGGATGGGGGGTAAAGACAGAGGGAGAGAGTCCCAAGCAGGCCCCACGCAGTCAGCGAAGAGCCCAACATGGGGCTTGATCCTGTGAACCGGGAGATCATGACTTGAGCTGAAATCAAGAGTTGGATGTTTAATCAGTCAAGCCACCCAGGTGTCCCTGGCATAGAGTTTAAGAGATAAGAACTTTGATTTACTTCTGTGTGTGTGTGTGCGCGTGCAAAAAGGTGATTTTATTAAAGCATGGGACAAGACCCATGGGCAGAAAGAGCTGCCTGATTTCCTTATTCTTTAGAGAAGAGGCCTGAAGCATGGCTTCCATTTTACTTTGGGGTCCTCAGCACTTCCCGTAACTGCTGTCATTATGGAATATTTACTGTGGCTGTTGGTAGTGGGCAAATAACAGTTATTTCGGGGCTACGTGGTTTCTTTGTCCTTATAGTAAAGAAGGCATTTAAGATTTGTGGTATCGCAAAGTACAAATCCAGGTGTGCCATGCCTGAAGGAGCCATTTCTAAGCTATTCCAGGTCTTTCTGGGAAGACTGGGTCTTGAGGATTGTGATGTGCTCAGAACGGGCTTCCTGTAAAGCATTTGGCCAGTTTAGACATGATCATGCTGAGCGGTCTGTCCCTGTGATTCTGGAAAAAGATGTGTTTCACTGTGGTTTCAAAGAAAGTAGGATAATGCGCTTTTCACCAGTAACTTCTCTGTTCCTTTCATTGAGGCTGCTTGGGGCGCCTGTTCCCAGTGTGCTCTGGGTGTTTGAGAGCGTGTCCACGGTTGCTGTGGGCTGGAAATTCAGACAGTCACAGGCCTTCTTGCTTTAACTTCTACAACAGGAGAGAACCTCGCGTGTCTCTGTAAAGCCTTTGGTAAATCCCTGCAAGAGAAAAGGCCCCATTGTCTAGATCTGATGACTCAGACGTATTCTTGGGGCCAGATCTTTTTTTCCAGTTTCCACCTTTATACTGCGGTGGCTTCCCCACAGTTAATGTCCATTTCTGGCTGTATCAGTAGAAGCCTTCACCAAGGTATGGTGTGTTCTTTCCTGCACACTTGCCCCACAGGAATAGAAACTCTTTTCTGTCAGGACAGTCACTGACTTGTTGGGTTCCTGGAAGACTGAGTTTAGCTACTTATATCTGTGGCCAAAATACAGAATGAAATGTGTGTGTGTGTTTTTTAAGTCGTAACCATAGAGATTTCTCTTTGGCTGAAATGTTTTTAACTGGTAGCCTCTGCCAGGCATCCTTCTCTTTAACATTCTGCTCCGTGCAGGATGTTTGATGGGAAGATAGAGGTGAAAAGCCACCACCGCAGAAATTAGCAACAAATCCTGACCTCAGTCTTTATGTAGATAAACAATCTTGTCCCTGAGGGTAAGACATTTCAAAATGTCCCTCCCAGTAAGTCATCCCCTCCCTGCACCCAAAACTCTTTCCCTTATAAAACGAACACAGGAAATAACAGTCATTCCTTCCTGAAAGGAATAGTACGTACAGTTGAAATTGCATTCTTCAGAGTTGTGATCCTTAGACTGTTTGAACTCAACTCTGGGGAGGTCAGCGTTCTCACTCTTCCTAGACCTTGAGAGCCAAATTCCCAGCCCTCCTGCTCTGGCATTTGGCGTATTCTTGGCCAAATACGAGCATTTGTGACCCTCCAGCTCTCAGTGCTGTTTTTGGTACCTAGTTGCACATCTCGATAGTGAGTGGACTCTGCCCATAAGCCCACAAACTCCCAAATCCCGCTGGCCTCTTTAGGAAGGGCTTCTTAGATAGCGTCTTCAGGGCTCACTACAGGCTTTGCCGAGTGCATTTTTACGTTCATTATCCCAGTCAGTCTCCGTGGCTTGGTGATGCGCAGGTGTTTTTGTTCCTGGTGTCCGGGAGAGGATATCACTTGGTCGATCTCAGCTCAGCTATTGGCATCCTGAGCCCACACTCTTAGGGACCTTTTTGGACTGTTTGTTTACCTTTGCTTTTCAGCAGATAATTAACCAATTAACTGCTTTAGGATGCTTAGTTGCTAGTTCCCTTGAAGTATTGTTACTTGTTTCACCTGGGATTGACCTTCTGCCTCTGTAGTCTGATGATGAGTTAATGAATTTCTTGTGTCTGAGAAACTTGAATTTGGTTCCCAAGAGCCAAAAGGACAAAGCTGCAGTCGGTTGTTGTTTTAAATTAAAAAATTTTTTTAATTTAATTTTTAGAGATTTATTTTTGAGAGAGCGCAAGCGGGGAAGGGGGCCTAAAGCAGGCTCTGTGCTGACAGCCTCGAGCCTGATGGCAGACTCAAACCCATAAGCCATGAGATCGTGACCTGAGCTGAAGTCAGACGCTCAACCGACTGAGCCACCCAGGCGCCCCTAAAATTTTAAGTAGGCTCCACACCCAATGTGGGTCTTGAACTCCTGACCCCAAGATGAAGAGGCACATGCTCCACTGACTGAGCCAGCCAGGCACCCCTGCTGTCGGTGTAACACTAAGAACAGTGACTGCAAATGACATGCTCGTTGAAATCTTGATCATAATTGGGGAATAACATCTAGCCAAGTGAAAAGAGATAATTATAAGTATCTTTTGCTCAGATCTCTTGAGAAGATTTAACCATTCTGCTCGCTTTCTTAAGGATCCCTGTGTCTGTAGCTGCAGACTGACAGCTCTTGGGTGTTCAGCCTGTATACTTTCAGAAGGGTGCACACTTTGTTTATATGCTGAATTCGAATGCTTTTCCTTGGGCTTTGGTTGCTCTCCTGTCCTCTGGCGTCCCCACTTTATGTGTTCTGTGACCTGTCGTGTTCTGTCCTGCTTACTTTATTGGCTTGGCCTGGAGGCATTGTGTTTGCTGCCCCTGCCTAGTGCCGTGATTCTAAGCAGCCTTTGATGATAGTGCCCTTGCGCGTTTGGATGAAACCGCCTGGTGGTGTAGGGGGAGGTAAGAATGACTTTGTTCCATCCCCCAGAGTCCCACTGCATAGTAATTCCTTCTGGGAGAGGAGCCTTGCTGTCTTTATAAAAGGAGGAAAGAGTAGGTCACTTCTGCTAGTTAGTGACCCATTTCCTCCCTTCATGGCAGTCACAGAAGTCCGAAGGCTAGGCTGACAATTGAGGTGCCAGGTCTGGTTTTGGGCAGATCACTCCCTACCTTTCTTTCAGCTTTCTTTTCCTCTTTTGTCACCTGGGGTTAATAAAACCCTCCTTGCCTGGCGATGAGGGTTAAATGGAGCACTAGTGACACGCATGCACACAGGCAGATGTTGGAGCAGAGAGTGTGGTGGCCAGGAGCGTGAGGGCGTCGTTCCCCAGCCCCCCCTCCCTCCCCAGCCGCTCCAGTGGTGCCTCTGGCTGGCTGGAGCTGGAGTGGCAGGTTCCTAAGACTGGCTGAGAGGTCTCTTTCTTGCTGCGCCTGAGAACTAACACACGGTTTTCTCTGAATTGTAAGAGAAAGGCAATAACAAACGTGGAGAAAGGGCAGCCCCGTTAGAGTCTACCTGCTATTTTGTTCCAGGACAGGGCTCCCCACCGTTACTCCGCCTCCTGCCTGTTCGGCACCTTTAAGGTAAAGGGTCGCATGGCTTCCCTCCCCCATGGAGACTCTGGAGAGGCTCTGGAAGCAGAAGGAAACGGTCACTCAAGATGGCAGTTCTGTTTCTGAGGCCCTCCACCCTGGGATACATCTGTGTCTCCAGCCTTGTTCTGTACTGAAGAATCGTTTCCTTTTGGAGACTTCTTCACAGGCTTGAGGTCTGGACTTAGTTGTGGTCCGCCCCTGCTGCGGTCCTTCCTTAGGACCCCTGAGCTTGCGCTGGCCTGGCCTGGGGTGCAGAGGGTGCAGGTTGGTGTTCCCTGTCCGCCTTTATCCTGCTGACATTCCTGTCGCCACCCACTAGCCGCTCCTGAACGTTTTTGCTTCCTCCTCTTGAGGTTTAGAATTCAGTTTTGTCACTTGCCAGTCGAGTGGCCTTAGGCATGTCATTTAACCTCTAAGCGAGCAGCACGGCTGCCGAGTGTCCCATGGGTTATGGTGAGGGTGAGAGATGGTGAAGGGAGGGCTGGAGCCTTCCTTACACACACCTGTGGCACATGCTTGGCACGTGCTGCCACCACCACCACTGCTGACAAATGCCTGTGACAGCCTCAGCTCTTACTGTGAACACAGGTAGTGTTGCTGCCTTCAGACCCAGATAGACCCGGTTCAGATTCTGGCTCCCCTCCGTACTAGCTCTGGGACCATGGTCAAGGTATACATAACTTCTCAGAATTGGTTTTTAAGTCATTTGCAAAATGGGGCTATCTCTTTCTCTCTCTCTTTTCTTTTAATGTTTATTTTGAGAGAGAGGGTGCGAGCAAGGGAAGGGAAGAGAGGGGGGGACAGAAGTTCCAAAGTGGGCTCCCAGCTGAGACCGCAGAGCCCGATGTGGGGCTCGAACTCACTAATTGCGAGATCACGATCTGAGCAAAACCGGATGCTTAACTGACTGAGCCACCCAGGCGCCCCAAAGGGGGCTTTATCTCTAAAATCCTGTTTTCACAGGATGGTTCATTAATTCATGTGTTGGGTACTGTTTTAGGCGCTATGGACAACTGTAGTGAATGATCTTTCTTCTCCTAAAACTTGCTTTCTAGTGGAGAGAGATGGACAGTAAACAATAATGTTTTATATACACAGCCAGTAAAGAAAAATGAGAGAGATAAAGAGCGTAGTAAGTGACTGGCAGAGGTGCCATCGTGGGGGGGGGGAGTGCAGGAGGAGGAAGGTCAGAGAAGGCCTCTCAGTAAAGATAGCAGAGACCTGAAGGAAGGAAGTGAGAACGCAAGTGTGCAGAAGAAGCTGGTGGAAGTGCATTCCAGGCAGAGGGAACAGCAAGTGCAAAGGTCCTGAGGCTGAAGCATGCTTGTTTTATTTGAGGAACAGTGGGAGGTGGGGACAGTGGTAGGAAATGAGGTCAGAGGTAACAGGGAGCCAGATCCTATAGAGACTAGTAGGCTATGGTGGGTATCACCGAAATAGGAAGCCATGTGAGGGCATTGAGCAGAGGCTGACTTGGTCTTTAAAAGGATCATTCATTCTGATTGTTACGTGTAAAATATGCTGTAAGGGCAAGAGTGGAAACACAGACTGATGAAGATGCTATTTCAACTGTCCATTCAAGGGCTGTGGTAATTTGGACCAGGGAGGTCACAGCAGCAGAAGCCTTGAGAAAATTCAGGATCAGTTTTGCAAGTAGAACCAACGTGGGGGATGAAAGAGACATCAGAGCTGCTGTCTGAGCTGCCTGAGCTGCCTGAAGACTGGGATTCCTGAGGTGGGGTGAGGGGAGGGCGTGTGGGAGGGGCAGGCTTGGGTGAGTGAATGAAATCACGAGTTCGATTTGGGGCCTGGGGAGTTTAGGTCCCTTGTGAAATCAGAGTGGGGGTGGCGAGTCGGCAGCCCTACACTGATGTGTGGAAGGCCGTGGAACCAGATGAGGTCGCCGAATAAGCCAGCGGAGTCACAGAGGAGGGGAGGCGCAGACTCCCCAACCTCAGGGGCCTGGAGAGGAAGAGGAGCCTGTCCTGTACAGGGAACATCAACTATGGGCCGTGAGAGGAGCTACCAGGGAGCTGAGAGGGGACCGGCAGGCTGGGATGGACAGTACCTTCAGGAAGGAGCGTCGAGCGGTGTTGGGCGCTGCTGAGAGGTTGAATGACGTGAAGGTGTGGAATTGACCGTTGAGTCTGCCGGCAGTGGAGGTCACTGGCGACTCCGGCGAGTTTCAGCAGGATGGTGGGGCGTAGAGAGCAAGATTGGCGGGAGGTGGTGAGTGTCACTCTGAGCGGGGCCTGGGCCGAACGTTGGGCACTGGGAATGCTGGTTGCCGGCACACCAAAATGACAGGACCCGCCACGGTAGGATGTGCACATCAGTAAACAGCGTGCCCCCTGCCTCTTGTGTCCCCAAGGTGCTCAGTTGCTGGTTGCTGAAACATTAAATGTGCAACAGATATCTCTTATTCTGAGGTTAGATCTCAAACCGTGTTGTCCAAGAGAAGTACCACGCGAGCCACACATGTGATTTAAAACTTCCCCGAAGGCACATGTAAAAAGTGTAAGGAAACGGATGGAATTGATTTTAATATTTCTTAAAGCTTAATTTAAGTAATCTCTATACACCCAGCATAGGGCTGAGATCAAGAGTCGCATGCTCCACCTACTGAGTCAGCCAGGAGCCCCTAATTTGAATATTTTAAATGGAATGCAGCACACCCCAAATAGCATCACGGTCCACACATAATCAGTGTTGAAAATATGTTAATGAGATGTTTTGTCCTGTTTTTTTTTTTTTTTTTTGTAATAAGTCTGGGAAGCCTGCTGCGTATTCGGCATTTACAGTACATCTCAGTTGGGACTGACCACATGTGAAGTGCTCACAAGCCCCGTGTGGTGGTGGCCACTGGACTGGGTGGCATGGCTGGAGAGTGTGCCCAAAGGATTTCCTCTTCCTGGGCAGGTGCAGAGAGCTCCTGAAAGCCTTAATGAACTTGGGAAGGAAAGCAGGAAGTGGCTTCCCTTCCAAGCAAGTTAGAATTGTTTTGTCTCTACAGCATATGCCGCCACCCACCCCACCTCCCCGCCCCCCAAGCCCTTCATGGTTTTCCGGAGCCCCTGGTTTCTTCAAATTCTTAGCTTGCTGGCCCTGGCGAGTATAGCTGACTTTCTGCAGCGGCTTTTCAAGTCGCAGGGATACCAGCTAATAAAGACCTTTGCTGTGCGCAGCTCAAGTAATCTCCGATGGATTTCAGTTGAGGATATCCCTTATTTGGGGTCCCTTTTTTTCCCTTCCCCTCTGTCCATGTTTTCATCCTCTTTCTCCCCAGTATTTTTATGCCTCTCTCTTTTTCTTGAAAGTCTGTTCTTTAGCTCTCTGCCGTTTTCTCTGACTCCTGGAAGGTTCACTGCCTCCCCATTTCTCTTTCCACGACCCCGTCTGCACGGCTACCCCAGCGACCGTTGTTCGTCTGCCGGTCTTTCCTCCTGGTGGGCTCTCCTCTTCCGTAAAGGTCGCTTTACCTCTGGGCTCCAGCATCTAGCACGTCTCCTGCCTTACAGTCAATCTGCCACCAATGCTGGGCTCCAGCTTCTTTCTTTTTCTTTTCTTTTCGGCTTTTGAGATACGTTAACAAAGCGTAGACTTCCTTAGGGAGGGAATTTTAGAACTGTATCCTGTGCCCCTCCAGTGACCCAGTTACCGTGGAATGTTTTCCTTGCTGTGGGAGTAGCAGAGAAGGGGGAGTGTTCTGTGTTCCTTCAAACAGACTAACCTGTCTGTATTAAAAAAAAAAAAAAAAAAAAAAAGGCAACTGATGAATTCAGTAATCTTTGCACACCCAACATCAGGCTCAAACCCACAACCCCAAGATGAAGAGTCGCGTGCCCCACTGGCCGAGCCAACCAGCAAAAAGCTTTTGGTTTTGTTTTTTTCTTTTGACTTGACCAGTCATGTTTGGCCAGGAGTTGAGTTAGTGTTTTGAACCTGACTGTGTTCCTGAGTGAAGCATCGCCATAGAACCAAACCTGGAGTGGTAAGACTTCGGGGGCTTCCCTCCCTGGAGGTAGCCAGGGGCAGTAGATGAAGCGCTGTCAACTGCCACACCGCTGACGGAAACAAGGCAGCGGCTGAAACAGAGAGTTAACAGAGCTGCTGTGAAGGTGGTTTGGAAAAGTCTGTGGATCACATGCCTGGACTTGAGCTGGCCAGTGGGGTGCTCTAAAAGTACACAGACCGCTTCATCTGCTAGGTTTAAACCAGGTTTTGCGGGCTCTAGCTGTGAATTCTTGTGCTTCCCTCCTAAGTGAAATTGAGGCTCTCGAAGGAATAGGCAGAATCCCACCCAGATGCGTGACTGGGGAACACAGGTGCCTTGCCGGGGACGCAGGAGGCCCTGGGGCCAGGGCAGTGGGTGCTGAGGTCCTGCCCAAGACTTCTGGAGACCAGGCCCAGCCTGGCACTGTTGCCCATGCTGGGAGTTCAGGGCCACACATGTTGGAACGAGGCCCGGCTTCTCCTTCCCAGCATCTTCTCCGCTTTGTGCCAAAGCCGTGGCATTATGTTCATCAGGACTGTCAGGCGCCAGTTCTGAGAGAAACCTTGTACGCAGGGTTCCAGTCTCTGCTTAGATTCCTCCCAGTGTCTGTCCGCAGACGTGTGCTCCCCAATTTGGGATAGCTGGACACGACCAGACAAGGCTGTGGGACATAGTGGTTCACAGAGGGCCCAAGGGGAGAATCAGAAAATGTCATCCTCTGAAATGGAAACTGACAAAGAAAAGCAGATCATCTGAGAAAAGAAACTTAAATAGTAACTTTGGGTGATAAAAAGAGGTTATTTCCGGGGCACCTGGGTGGCTCAGTCGGTTAAGCGTCCGACTTCGGCCCAGGCCATGGTGTCGCGGTTCGTGGGTTCAAGCCCCACGTCAGGCTCTGTGCTGACAGCTCGGAGCCTGGAGCCTGCTTCCGATTCTGTGTCTCATTCTCTCTCTGCCCCTCCCCTGCTGATTCTCTGTCGCTCTTTGTCTCTCAAAAATAAATAAATGTTTAGAAAATTTAAAAAAAAAAGACGTTATTTCCTAACTCAGAGCCAGGAGCCTCCATTTAGTACAAGATTCCTTGAGTTCTTAGAAGTGTGTTCATCACGCTGGTGAGCAGGGATTCAGGTTATCGGGGGAGGGGTACCCAGGTGAGCAGGACTGTCAGCGTCTTTGGCACTGGGCTGGGGGGAGGCTGGGAGTGGACGCAGCGGGTCAGGCACCAGAAAGGGCGGGACGTAGAGTGGCAGAGGAGGGTTGGGTTTGCTCAGGGTCTTCTGTGAGTTTGGCTAGTTTGTGTTTTATGTTTTATTTTTTTGAGAGAGCACGCGTGCAAGAGGGAGAGGAGCAAAGGGTGAGGGAGAATCTTTTTTTTTTTTTTTAACTTTTTCATGTTTACTTTTGAGAGAGTTTGCACTCAAGCAGGGGAGGGGCAGAGAGGGGGACAGAGGATCCAAAGTGGGCTCTGTGCCAAAAGAAGTGAGCCTGATGCGGGGCTTGAACTCCCAAACCATGAGATCATGACCTGAGCTGAAGTCTGATACTTAACTGAGCCACCCAGGTGCCCTGAGGAGAGAATCTTAAGCACAGAGCCCAATGTGGGGCTTGATTGCATGACCCTGGGATCATGACCTGACCAAAAATCAACAGACCCTCAACCCTCTGAGCCACCCAGGCACCCCGAGTTTGTCCAGTTTGAATCAGTCCCCCAGGACTTCATCCATCACCCCTAGGTAAACTGATGAAGTCTGTTTCTTGAATATTTGGGTCGAGAGTATAGCTGTGATGATGATGAACTTGACTTTGCTGTAATTTGCCCCAAGGCCCAGAGTAGCCTGTTTACTTCTCTTGTTTGCCTTTCTTCCTCTTCCCTCCGCTTCTCGCCTTTCTTTTTTTCCTTTTTCATCCCCTTCTTACTGCTACAGCAGTGAATCTGTCATTGTAACCTGCCTCCCCTTGCCCGTTCATCCCTGTCCTCTTGTCTCCTTGGTTCCTTTTGAAGAAGGTGGCTGTGTAACAAATTAGGCTGAGGTGTCCCCTTCCCTGCTCTTCCCCTCATATGCCTCCGTTCCCCAGCTTTCTGGGGGGCTCACAAGTGTAAGCATTCCAAGGTTAAGGGCATCAGCAGCCATTGAGGCTGTGCTTTTTCCCTCAGGTGAGTCGAATTTGCAGACGATGTGTCTGATTTCATTCACCTTGTGGCTGTGGCCTCTCCTGTGACTCCCACAAAGGACCAGTGCTGTCCAGAATTACCTTGCTCCCCACTATTGTTCTTCACGACCTCCTGCCTCCACTCTTTCCTTCTGGTTTTGCTTGTTCTCTTGGGCCAAGAAGTTTTGTAGAGACGTAGCCCCCCAGGGCAAGTGATACCTGTGTTTAGTAACAGCAAACTTTTTTTTTTTTAATGTTTGTTTATTTTGAGAGAGAGGGAGAGAAAGAATCCTAAGCACGTTCTGTGCTGTCAGCGCAGAGTCCCATGCGGGGCTCAATCCCACGAACTGTGAGATCATGACCTGAGCTGAGATCAAGAGTCAGACACTTAGCCAGAGCCACCCGGGCACCCCTGAAGCAACAGACCTTTTGCTTAGGATTTTGACCCTAAGAGGAGACCCTCTCCCCCCCTCAGAACACAGCACATTATCGTCTGGAGTCTACGTAGGGCTACTTGGCAAAAAATAGCCAGGAAAAGTCACGGGAAATCAAGCTTTCTTAGCACCTCACCTCTGATACGCTTATGCTCTAACGCTTGCCTTGTGTCTTAGTGACCCCTCGTCGCTCTGAGAAGTTGAGCTTACGTGTGGGTTTCTTTCACTACCTGTGGAGGTTGAGCTCTGACACAGAAGACTTGGGGCGCCTGGGTGGCTCAGTCGGTTGGGCGTCTGGCTTCGGCTCGGGTCATGATCTCGCGGTTCGTGGGTTCGGGCCCCGCGTCGGGCTCTGTGCTGACAACTAGCTCGGAGCCTGGAGCCTGCTTCGGGTTCTGTGTCTCCCTCTCTCTCTGACTCTCCCCTGTTCGTGCTGTCTCTCTCTGTCTCTCAAAAATAAATTTAAAAAATAAAAATTTAACACAGAAGCTTTGGCTTTGGGCCAGGGTTCTGTTCATCCTTATGAAAAGAGTAGGTGCCCTTAGGTGATTAGGTTTCTTGTTGGGGCCCACATCCAGATGCCTCCTCACACAGCATTGTGGGGCCTTTTTAATTCTGCTGGGCTGTTGCATCCCTGGAGAAGACAGGTGTTCTCCTTGTAGCGTGCCCGGTAGGAAAGTTTTGGTTTGGTGCAGCTCTTCAGAGCACGAGACTGAGAGCAGATGGGTTGCAAGGCCTTGTCCAAAAAGAGAATGGACTGACTCATGATACCTGGATAGACTCCAGAGGGAGCTGCAGCACCCTCTGCATTTGCAGGCAGGGCGCTCCCTCTTCCGGGGCCTGCTCTGGGCACACTGCTGTCTGGCCGGCCATCTGGACGTAGGATCAGCTTTCTACCGAAGCCGTTGTAATTTCTATTCCATTCTCTAATCCGATGGGAGAATTCATCCTCGGCTCTGATAAGCCCTCCTGCCTGATGTGATGGAGCTTGAAGGGAGTGTTAGTTATCGGAGTGCCAGGGAGCAGCGTGGGATTCGGGGGAGACGAGAGAAGAGAAGACCAGCGTCCAAAGGCTTTAGCATCTGCAGGGGTTCAAGCACTTGTGGGGTTGTAGCAGCATCGGGGAAGGCCTCAAAAGGCCTTAGTTCTTGGGCTGCCTCTGTGGTTACTACTTTGTGACGCTGAGTATGTTATGTTACTCACCCTCCCTGAGCCACATTACCTTCATCTGACAGAACAGGATAGCAGCTCTTGTGTCCATCAAACCAGGGATGTGTGACTGGAAAATGAGTGTTCAGGGAAGTGTCTTGACAACCATAAAATATTATATTGACATTGGTCGTTAATTTCTAAAGCCAGTAGCTTCTGTTCTATGCCAGGGAGGCTGGTTACATTCCAGTTTGGGGACAGAGGCCCATTTACTCAGACATGGTCCATAATGCCCTCTTGAAGGGCTTTTCTGTACCCAGGCTCCATTTGCTGGGCACGGGCAGATTCTCTGTCTTCCCTAAGGCCCTACCGAAAAAAGGAAGCAGTTTGCTCTCCTGAGAGAAACCTGGATGAGTTTCTCAAATTCAGCTAAAGCAATGTATGTTTATTTTACCACAGTAAAAAAAAAAAAAAAAAAATGACCCCTGTGTTAGGCCCTTTTGCCTGTATGCCTTACTTGGCCCTCATCGTGATGTGAAAGTGAGAGTTCATGTCATAAAATTGAAAAATGTAGAGCTTTCCCATAAAAATCTTGCATTTGGTTTTGCCTGAAATAGCAGCTCTGGCCCCGTAAGCCAAGGCTGTGCTGCCTGGCCCGTGGAGGCATTTGGTTCTGACCCTGTGTGAAAGCCTCTAATCCCACAGATGTTAAACCTTGCATTTATGATGGAGACACTTGAGTGTCAGGTTTACATTGGAACAAAATTATAACACTGTAGCTTTAACACTGAGTTATTTGAAGAAAGCCTTGAAAAGTCCTTAAGTGGTAATAGACATTAGACTAACGTGAGACATAGTATCTACTCAGGTTGTAACACTGGTATCCATAAAACAATTTTTAGAAGAATTACAATTTTTTTTTTAATTTTTTAATGTCTTTATTTGGAGAGAGAGGCAGAGAGCCAGCGGGGGCAGGGGCAGAGAGAGAGGGAGACACAGAATCCAAAGCAGGCTCCAGTCTCTGAGCTGTCAGCACAGAGCCCAACGTGGGGCTTGAACCCACAGACTGTGAGACCATGGCCTGAGCCGAAGTCGGACGCTTAACCGACTGAGCCCCCCAGGCAGCCCCTGAAGAATTACAGTTCTGACACAGACTGTGCTGTGGGCATAGATTCTCTTTGAGTGTCTGTCAGTTCACAGGAAACATCCAGGCCGTTCTCCCAATCTCGGTGCCCCTTTTCCATTCAGTCATTAGAGCTGTTGAGTGCCAGCTTGTGTTCTAAGCTTGAGTGAGAAGTCTTCCATCTAGTGGCTTCCCAGCCCCTCCAGGGAGTTGAGGAGACCCTCAGAATGCACTCTCGTGCTTGCCTAAATATATTTGGGGTGTGTCATAAAAACAAAATTATACACAGCTCAGCACCTATCAGGGTGAATGTCAGTGTCAAACTGGATTGAAATACGGCTTCATATGGTTAGTCCAGCTTCCTAGTGTTTATAGGAGACAGAAGTAAGAGCATGGAAAGATAAGAAGGGAGAGAGGGAAACGTTCCGGGGAATCCTAACCAAAAGAAAACTGGCATCGCTTTATTAATATTAAATCGTAGACTTTAAAGCAAAGAAGATCATTTTGTAATAATAAACTGGGTAATTTACTAGAAAAGAATCTTTGATTTTTTTTCCATAGTCAATAAATTTAACAAATCAGCAAGAATTTAGAAGTTCTGGACATGATAGTTAACTAGCTTGAACTGTACCCATCAACTGTAGGATAGAGTCATTTTCAGGACGTTGGGAACATTCCTGAAAACTGGCTACAGACTCGGCCCTGAGGTGGATCTCGGTAAATTTCAAAGACTTCACTGGCAGCTAAGGCAGTGATTTTTAACATTCTGCAGGTTAGAGACTCCTTTGAAAATCCCACATACCCTTTAAGGCAAGATTCTCAACCTCAGCACTAGTGACATTTGGGGCGAGGCAACTTTTTGCTGTGGGAGCTGTTCTGTGCATTGTAGGATTTTAGCAGCATGTCACCCGGACTCTGCCCACTAGTTGCCAGTAGCACGTCCCCTCTAGTAGTAACCACCAAAAAATGTCCCCAGACATTGCTAAGTTGCCCCCTGGTGGCAGAACCACCCCTGGTTGAGAACCACTCTTTTTTTTTTTTAAATTTTTAATGTTTATTTATTTTTGAGAAAGAGAGACAGAGCGTGAGCAAAGGAGGGACAGAGAGAGAGGGAGACACAGAATGTGAAGCAGGCTCCAGGCTCTGAGCTGTCAGCACGAAACCCGACTCGAGGCTCGAACTCACAAACCATGAGATCATGACCCGAGCCGAAGTCGGACGCTTAACTGACTGAGCCACCCAGGCGCCCCGAGAACCACTCTTACTATAGGTTTTTTTTTTCAGAGGGATAACCTAATTTTTTCATACAGTTTTTCCTTCTCCAATAGCTGAGTGGTGGCGTCCTCAGTGAGGACTGAGAACAGTTGAGTTCGGGATGTTTTGTAAGAAAAAGCCTTGGGCCAGCTGAGGAGCCTGAAGGTCAGGTGTTTGCTCTGTGCACAGCTCCTCCGTCCAGCGGCCAGATCCTTGTGCATGAGGGTTGTGGGAGCATCAGAGTTCCTGGCGCTGAGGGCTCACCGCCACGCAGTTTCCCAGATGTTAGGCTTCTGTTTTGTTCTGGGTCTTTGGCTTGGTGCTAGTCACAGAGTTCAAGTCCATCGCAGTGGGGGAAAAAAGGCTATAAATTTGTGATACATGTGATCATGAAGGAATGTAAAAGGGAGAGCTTATGTCTGAGAAGCAGGTGATTATCTGTCTATGGGGCCAGAGAGGATGTGACCAAGGAGAGGCAGACATCAGGCTGGGTGTTGCAGGAGAAATGGAAGTTGGCAAAGGGAAGGATATTGCAGGCAGGTGGATCGGCGTGCTGGGTTCTGGGCGCTAGTAACAGCTCAGTTTCACAGTGATGTAAAACAGGAACAGAAGATGAAGGAAGGTATGGGTGAGGCGTGCCTAGGAGCTTAGACTGATCTGACAAGCAATCTAGGGGGTTTTAATGGGGGGAATTGACCCGAGATTTGTGTTTAGAAAGTTGATTTGAGTGGCTCTGTGAAGGGCAGATTGGAGGCCGGGAGACTAGTTGGAAGCTATCCAAAGACCCCAGCTGCAGGATGAGGTCTAGAGCTATCACCGTGGCCATGGGGATGGAGGGAGACGAACCCTCAGGGAGTCAGGTTCCTGAACCCCAGAGTCTAGTAAAGGGAGGTCTGCATCCGTCACCTCAAAGGAAACTGTAACGTCCCCGGTCAGAGGACACCATCCTTAGCTCTGAAAATAAAGACATAAGTTTTTACCTAAGAGAGAGTTTTTTCCTCTTTTTATATACATTTTTTTCCTCTAGGAAATAGACAGACGGTTGGAAAAAAAACTGAAGATCACACAAAAGGAGAGGTAAGGCTGCCGTCTGGCCTGAGGGCTCGTGCTCTCCGCCGTGTGAGAGCTGGGCAGGCAGTGGTACTGTCTAGGTGGCCGTTGGGCTTAGCAGGGCAGGCTCCTGAGCGCGGCCCTCACGGACATGGTGGCTCGAGGCTTAGAGAGAGGCTGCAGTGTCGCATCTGCTCCTGGCTTAGTGGGTCCTCTGTGCGAGGCGGTCTGGTGGAAAGTGGGGGAGGCGATGAGTCAGGAAACTTGAGGCCTGGCTGTGTTCCAGTTGCTCTGAGGTTTGGGACAAGTTGTTTTCCCCTCTGGACACCAGTTTCTATCTCAGTGACATCACGAGATTGGACAGATGATTTCTCTGGGCCCTCTGTGACGTGGTGGCTAAGGGCATTGTGGGGGTATTCTGGAAGAAAAGATTCTCAGAAATTCTCGAAGACCTTTTTAAGGATACTTTCCCCCCACCCAAACAGGGGAGAAGGTGGCTTTCAGAGCAGGTGAAATTGACCTCAGCAGTCTGTCTTTGGGCTTAGGTAACCTATCGGCTTCTCACAGGGACGAGTGACAGGGAGGAGGAGGAGGAGGAGAGGACTACTAGTTTGCTGGTTCCTGGCTTCCTGCCTCCTGGTCTGTCTGCTCGTCTCAGCAGCTGCACTGAAGTCTGGTTACAGTCCCCTTGCCACACTGTTCCTGTCCCGCCCGGGACTCCTTCCAGCTCCCCTGGCAGCAGCTGAGTTCACCAGCCCCTTCCTGTCCTGACAACCGTGGCTCTGAAAACAGGCCCCTGTAGACCGTTTGGTTCTGAAGAGAAGCTAGTTGACTGCTCTGGGGAGGGGCTTTGTGGCTACGGAGGGGCGCTCACTCCTGCCTGGATCCCTTTCTCTCCTGTGGCTTTTGTTTCTTTCCCTCCTGTGTTGTTCTCCACCTCTCCTTGTGGACACTGTTGCCTGGTGGGCACACCCAGCAGCCTTGGACAGTGCTTCTCCTCTGAGCGACCCCAAGCACTGTTTCTAGGATCGTCCTTCACCCCAGCCCCGCCGCGTCCAGGATACCAGAGAGCCCCGGTGAGGGAGGTGTCTTTGCTCAGAAACCCTTCTGGAGAGACGATCCGGTTGTCGGGTATAGCTGGTCTCTGGGAGGCACAGGTCACTTACCAGAAAGCTGAGGCGGTTTGGTAAATCCTGTCCTGGTGCCAGGCAGGGATGGTGGACTGGGCTCCTTTGTAGGGTTTGACTGGCGTGAGCACACGTGGTGGAAGGCCGTGGCTGGAGTGAACACTTTGCTGACCCCTAAGCTGAGGGGCTCCCGCTGCACCAGCCTGTTACCCTCTGTTCTCTTCTGTGTAGGGAAGCTGGGATTTTAACTGACATCATTGGATGCTGGGCACGAAATGTTTTGCCACAGGGGCCAAACAAGTGGTTGGTGTGACTGTGAGCCTGGGGATAGAAGTCCCAGAATGAGATGGGGTTCCAGCCCCCCTTGGCCTGGGGTGAGGTCTGAGGAGCAGGCCTGAGGACGACGTGAGCTTGTGGCAAGGTTGCTCTTTTGAGAAACCCAGGAGTGAGAGTTCTGATGTCTGGTCCAAGGCCAGAGAATAACGAATAGAATGAGGAGGAGGGGGGGGAAGGTGGTGGGGGTGGTTGAGGGGCGCGGATGGGGCCTCTGCAGTCGGGGGTGGGACTGGTGAAGCTCTGTTTGCTCTTCGTCAGCAGGAAATCCAAATCTCCTCCCAAAGTGCCCATTGTGATTCAGGACGATAGCCTTCCCGCGGGGCCCCCTCCACAGATCCGCATCCTCAAGAGGCCCACCAGCAACGGTGTGGTCAGCAGCCCCAACTCCTCCAGCAGGCCGGCCCTTCCTGTCAAGTCCCTCGCACAGCGGGAGGCAGAGTACGCCGAGGCCCGGAAGCGGATCCTGGGCAGCGCCAGCCCCGAGGAGGAACAGGAGAAGCCCATCCTCGACAGGTGAGTGTAGCCGGCAGGGCTGGCCCTCGACCACCCCGCCCGGCCACCTTCCAGGGGATGAGGGGGAGCGGTCTGGCCACACGTAGAGCAGTGGGAAGCAGGCCGAACCGGGGCAGGAGCCAGGTCCGCTCTAGGTGGGCAGGCTCGGCATCTACTGCATTGGCCCAGGACTGAAAGCATTGAGGCTGTGGTTTGCTGGCGTGCCGCCCCTGCAGGCACCGGGGGGCGGTGTGGCATGGAGGTCAAAGGCACAGGCTCTGAGTCAGAGCCTACCATTTCCTCTCACCTAGGGCTGCCTAACCTCTCTGTGCCCTCGTAGCCAGATGTGTGGGGGGGAGGGATGAGGATGGTACCTGCCCCGGCAACTCGTTGTGTGAGTAAATGAGCATGGCGTTCTGAGCACTTCACCTGGCAGTGGATGGTGCCCCATGAGGACGTTCTCTCCTGGGTCTCAGAATAGCTCTTTGTAATGTTTTGTGAGTTTTCTGAATCTTTGTCGTCCCTGGCGTGTTTTTCTCCGCAGCCCTAGAGGTTGAATTGTATAAATTTGTCACCTCCTGCGAAAGCAATAGTTGTTAAAAATGGCCTCTTTCTGACTCTGAGAGGCCGCCTCGGGCTTGCTGTTCTGGGGCTTGTGCCTTCTTCCCATCCCTTCGTTGGTTTGATGGACTTCTGTTCTCTCAGCCTTCGCTTGGCAGAGTAGAAAAAGTCTGCTTCCCGTGAGTCTTCTGTGCTGATAGGAGTCCACCATTAGCTGCCTAACTTGGAGAGAAGCAGGAAGGTGGCAGCGGCTGATGCCGGATCCCTCTGCTGAGCTCTCGGTTTGGGGTCTTCACCTTGGCTTGACCCTCGGGCAAGTCTGTGCCACACAGTTCTGTGGACGCTGAGCTGTCTGAGGTCACCGCCTCTGGACAAGATGGGCCCTTGCCCTCTAGATTCGGGGGAGGAGCGCTGTTAGCACTCACGGTGAATGTAGGCCGCCTGCCCCACCTGCCCACGGGGGCTTCGCAGCTTGGAATGAGGCTCCCTGAGTCCATGTGTCCGAGAGGCGGCTTCGGGGAGCCAGAGTTGGCTGATAGCCACTTTGGCTTCTGCCGCAGCTGCAGTTTTAAGATCTGGTTTTAAGATTTGGGCACCTCTTGGATGTCCTTTTTCAGGCCTCGCTCTGATCTTCTTCCCTCCAGGCCAACCAGGATCTCCCAACCCGAGGACAGCAGGCAGCCCAATAATGTGATCAGACAGCCTTTGGGTCCAGATGGGTCACAAGGCTTCAAACAGCGCAGATAAATGCGTGCAGGAAAGGATGCTGCCGCTGCCGCCGTTACCGCCGCCTCTTGGGTCGTCCGCCACGGGTCGCACTGCCGTGGCAGACAGCTGGACTTGAGCAGAGGGAACGACCTGACTTACTTGCACTGTGATCCCCTTTGCTCCGCCCACTGTGACCTTGAACCCCATGCACTGTGACCTCCCTCCTTCCCCCCCTCTTCCCACTGTGATTGGCACGTCTACAAGGGCTGTCCCAAGTCAATGGAAAGGGAAAGGGTGGGGGTTAGGGGAGGGTTGGGGGGACCTGGGAAGGACTCAGAGTACAGAGTCAGTGCCACTTGGCCATTTGGGGTAAAGCCAGTGCCAGCAATAACAGTTTATCATGCTCATTAATTTGGGATTTCAAAACACAGATGAGAACTCCCGTCCACCCATCCCCAAGTGCATGTCTTCATCACTTTAAAAGCAAGTTCCATTTGAAAATATCCTTTCATTTTTTTTTCTCCTTCCTATTTTTTGTTTGTTTATACAAATATCTGATTTGCAAGAAAAAGTGCATGGGAGGGGTTTTAGCGGTTTAATGAATTTTTTTAATTGAGAAAGGGTAGTTTGGTAGAGTCTACTTAAAAATGTTTCTGGGAAATTCACCAGAAACATTAACCAATAGGATTTTGGTGAGCTTAGCTTCTGTATTCCTACTGCCGCCCAGAAAAGGGGCAGGGCTCTGCAGCCCCCAGGACAGATGAGCACCCCATGCCTATACCTCCCTCCCCCAGCTGAGTCCCAGGGGCTTCTTGGCCCTGCCTGGAGACTAGGCTAGCTCTGCAGGCTCACAGAGCCTGGGGAGGGTGCTAACCCCACCTCTAGTATTCTGGGAGTTAGGGAAAGTGAACAGACTTCCCCTTCCCACACCCCTCAGGGCGGTTCCCTGCCAGCCAGGAGTGCTCCTTCTAGAAGAGAGCAGGGAGTGAGATGCACTCCGAGCTCAGAAGTAAGGGGCATGAGACTTGCTCAGTGTTTGGCTGTTAGCGCAAGGAGAGCCAGGAGAGAGTGGCTCCAGGACTCCGAGCCTCCTGCCAGGTGTGCTCAGAAGGCGGAGAGACCATCCCACTCTCCAGGGTCTGTGAGCACCATCTGTGCGGACAGCACCAGCTCAGTGACCGTTCCTGGTACATTTCCTTTGTGAAATTACTACCTTGGGAGCAGACCATTCCGAATACATGTGGGGAGAGGCAAGCTGTGCATTGCAGAGATTGGTGATGACAGACTGGTTCCCCATAAACCCGGGCTACCCTTTACCTGTTTTTCCAGAGCAAGGGCTTGGAATGAAGGCAGTTTCCCCCTCTGTCCCTGGAGCCTAGGGATTCGCTTTGGCTCTTCAAGGTGGAAGAGGCTAAGAGGGCAGCTGCCCAGAGCAGCTGTGTGTGTGTGTGTGTGTGTGTACAATCTGGGTCCTCTCAGGCTTTCTGGTCTCTTCCGTTGCACTGCGCCTTATCCCTCAGCCAGCCGGATGGCCTCCCCACTCAATGGATGAGTTTCGGGGTAGGTTGTATGACGTTTTGTGATGAAGGCAGCTTGTGGTGGCCAAGGTGGCAAGCAAGGTTTTGCAGGCTCACTCCACCTTTGGGTCACCTGGCTCTCAGCCCTGCCCCGTGGGAATGGAGGCCGGGCCCAGCAAGCCCAGTCCCCCGCAGCTCCCGCCTAGGAGGAAGGGCCGGCTGCCAGCGGAAGCAGCAGCCAGCCCGTAGCACAGCCTTATACCTGTGAGAAGCCAGGAAACTGTCCGAGAGCAGAGCCGGGCCAGAACTTCGGTCACGAAGAACCCACAGGGCCTTGGGTCGTGCCCACAGGCTGTTCTGAGGAGGAATTCCCTCCAGGAGTGGGCAAGGGAGAAAGGTGGCTGCTGTCTTTATTGTTCCCCTGCCCTGACCAAGTTTCCTCATGCTAGATGTACAGTGTCCGTCCCTCGTGTAGTAGTGGTTTCTGGCCCAAGATGAGACTGTCCTTTCAGTTGGAGACGGGCACAGAGGTAGGCCAGGGGGCACGGCCAGCGGTGCCGGGGCTCGGCCCTCAGGACCGCCTGTTCTTGCCCAGCCCTCCCCTAGGGGGAGCTCTCGGGAAGGCTGGCCGATGGGCGGCTGTGGATTGAGGAGGTAGTAGGGACCTGTGTTCCCACCTCCCTCTGGCCAAAGATGGGGCTCTGCCCGCTGTGTGCCTGCCACCAGCCACCAGCAGTCATACCCTTGGCTTGCCAGACGGAGAGGTGGCAGGCAACATTTTAAAAAGAAAGAAGTGAAAACGAACTGTATTGTGTTGGGGGGAGGCGGGAGGGGAGATGGGAAGAATGGTTTGGATTTTGTGTGTGGGTTTTTTGTTTTTGTTTTTTGGGTTTTTTTTTTTTTTTTTTTTTGTAGTTGTCTGTAACTTTCCTTAAGTGCTTTTCTTCTTTTTTTTTTTTTTAATTTTTTTTTTTTTTTAAAGTAAGCTGCAGGCTTTGGCTTGGAAAACCCCAGGGGGATGGGGGGCAGAAACCCGAGGCTGCTGCCCCTTTATCTGCCTCCATGGTACTGTCCCCTTCCCCCCAGCTCCTCCCTGACCCCAGGAGCCAGGCCTCAGACCTTCCAGCTAACCGCTTCCCATGAGCCACTATTCTGATGTCAGCCTATAACCAAAGGAGCTGGGGGGTCCGGGCCTGGTGACCAGCCCTTCTCAGCCCACTCAATCAGGGTGCTCCCCACCTGCAGGCAGGAGGCAACACCCTATCTGCTACCATCAGCCCCTTCCAGAGCCCACTGCCCCGCCCCGCCCTGCCCAGCCCAGCCGTACCCTGCTCTGCCCCATGTGGGGGTGCTCTGCTCAGGGATGGGCCGGCAGGGCTGCCCCAGCCTCCCTGGCAAGCAGAGACTCTGGAAACCTCTGGGGTCCTGTTTTCTGGCCGTGTGACCCCAGGGGTGCACACGGGCCCCTTGGGTGTCTGAACAGAAGGGCATGGGAGGGAGGGCCGCACCCCTGCAGTCCTGCTCTGCTGGTCTAGCGGGCGGCTGCCTACCCCACCCCGCACCGCGGGCTCCTGAGTCGGCAGATTAAGCATTTTATAAATTGTATTTTAAATACATGTTTTAAACTTGTCAGAGCCTTGTCCTCATTTCAGTCCCTGGCCTCTTAACCTCGCTGTGCCTGCCTGTTAACTCTGCCTGGGGAGCCCCCCCTGCTCAGTCCCAGGGAGGCGCTTGCTCTTTGTTGGAGAAACGGGCCCGGGGTGGTATGTGGGTTGGGAGGTAAAGACCCGCACACCCTTAGGCTCCAAGAGAAGGGCCCCCACGGGTCCTGGGGCTCTTTGTGAGAGCAGGGCTGAGACCCCCTCCTGCCCTTCTGCAGGGTCCAGAATCTTCCCCAGGTACTTCCCTTAGATTCACCGCTCCCCTCGAGCAAGTGGGGAGAGATGCTTCCTGTCCTTTCGGGGACCCTAGTCCAAAGGGGGAGACACCCCTCTGTGAAGAGTCCCAGCTCTGTGCTTCGAGAGTGCACAGGAGGTCAAGACTTTGCACCCTGGGTCCCTCTAGCAGGAGCCCTAACCCTGGGCAGAGTTCTGACCTGTGTCTCGGTTCAGGGTTTCCCAAGCTTGCGGGAGGCCAGGGCGCTGCACACCAAGAGCCGAGTGGAGGAGTGAAAGCCTGGGGGCCTTCCCAGGCGCCAGACACAGAGGATGAGGTTCTCCGGGTTTATTGGCTTACCAGGCCACAAAAGCAAAATCCAGCAGCGGTACCTGCCTGATGACCTGTCCATCTGCAGGCCTTGAATGGCAGCCGCCCAGAGTCAGGACTCCATAGGTCAGTGGGTTCGAGCTGGCACAGAGCTGAGCCACCTTCGGCTCTCAGAGCTGTGTTCCCTAAGGAGAGAGGTGAGAAGGGTGGGAGGAAATGAGCCATCCCCACGTGTCCCGGGGGAGAGGAGGCCTTCCCTGGGAACCGAGAGAGCCAAGCAGTCTGGCTCAGGGGCCTGATTGTGAGTCCAGACTTCATTTACCCCCAGAGTGCCTGGAAGGGGACTGGCAGGGGAAACTTCCCTCCACCCAGCAGTCTGTTTCCTACGGATCCTAACACAGGTGTCAGACTTGGGCAAAGGACTTGAGAGCTTAAACCCCCTCCCTGTATGGGAAAGGCAGGCGGTGCCAGCCTCAGTGGTCTGTGCCACTGAGTCTGGGCACAGGAAGGCACAGGTGCCATGACTTAGGCACGATCGACGTGGCACACCACCCCTCCACAAAGGTCACTTGCTTACTGCTTCCATCCTTTCCCCCTTTTCCTCCTGGGAGCAGCAGTATCCCAGGTATCCTCTCTTGGAAGGCTGGGCTCCCCGCGGGTTAGGCCAGGGCCTCATAGAGGAGGAGGAGGTGGATGGGCCTGGGCTGGAGACCTGCCTTCAGGACACCCACCTGCTTCCTTGAGGTCCTGACTGCAAGAAAAGGCCACGGATGTCGGGGCCCAGGCTGGCGGGGGTACCCTGGTCTGGCAGGTAGTGGCTGCCCTGCTTCCATCGGACCATCTTCTTGTTCAGCCGAGGATAGAGCGGGACACAGGGCGCCTGGGCGTAAGGGCTCTGCAGATTGGCAGCTGCAAGGGAGGAGGAGGGGGGAGTGCTTCAGAGCATGCTGAGCCGAAATCCCAGCTTTGCTACCTAACGAGCTGGGTGGGTTTGGGCAAATCGCTCAACCTCTCTGAGCCTCTGTGTAAGCTGGAGGTGATAGCGGCGCCCACCTCGCAGAGCTGATGAAAGGGGTAACATGCAGGGCCCTGCTAAGTTCTGAGCACATTGTGAGGGCTGGCTAATGACAGCTTGCCCAGGACGACGTGTCTTTTGTCATCGGTCCTGGCGGCCTGGCCGGTGCACCAGAGGGACTCTGGAAAGCTCCTAGCCCCTCGCTCAGCGCACAGTAGGAATCTAATCAGTGGCACCTGCTGTCATGGGGTGGCAGCCTTGCCCAGTGAAAAGAGCACAGGTTTTGGAGTCAGACCTGCATATAAACTGCCCTTTCTGACACGCGCTAGTTGTGGGGCCTTGGACAAGCCGCTTAAACTTCTTGAGTGTCACTGTTCGTTCTCTCCTATAAAGTGGGGTACACGCGTGATGGCAAGGGTTAAATTCTAGCACATGTGCAAAGCCCCCAGCCTGGAGAGTGACCCCAGTGGGTGTTCAGTAAATGGTGACCTGAGATTGCTGATCACCCTCCATTCTCGGCCGAGGCTCTTGGGACCAGCACGTGCTCAGGATTAAGGCCCAGGGGACAAGCGCAGAGGGCCCCCAACAGAGCTAGGGGCGGGGGACTGATTTTCAGCCCAACGACTGCTGCTCACACTTAGGCCCAGCATGGGAAGCCGGGTCTCAAGGCAACGAGGTGCGGCTGCGGGGGTCCAGGGAACGGGGCCAGGTGGGCAGGAAAGCCGAGAACTCACCATGCCGGGGCCCTCACCATAGTTCTGCTGCTTCAGCCGGCTCAGGATCCGGAGGACCCTTCGTTCCGGGACTTCCGAGGGGTCTGGCTGGTGGGGGCTGCCCGGAAGCTTCTTCCGGGACCGCAGCCGGCCTACGGCCGACTCCATCTCTCGGGCCTTACAGGTGCCTTCCTTCAGCTTCTTCTGGTAATAGCTGGGGAGGCAGTGTCCGCCCCGCTCAGCCTGGCGGCGTTTAATTCACCCTCCTCCCCAACTCGCTCTTTCTGAGCCCCTGTTCCGTGTGGCCAGCTCTGGGGCAGGGACACAAGCCCGGGAGTTGGGAGACCTGGGTTTCAGTCCCCGCTCTGCCATTCACTTCCCATGACTGTGGACAAGTCACTGCCTTGCTTTGGGCTCCAGTCACCCCTAAAGGGAAATGGTTATCTCTACCCGTTTGACTTCTCTGGGCTTCAGGTGTCCCCTGGGTAAAACAGATCCATTTTCATGTTGTAGGATTAAAGAACAAGGCCCCTCAGGGACTCAAGCAAACTGGCCCACGGAAAGAGCTTTGGTAAATGTTACTATGATTTCTGTCACAGGTATTTTTGCCGAGCTGTACAAGTGCTCTGTAAGGCAGCTGTGCTCATCAGCGTTGAGTTTTACTTGCGTTTTATTTTCTTGACTCATTGCTACTTGCCTGCCCCTAGACTACAGCACCGCTTATTCACTCAGTAAATATTCAGTGAGTGTTGACTGCATGCCGGCTGCTCATCTAAGTGCTTGGGGAAAGCAGTGCAAGAGATCTCCACGGAGGTCCCTGCCTCCTAGTCTCTCGGCCCCTCTCTCACTCCAGCCACCCCTGCAGTGACCACTTCCACACGGACTTTGAGCAGCTTGGCACAGGGACATTCTGACATGGCCTCACCTCAGAAGCCTCTTGCCTGGAGATTCTCTGGCACTTAAGCCTCCCAGAGGTCCAGGGGAATTAAACCACTGTGGGCTCTACCCTTGACCAAAGGAGCTAGCAACTGAGGGATACAGGTTTCTTTTGTTCTGACAGAATGCTGAGCCGCCATTCAGTCTCCTGAGAAGATACTGGGGGTGGTTGACTCAGTGGCACATGCTTGCATTGGCTCCTTCTTTGTTCGCATTCCTTCTGTCACTCCTCCCTGGGTTCACTTTCTAAAGCCAACACCTAGGCACACACCTAGTGGGAGAGTCAGACCGTGAACAAATAAAGACAACACCATGTCAGTAGTGATGGGTGTTCTAAGAGTGAGTAAAAGCTGGCTAGTGGGGTAGTGATGAGGGGCTGTTTTTGCTCGTGGTGTTCAGTACAAGTCTCAGGTGGTGATGTTTGAGCAGAATGAGGGGAGGGAGCAAGTCAGATGGATATCTCTGGAGAAACAACAGTCTTTCAGGCAGAGAGAATGGCATGTGGGAAGGCCATGAGGTGAGAAAGAGCTCAATGAGCTCTAGGAATGACAGGGAGGTGAGAGGGGCTAGAGCCTGCTGTGTGAAAAAGAGGGGAGACATGGCAGCAAGATGGCAGAGCCAGACCACCCAGGGCTTGGGGGCAGTGGTGAGGGGTGGGCATGCTACCTGGTCTTGGGAAACCCTAAGGCTTAAGTTGCTGGTTCTGCTGGGGCCTCTGCTGGTCTGGGCCTGGAATTTGGAGTTTTAATGAGCTTCACACACAGAACATAGAAAATGAATACTGGAGCCCTCCTGTGAAAGTTGGATCTGGACCCCTATGTAAAACAAGGATCTGAAAAGGCAACATGTTGAGTAACAAGATGAACGAGAAAATAACCAAATCCCATGGGGGCCAAAAGGACCTGAGCAAAGTGTGTGCAACTTTCTTGGTCACAATTTTAAAGGAAATTGCTTGCTCTCCACTTCCTCTCTCCCTTTTCCAAGGACTTGAATTAAGATGTGTTGCTGGTAAATTGACTGAGGATGACTTACGGAATGGTGGAAGCGTAAGTTAGAAAGAAACTATACGTTGTGTGCTGGGCAGCCTTGTCTTCCTGCCTGCTTCTCCTGGACTGTCAATATAAGAGAGAAATAAACTATCTTGTTTGAACTATAGTGCGTTGGGGTCTATTCCTGAACTAATACGTCAAGCTACAATTCTATACCCAGCTAAACTGTTCAGTATGTGTGACTATAAACACTTTTGCAGACACATAAAATCTAAAAAATTTTACATCCCATGCATTCTTTTTCAAGAAGCTACTGGAGGACATACTCTTCCAAAATGAGGGCATAAACCAAAACAGAAAAGGAATATATATATACAGAAAACAGGCAATCCAACACAGAAGAGAAGCAAAGGTAAAGGAAGATGGTGAAGGGAGACCCCACATTCGTAGTGCAACAGCCATAAAGGACAAGTTTAGATTAGATCACTATAGTTTAAAAGAATAGGACCATTTCAAAGGCTGGCATTACTGCACCAGTTGTTGAATCACTGCCTTTCTAACCCAAAAGAAGCTACTAGGGAAACATCTCCCATTATTTTTTGTTGTTGTTTAATTATTTTGTGAGATAGAGTCCAAGAGAGCAAGAGTGGGAGAGGGGCAGAGAGAGAGAGAGAGAGAGAGAGAGAGAGAGGGAGAATCCCAAGCAGGCTCTGCACTTTTCATTGCAGAGCCTGATGCAGTGCTCGAACCCATGAATTATGATATCATGATCAGAGCCAAAGTCAGATGCTTAACCCACTGAGCCGCCCAGATGCTCCTCCCATTATTTTTTAATCAAACCAAACAAACCAACAAAGATGAAGCAAACCAAGAAAAAGACAATGTAATCAAACAAACAGAATCCTAATCAGAGGAAAGGAAGAACACCTAGGATGACAACAGACTCCCAAGATGACAGCTCTGCCACAGGCCTAAAAAGAATCCAAAAATAAGAAGAAGGGAATTATTTAAACATGCCTCCAAGAAAAAGAAACCCTAAGAAGGCACAGAAATTATTAATGAGTACAAAAAAACATCAAGGCAATTGTCAACTTCAGGAGCTAAAAAGACAAATGAAATCATAGTATAATAAAGTACTCAGCTATTAAAAATTACATAACTATAATAATACCCCCAAATTATTTAGTCAAAAATGAGAATGGTAGAGGAGAGCTGAGGGGATAGGTGTATCAGACAGCTAAATCCATACATTAATAGGAAGTGAATAGATACAAGTCTAAAAATCACTAATCAAAATATTGTAGTACTTGCATATCACTTAGAAGTAAGGAGAGTCAAAAAGTATTTGCCTTGAAAAGGGAGCCTTCGGGGGGTGGGAAGCATGGTGAAGAGTGGTGTGGGGAGCTGCAAGTGTTTATTACAAAGCTTTTTGGACTATTTGGTTTTTTAAACAATGTACACATTACTTTAAGTTTTTAAGAATTAAAGGATAAAGAAAGTTCTGTCAGTTGAATACTAACCAAAGGAGGTTGGTATAGCCATATTAATATTTTAGAAGCTAGGACTTAAGATAAAAATCACTAGAGACACAAATGATAACCATAGAATGGTAAAATGTTTGGTTCATCAGGAAATACAGAAATCTATGGGGCGCCTGGGTGGCTCAGTCGGTTAAGCCTCCGACTTCAGCTCAGGTCATGATCTCATGTTCGTGGATTCGAGTCCTGTGTCGGGCTCTGTGCTGACAGCTCAGAGCCTGGAGCCTGCTTCTGATTCTGTGTCTCCGTCTCTCTCTGCCCCTCCCCGTCTCTTGCTATGTCTCTCTCTGTCTCAAAAATAAATAAAACATTAAAAATTAAAAAAAAAGGAAATACAGAAATCTAAACGTGAAATACAAAGGAAAACTTGATAGAACTACAAGGAGACGTAGAAAATCTCATTATCACAGAGGTGGATAATAGATGCTCAGTTCTGTTGGTGTAGCATCAAGGAATCCATAGACTGTATGTAGATGAATGGATGTGGCTGTCGTCTGATGAAAGTTTAACTATAAAAACAGAGCAAGCTGTATGTGGCCTGCAGTCCATAATTTGCCAACCTCTGTCAACTATAGATCTTCCCTAAAACTAAAATCCACAGGAGGAAGAGCTTGGAAGTTGAGTCTACCAAGTTAGAATGTTTACATAACACCTAGGCTTTTCAGAAATATGCCATAACAAAGTAAAAACCAAGGCAACATAAATTCAGAGTGATCAGCCGGTAATTGAACTGCCTCCAAGAACAAAAAATTAACACTCATCAAGGGAAGAGTCTGGTCTGTAAATACAACAGAGTCCAGTCTCTAAACCATAACATCTGAAATGTCCAGGACACAATACAAAATTATCAGACATGCAAAGAAACAGGAAAATGTGGTCATAGTATGGCCCATAAAAATAAACTCATGGAAGGCAACCTTGAGGTACCCCAGATGTTGGATTTAGTAGATGGTGGCTTTCAAGGAGCAATTAAAAACATATTGAAATAATTGAAGGAAAATGTGACCTTAATGACTAGAGAAACAGAAACTACAGACCTGAAACAAATGGAAATTCTAGAACCGAGAGGCATAATAACTGAAGTGAAAAAGTCACTGAATGGGCTTCCTAGGAGATTGGAGATAGCAGAAAAAAGAATTAGTAAACTTGAACACAGATCAATAGAAATCATCCAATCTGAAGAAGAGGGAAAAAATTTGAAGACAAATGAACAGAGCTATGTTTCTGGCCATAATGAAGCAACTGGTACTGAACTTGTCCTCCTGCCATAAATAACTAGAGACATGAATGAACTATGAAACTCTTGTCAGATATTCAACAGCACGCAGCACAAGACTATAATCCCCGAGGGAAGAGAAACCAATGAGGTGATCTCTATGGAACTTTGCCTGGAGGTACTTTCTGGACTGCGGTGCAGGAAGAGGCATCCTAAGGAGAACAGAAGATCCACTGAGGTAAGGGCACAGACATTGTAGTTGGGGACGATGGAGACCACTGGGATTAGTGTATCAGAATATCAAAGAGGGGAGCCGCACAAAGAAAGACTTGCAGAAATACAAATGGGGTACTCTTACGTCTTTGGTTACATACTGAGCAGCACACACATAGTGTGAAATTTTATGAACCCAGACAAAGAACAAAACACAGGAGTGAGAGGTTACCTAGGACTGAAAGACACATGAGTTTCAAACAGCCTGAGCAGGAAGACTTTGTTGAGCCCCCGTGGGATTAGGAGGGATCTTAGATGAGTCCTTTTCCAGTAGTTGGGACTAAATCAGCCCCAGAGTAGAGACTATTCTGGATCTTCCCTTACAAAGCTTTAAAACCTGGAAAGAGGGGCGCCCGGCTGGCTCGGTCAGTACAGCATGAGACTCTTGATCTCAAGGTTGTGAGTTTGAGCCCCACATTGGGGGTAGAGTTTAATAAAATAAAATAAAATATAATATAAAATAAAATAAAACCTTGAAATAAAGAAGATTATCTTCAGTAACTTAACCACCTACCCTCCCCCCCAGTTCAACACTTTAAAGAACAAAATCCAGGGTCGCCTGGGTGGCTCAATTGGTTAAGCGTCCAACTCTTGATCAAGTCATGATGTCACAGTTTGTGAGTTTGAGCTCTGCGTTGAGCTCTGTGCTGACAGTATGGAGCCTGATTGGGATCCTCCCTCTCACTCTCTTTCTGCCTCTCCCCTGTGCTTCCTCTCTCTCTCTCTCAAAATAAATAAATAAACAAACTTAAAAAAAAGATGAAAATCCAGACATTCAATAAAGGAAGTGCCACAATACCCAGCATCCAATTAAAATTAGCAGACATGAGAAGAAGCAGGAAAATGACCAATAAAAAAGAAAAATCAGTTTACATAAGCAGACCCAGAAATGACAAAGATGATGAATTAGCAGAAGAGGACCTTAAATTAACTATCATAAATATGGTCAAGGATTTAAAGGAAATATGAACATGAGAGAAATAAAACCATAGAACTAAATGAAATATCCAAACGTGAAAAATGCAAGAACTGAAACGAAAAATTCATTGGACGAGCTTAAGAGCAGATTAGACACAGCAAAGGAGACCATTTATCAGCAGAAAGTATGCAAAGTGAAGTACACAGAGAAAATTCTCAATGAAATGATCCGAGTCTCAGTGACCTAGGACACAATTTCTCTTAATGTTTTTATTTACTTATTTTGAGAGAGAGAGAGAGAGAGAGAGAGAGAGAGAGAGAATTTTAAGCAGGCCCCACGCTGTCAGCACAGAGCCCAATGTGGGGCTCGATCCCATGACCCTGAGATCATGACCTGAGCTGAAATCAAGAGTTGGACACTCAACTGAATGAGCCACCCAGGCACCCCAGGAAATATTTTTAAGTGCTATGGAATTGGAGTCCCAGAAGGAGAAGAGGGGAGGGCATATAAAAATAATACTTAAAGGGGCGCCTGGGGGGGCTCAGTCGGCTAAGCGGCTGACTTCAGCTCAGGTCATGATCTTGCGGTTTGTGAGTTCGAGCCCTGCGTCGGGCTCTGGGCTGACAGCTCGGAGCCTGAAGCCTGCTTCAGATTCTGTGTCTCCCTCTCTCTGCCCCTCCCCTGCTCATGCTCTGTCTCTCTGTCTCTCAAAAATAAATAAATGTTAAAAAAATTTTAAAAGAATAATACTTAAAGAAAAATGTACCAACAAAATAAATTTGATAAAAACTATAAACTATACATCCAGGAAGCTCAACGAACCCAGTGTAGGATGAACACAAACTGAACTGACCTAGTCTCAGGACTGAGAGAATGAGCCAGTGAAACATGGGACAGTGTTCTTACATTGTCCTTTCCTGCTTGTTACAATCTGATTTTCTCCCCCTTCTACAGATATCTTACTTCACAACTTAATTCACAACTCAAATTTCTACCCGTAGCCACTAACGAAGCTTTTAATATATGAAATTTATGGGGGGGGAGTAAATTTATAGGAAAGTTTCAGGGTGGGGGAGTCCAGGGCATGCCACTGCAAAACAGGCCAGTTTGCCACATGGTTATTTTCGTTAAAAGCTTCCACAGCAGATGCAAGAAGAACATCCAGATTTTTTCTTTCTTTTTTTTTTTTAATTTTTTAATGTTTATTTATTTTTGAGAGAGACAGACAGACAGACAACACGAGCTGGCAGAGAGAGTGCGAGACACAGAAATCCGAAGTGGGCTTCAGGTTCTGAAATATCAGCACAGAGCCCAATGCGGGGCTCGAACTCACAAACCCAGAAACCATGACCTGAGCTGAAGTTGGATGCTCAACCAACTGAGCCACCCAGGCGCCCCCTTTTCTTCTCTTTCTAAAAGCAGGTGATAAAAGTCCCACAGGAGGAAGAAACATTCTTATCACAAGAGAGGGGAGCTTTGACTAAGACAACTCCGTAACAGAGCTTGTTAAAATAACTCTTCCTTTGGTCTGCCCACAGAGTTTTGTTACTTTCCCACAATCACTAGTCCCTGTTCAACCTACTATATAAATACTCAGGCTGTCATTTCTTTTCTTTGGCTCTTCATTTTTCTCACGAGGGCGCCCATGTACATGTAAAGAAGATTCGTATGCTTTTCTCTTGTTTTTTTTTTTTTTTTTTTTTTTTTTTTAGTTTTATTTATTTAAGCGATCTCTACACCCAACATGGGGCTCGAACTCATGATCCCAAGATCAAGAGTCACCTGCTCTTCCAACTGAGCCAGCTAGGGTCCCCTCCTGTTCTTCTATCTTATGTCAGTCCCAATTGGAAACTCTTAATAAGAGACAGTAATGGAAAGCGCGCCTGGGTGGCTCAGTCGGTTGAGTGTCCAACTTCAGCTCAGGTCACGATCTCACGCTTCAGTTCGTGGGAGCAGTCGTGCGTCAGTCCCCGCGCTGTTGATGTGGGGCCTGCCTGGGGGGGTCTCGCTCTTTCCTCTCTCTCTGACCCTCCCCCACTCACGCTCCCTCTCTCTCAAAATAAATAAATAAATACATAAGACAGTAATGAAAAATTTTCCTGCCCTAGGCATTGAATGCCATTTTTACTTGAAAGAAAGACAAACTAGGGTTATTGAGCCTTCGATATTGGGCGGATATTCCTCTAAAAGTGGATGAAGTTAGCCCATCACTTCAAGGAAAATTGACAGCATTTGTTGCCTATGATAAAATTGAAGCTTTCAAGAAAAAGTTAGAATTTGGGGAAACCTAAATCCATTAATATATATAATATATATATATTATATATATAAACAGACATATACATGTTCTTATACAAAATAGTTTATTTATAGCAATGAAAATGAATGGACTATAGCCACACACACCGCTTCTAATACTTAAAGATTCTTCTGTGTTAGTGGTGATATTATTTAGTGTATGTCATATATGTACTGATTATACTATATTATCAACATTTGGAAGATGCATAATATTTTCCAAATGACCAGTGCGTGTTAGGGAAACATTCATGGGAGAAGAACCATTCGAACTATAAGACAGACCAATAGACTCTTTTATTTAAAAGAGTACAGGGGCGCCTGGCTGGCTCAGTCGGTAGAGTAAGTCGCTCTTGATCTCAGGATCATGAGTTCGAGCCCCACATTGCATGTAGGTAGAGTTTGCTTAAATAAACTCGAATAATACAAAATAAAATGGTACAAACGGTTCATTGATAAGGGTTCAGATTCCACATCGCAATCCCGTTAAGACTCTACTGCTTGTCAAGCCTGGTGTCGTATCAAAAAAAAAAAAATCCACATGATATGTGGATATTAAATGAAAAGGCTATTAAAATACTCCCTCTTATAGTTACGTATCTGTGTGGGCCAGAGTTCTTCATTATAGTTCAACCAAAGCAACATTGCTGGGGCGCCTGGGTGGTTCAGTCGATTAAGCGTCAGACTCTGGCTCAGGTCATGATCTGATGTTCATGAGTTCGAGCTGTGCATCGGGCCCACTTTGGATTCTTGGTCCCCCCCCCGCCCCTCCCCTGCTCGCTCTCTCTTCTTAAAAATAAAAACACATTTTTAAAAAAAAAAGCAATATATTACAATAGATTGAATGCAGAGCAGATGGGAGAACCCAGCTGACTTCTTTCATGCCAGGCTCTGAAGAGATTTGCAATATTGTATAACAATGCCATTCTTCGCATTAACTTTTTTTTTGGAAAATATAGTTTTCATTTAAAATGGTTTGTTTTTAATTTTAAGTAAGTTCCGCACCCAACATGGGGCTTGAACTCACAACCCTCAGATAAAGAGTCAAATGCTCTACTGACTGAACAGCCAGACGCCCCTAAAATGTTTTTCTACGTTAACACGTAAAGGGGTTATTATTGTTAAATAAGTTAATAAGTATTTTAAAATGTTTTCTCAGTTTTAAGTTCAAATGAGAAAATATCGACAAAGGGGTTCCTCGGTGTCCTCGATAATTTTTAAGAGTGTAAAGGGGTGTTGACCCAAAAGTTTGAAAACTGCTGCCCTGGAAAAACTCCTGCCCGTGTGTCCCAGGAGACACATACAAGAAGACACATACAAGAATATTCACACTGTTTCTACCAGAGCTGGAAACTGAATCCAGTCCTAATGCCAAACAGCCGAACGAATACATATATCATGATATAGTCATACATAATCGTATGTAGCAGTGAAAATAATAAATGATCGGAGAGCCTGGGTGGCTCAGTCGGTTGAGCATCCGACTTCAGCTCAGGTCATGATCTCACGGTTCATGAGTTCAAGCCCCACATTGGGCTGGCTGCTATCAGCATAAAGCCCGCTTCAGATCCTCTGTCCCCCTCTCTCTTTGCCCCTCTCCTGCTCAAGCTCTCTCTCTCAAATATAAATAAACATTAAAAAAAAAAAAAGAAAATGATCGATGATCAATGGTTATACACAAGAACATGGATGAATCACAAGAAGATAACGTTGAGGAGAAAAAACAAGTAACAACGACTTACTACAGTAGGAGTCAAAAATACGAAAAGCTAAACAATAAAGGATTCAGGAACACAAGCAAATGTGAGTAAAGATCGGAAAGCGCCACTACATACCTACCAGAAGAAGGACCGACTACCAAATTTACCCAAGGTGTGGAGCAACTGGAACCTTCATATTGTTGGTGGGACCGTAAAATGGTACAGCCACTTGGAAAAAGGTGTGGAGATTTCTCAGAAGTAAAGCACACCCACCTGCGATTTCCTTCTGCAGATTCACCCAACAGAAACAAAAATACGTGTCCACAAAAAGACTTGTACCAAAATGTTACTGGCAGCTTTATTCATTATAACCCCACACTGGAAACAGCTCAGAAATCCATCCGTATGGGGCGCCTGGATGGCTCAGTTGGTTAAGTGGCCAACTTCGGCTCAGGTCATGATCTCACAGTTTGGTGGGTTCGAGCCCCATGTTGGGCTGTGTGCTGACAGCTCAGAGCCTGGAGCCTGCTTGGGATTCTGTGTCTCTGTCTCTCTCTGCGCCTCCCCTGCTCATGCTCTGTCCCTCCCTCTCTTTCTCTCAGAAATAAAAACATTAAAAAACATTTTTTTTAAAGGGGGCTCCTGGGTGGCTCAGTCAGCTAAGCATCCTGATATCACAGCTCATGAGCTTAAGCCCCATGTTGGGCTGTGTGCTGACAGCTCAGAGCCTGGAGCCTGCTTGGGATTCTGTGTCTCCGTCTCTCTCTGCCCGTCCCCTGCGCACGCTCTGTCTCTCTATCTCTCTCTCTCAAAAATAAACATTTAAAAATAAATCGATAAATAAAATAAAATTTAAAAAAATCCGTCTGTAAAAGAATGGATGAACTGGGATGCCTGGGTGGCTCAGTCGGTGAAGCGTCTGACTTCAACTCATGTCGTGATCTCATGGTTCGTGGGTTCGAGCCCCGCGTCGGGCTCTGTGTTGACAGCTCAGAGCCTGGAGCCTGTCTTCAGATTCTATGTCTCCCTCTCTCTCTCTGACCCTCCCCTGCCCATGCTCTGTCTCTCTCTCTCTCTCTCAAAAATAAATAAAACATTAAAAAAATTTTTTTAAATAAAAAAAGAACGGATGAACCAATCGTGGTAGACTCATGAGTGGAACACAGTGAGCAATAAAAAGGGGTGAACACGAATCGCAAAAGCATCGTGCTGAGTTCCAGAAGTCGACACTAAGACTGCACACCACACGTTTCCACTGACGTGAAGTTGCCTACAGGCAAAACCAATCTGTGATGGAAAACAAGCCAGGAGAGTGGTTGCCTGAGCAGGGCTGCGTTCAGAGCCCGACTGGGAAGCATCATGAGGGCACTTTCTGGGGTGATGGTAAAGTTCTGTATAACTTGAGAGGGGTCTGGATTGCCCGGGTGTGGGCTTTTGCCGAGACTCACACACGGATGGTCTGTGTGCTTCACTGAATGTAAATTATACCTCAAGAAATGATTTTTAAAGAAAGCTCTAAATAAATATTGATCTTTCGTTACTGATATGTTGCTGAAGTATTTGGAGGGAAATGACCCTCATTTATTTTGAAATGAATAAAACACCAATATGGATGGAGGCCTAGAGGGCTGAGGAGACAAAACAAGCATGGCAGATTGGCAATGGTGAAATCTCTACATATATATCTCCGTATATAAACGTTCCCTGTGAAATCCTCTCAAATTGCTGTATATTTGAAAATTTTAATACACAAAGGAAAAACACACGCAGTGAAAACGTAAAAACAGAAAGCAAGGGAATAATGATTAGTTCTTGTTTAGGGGGAGAGTGCTTTGTGATTAGGGCAGGGCCCACAGGGCTTCGCGGCTATTGGACATGATCTATTTTTAAACTGGGGAAATGGACACATGGAAATTTGTTTCACTGATTTAAAAATTATCCATTTAGGCTCTTCCGAGTTGTATATACTTAAGAGTAATTTACAGATGCTGGGGGGACAAAGACCTTCTGTCTTTGGGGTTGCTAAGCCGGAACAGCCTGCCGTCATTCCCTCTCCTCTGGCCCCGTGTGGACAGGGCCTGGTCTCAGTGACAGGGACAGGCTCTGTGAGATCCACAGACACACCAGCTGGGGCAGTCTGCCATCATGTTTTGCTGTTAGCCCTTGAGTGTTGACGTTCCTTTGGTATGTAGCCATACCTTCCTTAGATGAGCCACCACCCACCCGCCAGCCCACTCTGGAAACATGCGGAAGCTTCCATCTCTAGTGTTCTCTGGCCCCAGGCAGCCTCCATCACATTCCTTCTCTGGGATTGCTGTACTGCTACAGCAAGAAAGAATTCCTCTTGCTGCTGAGGCTGTTAAGCCAGGAGGGTGTGAGTATGGGGCTGCTAGTTGCCGTCCTTCCCACTGTGAGAAGAACCTCTCTGAGCTTGGAGCCAGTGTACAGGGATGTGTAGGAGGGGTAAAGCCTTATTGGTATCCGGTCTCCTGGATCCAGCCATTCCTGAGACACGATCTGTTATGTGAGCCAATATATTCCCCCTTTGCTTAAACCAGTTTTATGTGGGCGTCTTCCGCTTGCAACTGAGAATCCTAACTATCAGCTGCCAAAATACTAGGTGCCGTTGCTGTGTCTGCAACCCTCCAGCCCCCAACCGCCAGCCCCACTCACGTGGTGATCTCCTCTAAGGCTGCCTCGGGTAAGGCCAGCATCTCCACCAGCAGGGACAGGATCTCAAAGAGCAGAGTGTGGGGGTTTTGGGGAGTCATGTCCGTCAGGGTGTTCTGTTCTGGGGACATGGGATGATGTGTACCATTACCATCTGGTAGTTTTGGGTACCCACCCTCCACCGTCCCCAAGCTCTCACTGCTCGGGGCACATCCCTGCTCACCCATGGAGGAGAAGAAGCGCCTGGTGTCTGTCATCACAGCCAAGAAGTCCTTGAAGCCCACACGACCATCTCCTGTGGAGGCCAGAGGGAGAACAGTGGGCAAGGGCCTTCCAGCACAGGTCCCGGCATCGCAGCCCAGCCACGGTCATTAGCACTGACTCAGTGGGTGTGGTGATAAAACACATAGACGACACATTTGAACACATATATAACATATATTCAATGCATGGATCCGTGGTGCAGAGAGGAAAGTAGAAGGCGAAAATTAAAACCTCCTGGGTCGGAAGCTCCTAGAACTTGGGAACTCGAGGTAGCAGCCTGGATTCACATCCCCCGTCCACCACTTACTATCCGTGCCACCTTGGCAAAGCCTCTTAACCCCCCGAAGCCTTAGTTTTCTCATCTATAGTTAACACCTATATCATGGATGCTCACATAAAGCAAAGTGCTTAGAACAGGGCCATGCGTCTCATACAAGCTCACTAAATATCAGCGATTGTTAGTATTACCATGAGCGAGTCACTGCATGACAATTATGTGCCCACAAGATTCCCACCTCCTCGGCCTTCAAGGCCCTGCAGGACCTGCCTGTTCCCTGCCTCCAGCCTCACCTGATGCCAAGCGCCTCCAGCATGAGCCTGTTCTTCCACGGGGGCCACATTCCCTGCTCTGGGCCTTTGCACGTGCTGCTTCCTGTTTCTGAATCCTCTCTACCGCCCTCCAACTCTTTCGCTTAGTAAACATCCTACGTGTGCTTCTGCCTGACCGCCCCTTTCCCGGGGACAACCCCTGTACTTCAACCACACACTCGTAAGATCTGGAATGTGACGGAGGGTCTGGAAGGCAGGGACTGGGTCTGTTTTGTTCTGCACTGTACCCTCAGAGCTGAAGACAGGTAGGCCTCAGGGGCGCCTGGCTGGCTCAGTTGGAGGAACGAACGACTCAGTCTCAAGGTTGTGAGACTCAAGCCCCACGTTGGGTGTAGAGATTACTTAAATAAGCAAAACTTAAAACAAAAAAAAGACAGGTAGGTCTTAGCAGATGTTCTCTGAACCACCAGACCAATGAATGAATGGTCTCGAATCCCGAAAACCACCCTCTGGAGGTGCTTAATACTCTTATCCCCGTGTCCCCGTGTCACAGATAAAGCCTGAGGCACAGAGGATAGAAAGCAGTTGCCAGAGAGTCACAAAGGGGCAGAGCCGGGGTCAATTCCCGGCTTGTGTGTGTGGATTCACCCTTGTGCGGTGAGGGAGGAAGCCTAGTAGGCCAGGTAGAGGGGCCAGGACCCCAGGACGCTACGGCTTCACTGCTCCCCATGTCGTGCATCTAGCCAATCAAACCGCGTGAGATTCCCCTTACCCACCCCGTCCTCTTCCCTTGGTCTAGCTTATTTCTACCACCAGGGATGCCCTTCTTCCTTTTCTCCCCACCTACCCCTATCTAATCTTTCACAATTTGGCTCAGGCATCACCTCCTCCAGGAAGCCTTCTTTCCTGACCCCTTCCTCCAAGCCACCGTAAGTGCTGCTGCCTTTGATGACTCCTACTTCCGGGTCCCTGTCTAGGTGAGCACCTCAAGAGCAGGTCTCATGGGTCTTACACACCTTACAGTTTCCTGCCCAGGAGTGGGCACACAGTGAGCATTTATTTATTTTTTTAATGTTTTTATTTGTTTTTGAGAGAGACAGAGCGTGAGTGGGGGAGGGGCAGGGAGAGCGGGAGACACAGAGTCCGAAGCAGGCGCCAGGCTCTGAGCTGTCAGCACAGAGCCCCACGCGGGGCTTGAACTCACGAACCGTGAAATCATGACCTGAGCCGAAGTCGGACGCTTAACCGACTGAGCCACCCAGGCGCCCCTCGTGAGCATTTAATAAATACTTGGTGGATGACTAATGCTAGCAGCTAATGTCTCCTGGGCACGTTCTGGGCACCAGGCGTTGTGCTCAATGCTTGGCCTGGATTATCTCATTTGCTTTTCAGCAGCCTGGTGAGATGTATACTGCTATGAGCCCCATTTTACAGAAAACAGGCTTGGTGAACTTCAGTGACCTGTCCAAGGTCACACGGCTGGTCAAATGAGCGACCGAGTCACAGAAGCATGTCCTGTGAAGCCCACACGAGGGCCTAAAAGGGAGGAATCTCAGAAATCACCCACGTCCTGGTAGGTCATGGCCATCTCTGGGTCCCCAGTATCTGGCACTGAGTAGGTGCTCAGAGACCATTACCTCTAGGGGCCAGGACCAGCTACATCATTTGTGGGCCCCGGTGCAAAATGAAAGTGCAGGATGGGGCCCCTCACTCAAAACTTAGGAAAAATTTCCAGACCGCCACAGCAGAGCATTAGACCGCGTGCAGGGCCCTTTAAGCGTGGAGCCCTGTGTGACTGTAAAGGTCCCACACGGCTGGCCCTGCCTGGGACTGAGAATGACGCCTCCCCCAACTCACCATCGACGTCAGCACTCATCAGCGCGTCGTCTACCTGAGCCGGCGTCAGGGAGATGCCCACGAGCAGCAGAATGTTCTCCAGGCTCTGGGCGTCCACCTCGCCGTGGCCATTGAAGATCTCAAAGTAGCTGCGGAAAGCTGCGGCAGGCAGCGGGGGCAGTGAGGCGGCGACCTTCCTTGTTCCCACCATTCATCCCACCCCTTCCAGCCACCCTCCTGCCCCCGCATCCTTCAACACCGCGGCTGGGTGGAGGGGCCGTAGTAACTACAAGAGCAGCCGTGGAAGGCGCAGGCCCGCGAACCCACTCTCCTCTCTACTACAAGGTCGGCCCAAGGGTTCAGCTGGGGCGCCAAATGCGAGGCTCCTTAGCGATCCTCATTATGTACCAGGAGGGCGCCCACCGTGGAGGGCACCCCTGCTATGTGCCAGGCCCTGTGCTAGGCTCTTCACAGCCATGTTCCCGTATTCAGTTCTTACGACGGCCTCGTAAGAGTGGAATGCGTGTTCCTTTTGTAATGATAGGGAAACTGAGGCTTAGAGATTAGGTGACCAGGCAGGTCTTTCTGACTCTTTGACTTTGGTGCTCTGTGGCCAATTATCTGCATGGACGTGGCTTCCAGGATAGCTTGTCTGGACCAGAGCAGAGGGCTGGAAGGGTACTGAGACAATCCCAGAGCAGCGCCAACTGATCCCAAAGCCATGGCCTGGTCATAACGCGAGGGTGCCTGGCTCCTCAGCCCGCAGTGAAATGTGAGTGGAATCAACAGACCTAGAGAGACACTGGGCTCTGCTGGTTACTATTAAGCCAAGTTGCCATTATGGGCTGAACTGCATCCCACCAAAATCCTTCTGTGGCTGCCCCTGTCCCCACTACCTTAGCACGGGGCTGTATTAGAGACAAGGCCTTTAAAAAGGTGGTTAAGGGGCACCTGGGGGGCTCAGGACATGATCTCAGGGTACATGAGTTCGAGCCCTGCGTCGGGCTCTGTGCTGACAGCTCAGAGCCTGGAGCCTGCTTCCGATTCTGTGCCTCCCTCTCTCTCTAGCCCCACCCCCCACGCTGTGCTCTGTCTCTCAAAACTGAATAAACATTAAAAAAAGAAAAAAATTAAAAAAAATAAAGAGGTGGTTAAGTTAAATTAAAAAAATATTTTTGGGGGTGCCTGGGTGGCTCAGTCAGTTGAGCATCCCACTTCGGCTCGGGTCATGATCTCACGGTTCGTGGGTTCGGGCCCTGCATCGGGCTCTGTGCTGACAGCTCGGAGCCTGGAGCCTGCTTCGGATTCTGTGTCTCCCTCTCCGTCCCTCCCCCACTCACACTCTGTCTCTCCCTCTCTCTCTCTTAAAAATAAATAAACATTAAAAAATTTTTAAATATATTTTTTAACTTTAATGTTTATTTATTTTTGAGAGACAGACAGACAGTGTGAGCAGGGGAAGGGCAGAGAGAGAAGGAGACACAGAATTAAGAGCAGGCTCCAGGCTCTGAGCCGTCAGCACAGAACCCGACATGGGGCTTGGACTCATGAAATGTGAGATCATGACCTGAGCCGAAGCCAGACGCCCGACTGACTGAGCCACCCAGGTACCCCTGGAGGTGGTTAAGTTAAAATGTGACAGTAGCATGGGTCCTGATCCAATCTGACCAGTGTCCTTACAAGAAAAGGAAATGTGGAAACACAAGAGACACCAGGGATGCATGTGCACAGGGGAAAGGCCACGTGAGGACACAAGGAGGAGAAGGCGGCTGCCTGCAAGCCGAGGAGAGAGGCCTCAGAAGAAACCAAATCTGCCAACACCTTGATCTTGGACTTCTAACCTTGAGAACTGTGAGGAAATAAATGCTCAGCCACACAGTTTGTGACACTACATTATGGCGGCCCAAGCAGACTATGTAATTGCCATGGGCAAGTCGCTGTATTTCTCTGAGCCTCAATTTTCCTATCTGTGAGATGGACAGAACAGTGCCTTTTCTGAGAGCAGCTGTGTCACTCAGTGCCTGGCACATAGTCGAGTCTGAAGTCTGGCACACAGAACAGACCCCAGGAATGGGTCATGGGGACCCAGAGAACACATTCGGGGAAGTTAGAAGGGGCCACGGCGGCTGACGGAGAGGGTCACAGACTTGCGGGAGGAGTGAAGCATGGAAGGAGGACATGCTGGGGCTGAGGGGGGTGCAGTGGGGCTCTAGGCAGCCTGAGCAGCACATGGAGGCAGCACTCACCCCTCCTCCTTGCGGGCGAGTGGGGTCTCGAGGCCTGGCCCCAAGAACAATGGAGACAAAGGGCACAGTGCCTTCCCCCCTTAAAAATTTTTGGAGGGGGTGGAATGTGGTGGGAAATGGGACTTGTCCAGGGCAAGTGGCCTTGTTAAATGATGAGGGAGGGTCCAGGGCAGATGGGGGGCCTGGAGCCCCGCCCCCAACCCAGGCTGCCTCCAGAGGACAGTAGAGTGGGCTGGGATTGGGGGGACTGGGGCTGGGGGAGGCAGAAACACCTCAAAAACCTGAAGAACTTTGCAGGACTTGCTGCCCGTGCTCAGAGGGGTGGCTCTGAAGCTGGAAAAGGACCCGGAGCGGGGGTGGGGGGGCCGAGCATGAGCTCGGACCCCCCCAGCCAGCTGCCACCCTGCACTGTCCCCCTAGCCGAGTAGTCCCCACAGGGCCCACAACCAGGGCTGTGGTGTGATCTGTCCCCCCCATCCCCGCTCCCACCTGGGCCTGTAACCCCCAAGGACTGGGGGGGCTTCTGGGGCAGGCCTGCCCTCACCTTCCTCCTGCTTCAGGGTGAGGTGCTCCTCCGACCTCTCCTCCCAGTTCTGATACAGCTTGAGGAGGCCTCGCTCCTCCACCTCCTGCCTGCAGAGCACGGACCCGGGGGCACACGTCCAGCTGCCCACCCTTGCCCGGGGCCACCCCCAGAAGGGGAGGGCGAGGGGGAAGGCAGGGCAGGGGAGGGCAGGGGAAACACCCTGGGGGGAGGCTTGGGGAAGTCAGGAGTGTCTCAGAGAGACCCCGGTGAGGAGGAGGCAGGGGTGAGGGACATGAGGGGAGGGGACACACCGTGGAGGATTAGAAGGGGAAAAGCTGTCAGAAATGGGGAAAAAAAGACCTGGATGTGGGGGAGGGAGGAGGCCGGAAGTGGGGAGAAATGGAGAGAGGACAAAGGAGCAGGAGGAACAGGTGCAGTGATAGGGACAAGAGTCTGGAAGGGAGGGGCCAGGGACACTGGGACACAGGCTGTGACCTCGGGCGCCCTTGGCGTGGTGGCTCCTACCATGCCTTGCAGCCGCCCGCGCTCCTCTCTCCGCTCGGGCGCAGGAGTTCTGCCCTTCTCCAGCCTGCGTCCAGCATGGGGGCCGGCAGGGCAGCCACAGGCCCTGGGACCGGGGCTCCCCCGGGGGTGGGGACTGACTCAGGGGCTGGCGACCGGGCCCAGGATGGGGCCACCGCAGGGGCCGACGCCGGGGTCCGAGGCAGGGTCAGGAGCAGGCTTAAGGCTGAGGTGGGCACGGGGGTCAGAGTCCCGGGGGACTTCCGGTTGGGCAGGGCCCGGGCCTTGGCCACTGCCCTCCGATGTGTGGCCTCCTCCTCCTCCACCTCCAGCAGGCACTGCATGAAGCCTTGCCGGAGGCTCCTGAGGTTCCGGGCCCCTGCGGCCACTGTGGGCTCCTGAGGCTCCTTCTGCGCCGGGCCCAGGTCCCGCCTCTCTCCAGGGTCCCTCACCTCCTAGGGACAGGACACGGGAGGGAGTCCGGGAGGCCTCCAGCCAGCCAGACTGTCCCACACAGCTTCTTCTGCCACTGGTTCTCCAGGGCAGCAGGACCTTGTCTGCCTCTTTTATCCACGACTGCCCAGCGGCGCCTAAGAAATGGCCACTCAGGGGCGCCTGGGTGGCTCAGTCGGTTGGGTGTCCTGACTTCAGCTCAGGTCATGATCTCGCTGTTCGTGGGTTCGAGCCCCGCATCAGCCTCTGTGCCTACAGCTCAGAGCCTGGAGCCTGCTTCAGATGCTGTGTCTCCCTCTCTCTGCCCCTCCCCCGCTCGTACTCTGTCTCTCTGTCTCTCAAAAATAAAATAAACATTAAAAAAAAAAAAGACGGGGCGCCTGGGTGGCTCAGTCGGTTAAGCATCCGGCTTTGGCTCAGGTCATGATCTCATGGTGTGTGGGTTCATGCCTGTGCTGACAGCTCGGAGCCTGGAGCCTGCTTCAGATTCTGTATCTCCCTTTCTCTCTGACCCTCCCCTGCTCGCGCTGTCTCTCTCTGTCTCTCAAAAATAAATAAATAAAATATAAATAAACATTAAAAAAAATAATTAAAAAAAAAAGAAAAGAAATAGCCACTCATTCATCTGGCCAGTCCAGCCACCTCCTGCACCTGTCCCTCCCGGTACAGGGATGGGCCATCCCCAGCCCACCTCCAGCCACCAAACCATGCTGCGCAGACGCCTGTTCCACCCTTTCTCCCAAATGAGACGCAGCTCTTGTCACACACTCTGTCCCTAAAGCATCAGCTCTACTTTGCCCATCGGCATAAACATGCAACGTTATCTTCCTTCTAAAAAAAAATCTCCCCCTGACAAACCCCTCTCTAGCTACCAGCCCAGGGTTCTGCTCCTCTTCCCAAGCTCCAGAGCACAGCGGCATCCCATGACTCCCCCCACACCCAAGACGCACACACATGTGTACATACATGCACACGTGCAAACACACACGCATGTGTGCTCATCCACGTGCATGCTCATTTATGCCTTCCCCGGTTAGACTCCAAATACTATCACAGTCCCTCCTTCCTCTTCCTGCCCACCTGTGCCCCCCCCATCCCCCACGCTGGCTCTACTTACTGGTGGAGGAACAGGCCCTGGTGCTGGCTGGGTCTCCACACCTTTGACCCTAAACAAGGGAGAGACCCCGGGGTGGCAGAGGGGCTCAGCTCAAGACTTGTCCTTTGCGCCGACCCTCCCTCAGTCCCCAGGACAGCCCCCAGGACACTCAGCCTGATCCCTGCATCCCTCCGGCCTTCTAATCTCAGCGGGGCCCCTCATTTCCTCACATCCCCATGTGAGGACAAGGCCCTTGAAGTACAGGTTTGTGGAACAAAGAATTCTGGTGTTAGGGCCAGATGGGGAAGTTCTCCAGATGGGGAAACTGAGGCCCAGAGGGGCATGACTCGCCCGAGTTCCTACATCAGGTCAGGAGCAGTCAGGACTAGAATTCACCTCACCTGTAACCTACCAGCAGCATGACCTTGTTGGGTCAGGGAGTGGGGTGGGGGATGGCATCAGAGGACGGCTTACCTTCCTTTGGGTGGGTCAGGTCCCGGCCTGGATGGTGGGAAGGAGTTGGCCGTCTTTTCCTCCAGAGTTGCCATGGGCATTAGCGACACTGCCCCCTGAGAATTGTCCTCATGTCTCCATGGGCCAGGCTCTGGCAGAGCCCCCTGTGGCCTGTTATGTGGGGTGTCTACCTCCTTGGCAGGCTTGTCTCCCAGTTTCTGCCCACAGCTGCCCGAGGTACAGGAAGCCTTCACTGGCTGTGCTGTGTCTGCCCCATTAGCTGCCTGGTGACCTGGGGGAGGCTGACACTCCGGGCCCTGCGAAGGACAAGAATACCAAAATGAGGAGCCCCATCCTGGTTCCCAGGTGAACCTCCACACTCACCTGGAGACCAGTTATCACAGGCTCTCTCTGATCCAGGCACCGCAAACATCCTCTTATGGAGTGCTCCCAGCACCCCTAGAAGGTAGCACAGATTCTCATTTTCAGGGATGAAGATGCCGAGGCCCGTAGGAGTCATGGCCTATCCAAAGTCATGGACATAGAAGGAGACCTTGGAGGAAGTGAGGCAGGTCCCTTTAAAGGGGATTTCCCAAGGAGTGTTCAAAGCACAAGAATCCTGCATGGTGCTCCCTAAAAAAGGAGCTTTATGTTAACTGATTTCAGGACTTATTATGAAGTGACTTATGATCAAGACAGAGTGGTACCGGAATAAGGATAGACAGATGAATGGAACAAAGAGAGCCCAGAAATGGGCTTACACACGCATGCTCACCTGATTTACAACCAAGGTACAATCAGTATGGAAAGGAGTGTCTTTAGCAAATGGCGCTGGGGTGGATGGATGCCCATAGGCAAAGAATCGAACTGCCATCCAACACGCACGTACGTGCAAGGATTAACTCAAGATAGATCCTAAATGTAAATGTTAAGCCTAAAATTAGAAAACTTCTTGAAGAACATCTGATGTGACCCTGGGTTTAGCCAAGATGTCTAAGAAATAACACCAAAAAATCAAGCCCTAAAAAAAATATTGATAAATTCGGCTTTATCGAAATTCAGAACTTCTGTTCTTTGAAAGTCACTGTTAAGAGAATGGAAAAGACAAGACACAGACTGGGGAGAAAACATTCTCCGATCACACATCTGAGAAAGGACTTGTATTCAGAATATATAAGAACTCTTCAAACTCAATCAGAAGAAAACCAACAGCCTGGTTTTTGTTTTCTTTTAATTTTTAATGTTTATTTTTGAGAGAGACGGAGTGTGAGCGGGGGAGGGGCGGAGATGAGACACAGAATGCAAAGCAGTCTCCAGGCTCTGAGCTGTCAGTACAGAGCCTGATGCGAGGCTCGAACTCACGAAGTGAGATCATGACCCAAGCTGAAGTCAGACGCTCAACCGACTGAGCCACCCAGGCACCTCCAGCCTGGTTTTTTTTAAAGGCAGTAAGTGAAAGGACAATCCACAAAATGGAAGAAAAAAGTGTGTAAATCATATATGTCATAAGAGGTTAGTATCCATCATATATAAAGAACTCCTACAACTCAACAATAAAATGACTAATCCACTGAAAACAACGGGCAGAGTATTTGAGTAGACATTTCTCCAAAGAAGATCTACAGAAGGCCTAGAAGCACATTTAAAAATGCTCAACATCATTAGTCATTAAGAAAATGCAAATTAAGGCCACCATGAGCATCCACGAGGCACCTATCAGAACACTTAAAATGGAAGACTGGCCCTACCAAGTTTAGGGGAGGATGTGGGGCGGCTGGTATTCCACTATGTCTGGTGGGGATGTAAAATGGCACCACCACTTTGGAGAAAACTTTGGCAGGTTTTTAATAAGCTCAACATATGCCCACCATATGATGCACTCTACTCCTAGCTGTTTCTTTGCTCAAGAGAAATGAAAGTCTTTGTTCACGCGGACCCAAATGTTCGGAGAAGTTTTATTTGTCATAGTCAAAAAGGGAGAACAAACCAAAGGTCCATCAGTAGGTGAAGGGTTGAGGACACGGAGAGATGGGCATACAATGGAATATCGCTCAGCAACAACAAAAATGAAGTATTGCTACTTCAACAGCATGGCCGAACTTCAACATAACCAGGCCGAGTGAAAGAAGATGGATGAAAAGAGTGTGTACCGTACACTTCCGTTTACGTAAAATTCGAGGAAATACAAACAAACCCATAGAAGACAAAGAAACAGATGAGTGGTGGCCTGGGGATGGGGTGGGGGTGGGCCAGGAAGGAAGACAAGGGGCCTGGGGAAATTTCAGTGGGGGGGGAGGGGACAGGGGACAGATAATGTTTGCTTTTTTTTCTTTAATGTTTATTTATTATTGAGAGACAGAGCATGAGCTGGGGAGGGGGAGACACAGAATCCGAAGCAGGCTCCAGGCACTGAGCTGTCAGCACAGAGCCCGACGCGGGGCTCAAACCCACGAACCGCGAAATCATGACCTGAGCCGAAGTCGGACGCTCAACCGACTGAGCCACCCAGGCACCCGTGTTTGCTTTCTCGATTGTGGTGCTGGTTTCATGGGTGTGTACCTACGTCCAAAACATCGAACTGTACGCTTGAAGTACGTGCGAGCGTGTGTCCATTATACCTCACTGAAGCGTTAAGAAAATACTCTTAAAATGACAATAAGTAAAAAGGTATTTTGTAGTCGAATGAGCTCGAAAAAGGCACCATGCGCTAACCATCGCCTGCGAGGCCCCACAGAAGCTCATCAGCTAAGAAGCGGCTTCTAGGATATCCTAGCATAATTGATATGACACTTGAGCTTGGTTAAATCCAGCACGTGCCTATTTTTATTGTACACAAAACCCCCAAGTCCTCCCCACCTTCACCACCCATTGACATCCGGTGGGGCCACTCTGGAAACAGGCTGTAAAGGCTTGCTGGGGGCAATCAAGAGTATCCAGAATATCCCAGTGACCCACACAGACTGGGCACTTGACATGGCCAGGGCACAGAGAGGAGCAGACACGAAACGGGGGGCCCGGAGGCTCCTTCATCTCCCCTGTGGGGCAGTCATTCCTGCCACGTCTCCATGGACATTACCTGGTGGCTCTCGGGGGCCTGACCCTCCACCGTCCCTGGGTTCTGCTGTCTCCCCTGCTGGTCCTCGGTCTCCTTCCCCGAGCCCTGTTGCTGCCGCCCTTCCTGCGCTGCGGGGACCCTGGAAGGCAGCACCCCCAGCTCACTTCCTGGCTTGGCCTGATCATGGCCTCCTTGCCGCAATCTGGGCCCTTGCTGGGGTGCCGGAGTCGACTGCTTCTTCCTGGGGAGAACAACAGAGAGCGACACCTCAGCTCCTGGATCGGGCCATAGTTTTACGTTCTTAGACTCCTTTGTATTTCCCAGAGCCCCCCGTGCAGGACTGGGCACACCATCGGTGCCTACTTAATGCTGTCGAGAATGAATGGAGGACTGACCTGAGTTCCCCAAATCCCAGATACTATGATGTCAATGTTTAGGGAAGTTAGGATTTTATTATTATTGTTGTTGTTGTTTAGAAAAAAAGGAAAAATCAGGGGCGCCTGGCTGGCTTAGTCGGTGGAGGACGTGACTCTTGATCTCGGGGTTGTGAGTTCGAGCCTGACACTGGGTGTAGAGGTTACTTACAAATAAAAGAATCTTAAAAAAAGGGGGGGGGCGCCTGGGTGGCTCAGTCGGTTAAGCCACCAACTTCACTCAGGTCATGATCTCACTCTTGATCTCGGGGATCTGAGTTTGAGCCCTATGTTGGGTGTAGAGATTAATTAAAAACAAAATGCCTAATAATATAAGATTCTTACCATAGACAAGTTAAAAATACAATATTTAGAAAATAGTAACAATAGGGGCGCCTGGGTGGCTCAGTTGGTTAAGCATCCGACTTCGGCTCAGGTCATGATCTCGCGGTTCGTGGGTTCGAGCCCCGTGTCGGGCTCTGTGCTGACAGCTCAGAGCCTGGAGCCTGTCTTCGGATTCTGTGTCTCCCTCTCTCTGACCCTCCCCTGCTCACGCTGTCTCTCTCTGTCTCTCAAAAATGAATAAAAAAATATAAAAAAATGTTTAAAGAAAATAGTAACAATAATGCCATGTAAATGCATGTTTCTGAGTCTCAGCCTCTCTTTTGTTCATTCTTCCATTAATTCAGTGAGGGGCGCCTGGGTGGCTCAGTCAGTTGAGTGTCCGACTTTGGCTCAGGTCATGATCTCACGGTTTGTGGGTTCGAGCCCCACGTCAGGCTCTGTGCTGACAGCTCAGAGCCTGGAGCCTGCCTTCGGATTCTGTGTCTCCCTCTCTCTCTGACCCTCCCCTACTCGCACTGTCTCTCTCTGTCTCTCAAAAAATAAGAATAAATAAAAATTAAAATAAAAAAATTCAGTGAATACATGTTTATTGGACATCTGCTAGGTGCCAGGCACAGCCCCAGGCATGAGGGATTTGAGGCTGAGCAGGACACATGAAAGAAGCTTGTAGTCCAGTGGGTTTAGAAGCCAGTGCAGATGAAAGGTCTGGGAAGCGATTATGCAGCAGAATTTGTGCCCCCTGAGAAAGAAGATTAAGGGCGCATCCGCCAGAGGCTGGGAGTCCTGCCTCATCCCTGTCCTCCAGGTGGCTCACAGAGTTCTCTCCCGGACCTCCTTTAAGAATTCCCCAGCTCACCCTGGTCCTTCCGGATGCCTCTGCTCCTGGGTCCTGAGCTCCCGAGGCCCTTCTTCTGAGGCTTCTCTGTGTTCTGGTCCCTTCTCTGGCCTCCCCGGGGCTGATGAGGGCTGCTTCCCACTGCCCATCCCTGCAGCATCTGGAAATGCAACCTGGAACAGAGATGCCCATGCGCCAGCCCAAGGGTTGGCCACAAGTACCTGTTCTGGAGGGCTCCTCCCTCTCCCTGGACATCGTCCAGGCCTCAGGGACAGTGACGTCTGTGCCTGACTGGGGAAGACGCTGGAGAGGCGAGGAGGAGGAGGATGGGGAGGCGGAGAGGCAGGAGAGGGGCAGGAGGATCGGGGTGGGGGGATCGGGGAGGAGACAGCGGGGCTGGAGAGAGTGGCTAGGCTAAGACCTGGCCCATCCCAGCAGCGCTAAGGGCTCTAGCAGAGCCCTAGAGTCCCGGGTAGCACTTGATCGGGGGAACCCCCTGAGGACAGCCTGACAGAGCACCCTGGGGGACATCACGGCTCTCAGAAGATCTAAGAGAGGCTTCCACAATTTCTGCTACATCACAGATCAGGCTCTGGAACCGGATTTTGATGCCCATCTTGGTCTATAGCTGAGCCAGTGACTTGGTGCCAGCTCCAAGTCTCACCTGAGACAGCAAACTCCAGACAACCTGCCTCAATCAATTGATGACAGTTGTTCTAATACGAGGTTGTGACGAAAGCCAACACTGAGGGTACCTACCGTGGGAGGCAGGACCTGTGCCCCCAGGGACTGACCCCAGTCGGTCCTCACCACAATACACACAAGGCAGAGGGGCTCAGAGGGGAGCTGTGGCCTGCCCAAGGTCATGTGGCTGGTTCCGTAACGGGACTGGGACCCATGACTTTGCTTGTTGAAAAAATAAATCAGGGGTAGAGGTGAAGGAAGCCCTGAACGCTTGTCCCAGCCTCCTTCTAAGACTGGCCCCCCTGCCTTCAGGTGCTCTCCCTGCCCCCAAGGGAAGCCATGGTTTATAACAGAAGCTACAGGGAGAAGGTAATACTTTACCCAAGGGAATGTCGACTTTTCTTTATGGTGACATTTTTGGCTCTGGGGAAACTAGACGGGAAGGAGGGCTTTCTCTGTGCTCTTCAGTTCATGCCACTTGGCACGTAAAAGAACGGACGGAAAGAGGCTGAGAAGTATGAGAGAAGCTTAGGATGCAGGCTGAGGGCTCAGTGGGGGGGTCGTGGATGGGAGCCTTGAGCAGCTGTCAGGGGAATAAAGGTTCTGAAGGGGGGCTGGGGGCACATAGGAGAGTAAACCCAGTAGAGCTGGGTTCTGCTCACCCAGCATCTATCCTGGTAAAAGAAGCCAGCATTGAGTGTGTGTGTGTGTGTGTGTGTGTGTGTGTGTGAGAGAGAGAGAGAGAGAGAGAGAGAGAGAACCCCATTCAGCCCACGGGGTTCAGCGGAACCAAGTGAGTACCACCTCTGGCTCCATTATAGCAAGAGATCTGGGCCACTCTGCTCTCTCCACGAATTCAGGGATGAGCATGTGACCACGATCTGGGCCAGTCACAGCGACACCAGAGACTTCCTTCAACTATTGCCAAAAGGCTCTCTTCCTGTTGGGGAGGCCATGCCAGAGGACGTAAGATGAGAAGATTTTAACCCGAAGGGGCCAGGGCAATCCATGCCACCTTGCGGGGAGATCCTGCCCGGGAGTGTCACATTGGAAGGCAGGGCCAACAGACACTCCCTTAGCACCTTGATCCAGCCATACCTGAAGTGTACTGGTAGACCTGTCATTTACCCAAGCTGATGTATTCTCACTCCTGCCTAATCCAGTTCGAATTGGGTTTTGTGTCACTTGTAACTGAATCTTAATTAAAGCGGTTGGGGAGGAAGCCTGGGCAGGGGAGGGGAAAGGCGCCCGTTGGGAAGAGCAGGGCCAGAACATGAGGTGCAGGGCCCTACCTGACTGGCTCTTGATATGGTAGGCTCAGCACCGGGCCTCTTGCTGGTGGTGCTCATGCCAGGACTTGGCTGGGCCCCCGGAGCCTTGATCCTTCCCTCCACGTGCATCTGGGCGTTTCCGTTGTCCATTGTGCCACAGCCAATGAGGGTACCGAGTGAGGGGCATCAGCTTCTGTGGTCCCACGGGAGAACTCCAATCAGAGTTCCGCCAAGCCCGTTACCTGAGCACCTCTTCCGCAGCCCGCGTGGACCCTGTAATACAGAGAGCCCGGCTCAAGGGGAGAGTCAGGGCCCGGCCCGCACCACAGGGGCAGGCAGCTGAAGCAAGAGCTCACCACACGCAATTTACCCACATGTTCTTCCTAATTCTCACAGAGACTCCGAGGAGCAAAGTCACTTGCCCAGGGTCCAATGCCAGCTAGTCCACAGAGCAGGAATTAAATCGGGGCCTGTTGGATCCCCCAGCATGCACTTTCTCCTACGCCCAGCATTTCCCAATGAGTGCTCTTTGGCCCTATTGTTGGTCCCATGAGGTACACCCAAAAAAAAAAAAAAAAAAAAGAGTTCTGAGGCCAAATGCGATTGGAAAGTGCTGAGTTAAAGTAGAACAGGCTCGGGGCGCCTGGGTGGCTCAGTCGGTTGAGCATACGACACTTCGGCTCAGGTCAGGATCTCACCGCTTGTGGGTTCGAGCCCCGCGTCGGGCTCTGTGCTGACAGCTCAGAGCCTGGAGCCTGCTTCAGATACTGTGGGTCCCCCTCTCTCTGCCCCTCCCATGCTCATGCTCTGTCTCTCTCTCTGTTTCTTAATAATAATAAATGTTAACAAAAAATTTTTTTAAAAAATAAATAGAACAGGCTCTGTGCTGCAGGATTTTTCAGAGCCTTTGATAGGCATATGAAATAGGCATTTAAAAAAATTTTTTAAATATTCACTTTTGAGAGATAGAGACAGAGTGTGAGTAAGAGAGAGGCAGAGAGAGAGAGGGAGACACAGAATCCGAAGCAGATTCCAGGCTCTGAGAGAGCCAGCACACAGCCCGACGCGGGGCTTGAACTCATGGACCGTGAGACCATGATCTGAGCCAAAGTCAGACACTTAACCGACTGAGCCACCCAGGCGCCCCTAAATTTGCATTTTAAAGAGTGCCCCCAGAATGTCACTGTTGTTACTGCTATAGATCAAAACTCCAAGTTCTTCTCGAGGTCAAGGAACAAGGTTGGGAACATCTGTCGTGGGAGCCCCAAGGTCTCCAATAGCAATAGGTAGTTCGCCAAAGCACCCTCCACCCTGCCCTGGACACATCCCTTTCTAAAGCCTTTCTTGGTGTCTCTCCCGCCTCTCCCCTCCAACCTCTTATTAGGCTGTATCACCAGGCCCTACACAGACCCCCAGCCTCTGCGCCTGCATCCCACTTCTCTGTCTCTCCAACACCCGCCCCCCCCAACCATTTTTCAACCTCCCACCTCGTCTCGAAGCTTCCAGCCACCTCAGCCCTACTTCCAGCTCTGAATTCCTCTGAAGCAGCACTAACACTATGTCTATGGGTGCATCAAAGACCCCTTTTTACTGTTACTGAGTTTCTAGGGGTAAATCCCACCCCCCAGGGTGACCCTGGGACCTTGAAGATCTTGATGGTCTTCACTGTAAATCACGGCGGCCCGGCCAACAGACACCGGAACCTTCTATTTGCTGGGGGGCCTTTGCAAGCCGTATTCCCGTATTCTCCTACCCGCTCTGTGAGATCACTGGGTTCAGCCCTGAGGCTCCGAGGAGCCCACCGTCTTGTCCAACACAACACAGCTAGTCTGCAGAAGACCTGGGTTCAGACCCAGGCCTGGGCGGCTCCCAGGCCTGCGTGTCTCACCACATTATCTTGCATCCAAAGAAGCCCGAGCCGCTCATTCCTTTACCTACGCAGCCAGCAGCTGTCTAAGGGACACGCGCCCAAGCTGGGCACAGCACCAGGGCCTGAGGCTACACTGGCTGTTCTGAAGGCTCTCACAGGTCACCGGGGGGCACAGAGCAGGTGCCCCCAACAGCCACGGCCCCCAATCCCCACTCTCTCCTCCTTTCCTCCCACCCCTACCCCCTCTGATCCTTCCTGCAGCTAGGCTGGCGCCCCTACAATGCAGATGAGACCTCCATCATGTGGGGTGCCCACCCCAGGCGCAGGGTCTGTCTCCCCAGGGTCTAGTGTCTCACTTGGTACAGGGAGGTCAGTGCTGTGACCAAGTCCCTCCCTCTCCCTTGGAAGTTGCTTGTTCCTCCTGTCTCTGTCCCATGAGGGCTCCCTGCACTTCCCCCTTTCCTCCGGGCATCCCTGCGCCAGGGGTGGGTGACCCATCTGGAGGACCACCCTCCAGACCCCCGAACACGCCCCCCATTGTCCTCTGTCTCCGCCTCAGAATCCTCAGGCCCCAATATTCCACACGCTGGAGTGTTATGGGGGAGGAGGCTCCAGAGGGGACCCGGCCCCCTCTCTGTCCCCACCTGGAACTCACAAACTCTGTGAGAATCTGAACGAGGGGACGCCCCCCAACCCTGGATCCCCAATCCTAGCAGAAGGACATGGAATCTGAGGACAAAACTGAGGGAGGCGGGTGGCACATACAGACGATGATCAGAGCACTTGGTGCCTTCTCTTTTTGTCCATGGCTTTGTGGAGATTTCATTCACATCCTATTAATTATTAATTAATTCGTTTTTTAAATTTTTATTTATTTTATTTTTGAGAAAGAGAGAGAGCAGGCAAGCTGGGGAGGGGGAGAACGAGTGAGTGAGTGAGTGAGTGAGCGAGCGAGAGAGAGAGAGAGAGAGAGAGAGAATCCCAAGCAGGCTCCACATTCAGCACAGAGCCCAATGTGGGGTTTGATCCCACAGCTGTGAGATCATGACCTGAGCCAGTATCGAGTCACATGCTCAACGGACTGAGCCACCCAAGCGCCCCACAGTTCTCCCATTTAAAGTGTACAATTCAAGGGGGCCTGGGTGGCTCAGCCGGTTAAGCATCCGACTCTTGATTTTGGCTCAGGTCATGATCTCACGGTTCATGAGTTCAAGTCCCACATTGGGCTCTGTGCTGACAGTGCAGAGCCTGCTTGGGATTCTCTCTCTCAAAATAAATAAATGAACTTAAAAAAAATAAAGTGTATAACTCAATGGCTTGTAATATATTCACAGAATTGTTTGACGATCACCCCAATATTGGAACAACTTTATCACCCTGACAAGAAACTGCACACCCCTTAGCCATCACCTCAATCCTCACACCCCACCCCAGCCCTAGGCAACCGCTAATCTATTTTCCGTCTAGGACATATGCCTGTTCTGGACATTTCATATAAAAGGACTCATACAATACATGGTCCTTGGTGACTGGCTTCTTTCACTTGGGAAAATGCTGTCAAGATTCACTCCCTTTTGTGGCCAACATACTGTATTTTGTATATCCATTTATCAGTTAATGGACATTGTGTGTTTTTATTTTTTTTGGCTATTATGAGGAATGCTGCTATAAACATTCATGTACACATTTTCGTGCAAATACACGTTTTCATTTCTCTTGAATATACAGCTAGGAAAGTAATTGCTGGGTTATAAGCTAACTTTATGTTTAGTTTCTTGGGTAATTGCCAGATGGTTTTCCAAGGGGGAGGCATCATTTTACAGTCCCAAATGCAGTGTAGGACTTTTCTACATCCTGACAAACACTTGTTATTATCTGCCTTTTTAAATTCTAGCCGTCCTAGTGGGTGTGGGTATGAAGTAGAATCTCACTGTGGTTTTGGTTTGCATTTCCCAGATGACTGATGAGGCGGAGCCCTATCTTTCTTTCAATTTATCTATTTACTTTTTTAAGTGATTTTTTTTTGAGAGAGAGAGAGAGAGAGAGCAAGCAGGGAGGGGCAGAGACAGAGGGAGACACAGAATCTGAAGCAGCTCCAGGCTCTGAGCTGTCAGCACCGAGCCCGACGTGGGGCTTGAATTCACAAACCGTGGGATCATGACCTGAGCCAAAGTCAGACGCTTAACCAACTGAGCCACCCAGGCGCCCCTAAAAGATTTTATTTTTAAGTAATCTCTAAGCTCAATGTGGGGCTCAAACTCACAACCCTGAGATCAAGGGTTGCATGCTTTTCTGACTGAGCCAGCCAGGCGCCCCGTGGTGGGCATCTTTCCATGTGCTTATTGGCTATTCATATATCTTCTTGGGAAAAGTGTCTACTAGAGTCTATTATTCATGTATAAATTGGGTTATTTGTCTTTTTACTATTGAACAGTAAGAGTTCTTTATATATTCTAGATGCAAGCCCCTTGTCAGATATATAATTGGCAAGATTATTCTCTCATGATGTACATTGTATTTTCACTTGTCCTTTGAAGCAAAAAAGTTTTAAATTTTATTCAAGTCTTATTTATCTATTTTTTCTTTTTTAAAAAAATGTTTATGTATTTATTTTGAGAGGGAGCAAGAGAGCGCGAGCAGGGTAGAAGGGCAGAGTGAGAGAGGGAGAGAATCCCAAGCTGCCTCCATGCTCAGTGCAGAGCCTGATGCATGGCTTGATCCTAGGACCATGAGATCACAACCTGAGCTAAAGTTAAGAGTCTGACATTTAACCAAATGAGCCATCCAGCCACCCCTGTCTATTTTTTATTTTGTTGCTTGTGCTTTTAGTGCCGTTTCTAAGAATCCATTAGATTCTTTTTTATTAGAACACAAATTCAAGGTCATGAAGATTTAGGTCTATGTTTTCTTCTAAAAGCTGTGTAGTTTCAGGTCTTACACTTAGACCTAGGATCTATTTTTAATTCATTTTGTATATGGTGTGAGGTGGGGATCGAACTTCATTCTTCTGCATGTGGATACCTCAGCACCATTTGTTGAAAAGACTATTGTTTCTCTATTGAATTGTTTTGGCACACTTCTAGAAAGTCAACAGACTGTAAATGTGAGGGGTTATTTCTGGATTTTCAGTTCTATTCCACCGATCTATACGTGCCTCCTTACTTCAGTACTATACTATCTCAATCACTGTAGCTTTGTAGTAAGTCTTGAAACCAGGAAGTGTGAGTTCTCCAACTTTGTTCTTTTTCAAGATTGTTTTGTTATTGAGTGCCCTTTTAAAAGTGGTTTCCCTATCTGAGAAGTGGGGGAAATTTCTCTTAGAAATGTCTATGATGGAAGAAAGATACAGCAGAGAAAGATGATAAGTGACCTATGATATATATTTCAGGAGGCCACGAAGGACAGCTATCCACAGCAAACCCGCACCCTGGCCCTGGCCCTGCCAGAAAGCATCTGGATGAATCAGCAAGATTTTCCTTCCCTGCTCACTTCCTCATGCTTGGGATGGGCTCTATCTGAGCTTACATATACTCTGCTTGTTGGGTTGAATTGTTTGTTTGGTAAATAATGTAATTAACCTGAGAGTAGATAATTGGTCCAATTACTGTCTGCAGCAGAGGCGTGGGAAGGCATTTCAAGAATGTCCAGCTATGAGGCTGGGATTTGAGAATACGGCAAGGGACTGTTTGGCTTCCTCCAACTCAAGGACAGTGTGGTTTCCCTGGGCTTGTCACTGTTTCAGTGGCCTCCATCACACCATGGAGAGAACAATCCTTGCCCTGCCCACCTCACGGGGATTTTCATGTCCATGTAACATCTTCCAGAGAGCCTTCCCTGACTTCCCAAGTCTGAGTTGGGTCTCTCTTCTCTTGGTGCCCACAGCCCCTGTGAATTCCTCCATCCTAGCACTTCCCACTGTGCATTGTAAATGACTCTTTTTCTCTCTGCCTCTTCTGGTCTGTGAGCTTGATGAAGGCAAGAGCTGGACTGGCTTCATCTCTGTGGCCCCGGCACCCAGCACCCGGCAAAGGGTAGGTGTCAGTTCCTGTCTTTGTTAGACGGAACTGAACTGAACGTGTTCTGAACACATTGTAAGGTCTGGCTGCCCCTGGCATGGAGTGATGCTTCCCTTCGAGGTTCATGAGAGGAAGACTTCCTACCTGTGGCGGTCACATGGCGAGGCCAAACAGTCACCGTGGGCTCCCTTCATGCTGCTTGCCTTCCAGAGTGGAAGTGATAGAGCTCACTGCTGATTACGGACACCACCCCAAAGTTCAGTTCTTGAGAGCTGGTCCTAGATGCTCTCCCAGCTGGACATTCTCTAACCCAACGAGTCCTGGTGCTTTACTCCTTGGATACCCAGTTTTCCCCTGTGTTGTTCAGTACATATTGATGCAAGGAGTCAGAGTGTGAATACAGGGTCCTCAGGTGACAGGGACAGACAGGGTCCTTCATTCAAGGGGCTCTCAGTCTGGTGGGGGAGCAGTCACATAAATCGCATGGTGAGAACGTGAAGGGGTAAGATTGTCAGTGTGGGAACACGCCCTCCCTGCCCCTCTCGACATCTCTCCCCCACCACCTTTGAAGGGAAGTTCTCTCTTTGCCATTCCAGGATGTAAGGAAAATGAGAGACAAGATTAAAGAAGTAGGAAGAAGAAATCTCATTCTCTGGGTCATTTCTCAATTTCTCTGTTGGGGAGAATCAGGGTAATGAGCAAAGTTGAAATTAGAGGTTAAATCCATTCACATAAAGAGAAATTAACTTCACCACCACCAGAATGGCTGTGATCAAAGAAAGTGGAAAATAAGTATGGGTAAGGATGTGGGAGAATCGGAACCCTTGTTCATTGCTGGTGGGAACATAAAATGGTGTAGCCACTATGGAAAATAGTTCAGTGGTTCCTCAGAAAGCTAAACAAAAATTACCACATGGCCCGACAAATCCACCTCTAGATATATATACTCAAGAGAATTCAAAACAAGGACTCAGACATATCAGCATCATTCACAGTAGCCAAAGGGTGGAAACAACCCAAATATCCATCAACAGATAAATGGATAAAGAAAATGTGGAATATCCACACAAAGGAATATCATTCAGCCCTCAAAAGGAATCAAATTCTCATAGATGCTATGACAGGAAGGAACCTTGAAAATATTATACTAAGAAATAAACCAAGTAAGTACAAAGGACTGATACTGTATGATTCCAGTTTTATGAAGTATCTAGAACAGGCAAATTCACAGAGACGAAAAGTAGAATAGAGGCTACCAGGGGTTGGGGGGAGCGGAGAAATGGGGTGTTATTGCTTAATGGGTACAGAGCTTCTGTTTGGGATGATGGAAAAAGTTCTGGAAATAGTGGTGATAGTTACATGCAATACTGTGTATGTACTTAATTCCACTGAATCACACACTTAAAGATGGTTAAAATGGTAAAGTTTATGATATGTATATTTTACCACAATAAAAAAGATCTTTTTTGTTGTTTTTTAATTTACTTTTGAGAAAGACAGTGCGAGAGCATGGGGGAGGGACAGAGAGAAAGGGAGACAGAGAATCCCAAGCAGGCTGTGTGCTGTCAGTGCAGAGTCCCATGCGGGGCTTGAAGCCATGAACCATGGGATCATGACCTGAGCTGAAATCAAGAGTTGGATGTTCAACCGACTGAACCATCCAGGTGGCCAGATAAAAAAGATCTTTTTTAAAAAATATATATTTATTTATTTTGAGAGCCAGCATGCGAGCAAGCTGGGGAGGAGCAGAGACAGAGAATCTCAATCAGGCTCTGCACTGTCAGCACAGAGCCCAACTTGGGGCTTGATCTCACCAACCGTGAGATTATGACCCGAGCTAAAATCAAGAGGCTGACGCTTGACTGGCTGAGCCATCCAGGGGTCCCTAAACAAGATCTTTTAAGACGGTAGATTAATTCTATAATAAAGAACTTGTACAGAGTGGGTAAAAGGAGAGAGAGGGAGGAGAGGGGAGATGAGGGTGGAGCAAAGATTTGGGATCAGCTGTGCTCCACCTAGGACCCTGCACATTGTAAGCACTTACTAAATAATTGTGGAAGAAAGGGGAGAACGTACAGGAAAAGAAGGCATTTGGAGAATTTGACTATGTTTGGACAATATGCATCCCCATAACATTCTGTGAGAAATTCGAGCTAGGACTGGGATTCTTTTCTTTTAATGTTTATGCATTTATTTTGAGAGAGAGAGAGAGAGAGAGAGAGAGAGAGAGAGAGAGCGCGTGCGATCGAGTGGGGGAGGGGCAGGGAGCGAGGGAGAGAGAGAATCCCAAGCCGGCTCGGTGCCGTCAGTGCAGAGCCCTACTTGGGGCTAGATCCCAGGAACCGTGAGATCATGACGTGAGTCGAAATCAAGAGTCAGAGGCTTAACCCACTGAGCTACCCAGGCGCCCCCTTTTTAAGGGGGGATTGTTTTTAATTACTTATGTTAGTAAACTGTCCTCTTTGTTGAGTCTAGGCCACACTGGGTCCCAGGCACACGGTGGGTTAGAGTAAGGGTCGGCGGTCAGGCCATCCCCCTTAATGCCGGGTCAGGTAAGCATTTCTCAAGCAGGAGTAGCCTCAGGGAATCTTCTGGAGTTCGGAGAAGGAAGGACATTCTGGAGGAGCCGAGGGAAGCACAGGCTGGAGGAGAGAGAGGCGTCAGGGTGAGCTGTGAGGTAGACCCAGCTTGGAATCTCAGCCAACTCGGCCCAGGTGTATGATGGGGACGCCCCACAACCGGATTGCAGGCGGGGCTGTACCCAAGTTTGTCCCCGCTGCCCAGGAGGCCTTGCCTCAGCTGGAAGCCAGTCCCCGGGGGTCTTGGACCGCCTCACGCGGGCTCTAGAATCCGTCCGCCGCATGTCTTGAGCCAGAGCGGCCAGCAGGGGGCGCGCGGGCGACAAACGGGCCGAGGCCCGCAAGCCGCCGCTCTAGCCTGACCCGGGTCATAGAGTCGCCCCGCTTCCGGCTCCGCGGCGGGGGGGAAAGGGCCGGAAGTCCGGCGGGCTCCGGGCGTCGAGATGGAGGAGGGCGAGTACGAGTCGGTGCTCTGTGTCAAGCCGGAGGTCCACGTCTACCGCATCCCGCCGCGAGCCACCAACCGTGGTTACAGGTGAGGGCTCGCCGCCCGCCCAGCCCAGGCTAACCCCGATTTAACCCCTTCCCCGCCGGCCGACACGCCCACTTGGGAGCCGAGGACGGCCCCGGCGGGTGTAGGGGGAGAGGCGGGAGGTACTGCTGCGGCTTCTCCCGGTTCGAGGCCAGAGCAGGGAGAGGGACGCAGACTTTGGGCCGTCTCAGCCCGACGCACGGGGCTCGCTCCCGGCGCGCGGAAGACGTTAAAGCCGTGTCTAGCGTGTGGGCTGCCGGCTACCCTAAAAGTGGTTGGGAGTGGGGGTGTCACAGACCTTTTCTTCCAGCTCTAACTGGCCTCAAGGGAACCTTGAACAGCCCGAAGGGGGGAGGGGTTCTATCTCAGGCGGAAATCCCCAGGGGAAGGAAGGGAGCGGAGAACCGGCCAGAATGACCCGTCCGAGCTGTAAGCGGATGGCCAAAGCCCAGGGACCCCTCCCTGCCCAGCCCCTTGGCGCGAACCTCAGGCCCTGTCACAGCCTGTGGCGGTTGGGAGGTGTCCGTCCTCCCTTCTCCGGTGATAAACAGGTGCTCGTGGCGTCAGGAAGGGAACGCACGACAGTGGGGATTGGGAGGAGACTTCCTTTCACGGTATCCTTTTTTTGTGCGGTTTGCGCTTTGGCACCATGTGTGTGCATCACCTATGAAAAGAAGAAGAAGGAAAGATGTACCTGTTACAGACGACCTGATCTGTGGCTGTTTTGTGCCCCTGGGGCGGGGGTGGGGTCACTCTTGAAGGCGGTGTTCGTGTAAGTTATTTGGAAATACAGGAGTGGCCTGCACGGCAAGGATGGTGGCGCGTCGGCGTCTCTGGCCTTCTGTTCCCCAACAGTTGTGTTAACACAGACCCGTAGCTGATTTGCTGGAGAGCAGAGGATTTTCCTGAACACCCAAGAGATCCGCGATGTCACTTAAAAAGAGTATATGAAAGCAACAATAGAAACGATTACAAAAACATTCAGCCTCTGTCATCAAACTGGAGGTGGGACACCGAACGGGGGATCTACTGCGATCCCCGTAAGTAGGATGGGCTTTGTCCCTGCTGGTCCCCCCAGAGCGTGAGTCTCCCAAGTGTCAGGGCCGGCTGGTGTGGCGTAGAGGAAGCTCGCAGCCCCTGCCCTTCACCCTCAGAGCTCTACTTGGCTTGACTCCAAGGCCTGTGTGGCCCCGCTATGAGGAACTGAAACGGAGTCCGCCGACTTGCGACTTGAGAGCCTGCGTTTGTGTGGACAGCCTGTGTCCACGTGACGGTGCCGCTCAAGTCCTGACTTGTGCTCAGGGGCTTCCAAGAAAAGCCTCTCGGGAACACCCAAGGTTCTTGGTATTTCGGGGTTTTACTAAACTGCTTCTCAGAAGTAAAACGTAAAGTTACCGTAGCTTTAAAAGTCCCCCTAGAAGCCATTGTGATAGGTCCGTGGTGGCCTGCAGTTCTCTCCGCCCTAGGACACCTGTGAGATTCTGTTTCTTGAACAGCCATCCCCGTTTGCTCACACGGAGGTTGCTCTTTTTTCTCTTTCTCCTAATTATTGCTCCCTCCCTGCCTTTCCTTGAAGATCGTCTCAGTGGTCCCCAGTGGTCACTCTGGCCGGTGCAGCCTGGCAGTGTCTTAAACAGCAGGGCCGGGGGCACCTGGGGGGCTCAGTCAGTTGAGCATCTGACTTCGGCTCAGGTCATGATCTCACCGCTTGTGGGTTCGAGCCCCAGGTTGGGCTCTGTGCTGACAGCTCGGAGCCTGGAACCTGCTTCCGATTCTGTGTCTCCCCCTCTCTCTGTCCCTCCCCTGCTCATGCTCTGTCTTTCCCTGTTTCTCAATGATAAATAAGCGTTAACCAAAAAAAAATTTTTTTTAAAAAACCCGCCTGGGTGGCTCAGTCAGTTAAGCGTCTGCCTTCTGCTCAGGTCGTGATCTCACGGTTCCTGAGTTCGAGTCCTGCATTGGTACCTCTGCTGTCTGTGCAGAGCCCACTTCAGATCCCCTGTCCCCTCCCTCCCCCCCCCCGCTACTCTCCTGCTCGCTCTTTTCCTCTCTCTCTCTCTCTCTCTCTCTCAAAAATAAATATACTCAACAAAAAAAAAAGAAAGAAAACTGGAAGTCCTACTTCAGAGAAGGTCTCTGTAGTCTAGACCTGGGGTCAGCAAACTGCGACCCACTGTGTTTCTGAATGTCTCATGAGCTAAGAATGGTTTTTACGTTTTTAAGTCGTTGGGGAACATTAAAAAGAATATTTCTTAATTGAAAATTATACGAGATTCGGGTTTTTAGTGTCCATAAAGCTGCACTGAAATACAGTCACACTCAGCAGAGAGCATTCAGTTAAAATACTTAAAGCCCCAGCACGCTCACGTACGATTTATGACGCTTTCACACTCAAAACCACAGCGTGAGGGGTTGTGACGGGGATGGCATGGCCCTTTTCAGAGGAGGTTTGCCAACCTCTGGTCTAGAGCAGGCAGCCCGGGTGCCCTTCCCATTCCTGTCCCCAGCGCTGGAGTGATGGAGCAGGGGCCTCTAGCAGAGGCTCAATGGTTTTTGTCCCCTTAGGGCCGCGGAGTGGCAGCTGGACCAGCCATCGTGGAGTGGCCGGCTGCGGATCACTGCAAAAGGGCAGGTGGCCTACATCAAGCTGGAGGACAGGACCTCAGGTAATGGCAAGGGAGGCCCTCGTGGGGCTGAGATGCCACACCTCCCACTCTGTCAAGGGACAGGCAGCCCGGCCCTGGCCAGCCCACTCAGGGGTCATGGGAACCGACCCTGGAAATCAGGCCCCACTGTACCTTTAAACTGTCTCCATTCCTCCCACCCTTTAATTGTAGAAACCACTCTCTCCAGGTGTAAAGGGGAGCATTATTTGACAGGTGCCTATTTTTCCTTAAGAAAATACAAATTTTGGAGCCCAGGGAGAGGAGGCCTGCAGGTTGGTCCCAAGGAGGGGGCCCCAGAGTTTGCCCCGAAGACGAGCTGGGGGAGGACTCAGAGCCCTCGGCGGGTGAGCTCTGCCGCTCACTCAGGAATTCTGTTTCTCAATAAATGGTAGTTCCCCGGACTGACCACGCCTATGAGCTGAACGAGCCGGAAACTGTCCTGCTCAGCTCTTTCTGTGGTGAAAGGACAAGCCAGGCCGGGCCGAGTCGGGATCGGCTGGCAGATGTCCCCTTAGGGGAGATCTGGAAGTCCTCTGCCAGTAGTGCCTGGGGGCGCCGTGGAGGGCATCTCGGCCTGAGATGGCCCAGCCCCTGGAGCGTGGGTCGGGCACGGCGCCTGCTCGGTTGGGGGCCCCAGCCTTCTGTCACTTCTCCAACATGTAGCGATTGTTTTTGGTGGGGCGGGATACAGTGTCAGGAGTCATGGGCCAAACGGGCTGCGTCTCCTCGGAGCTGTGTCACTTGTGTCTGAGCTGTGAGACCTGGGGCGTGCCACGTGACCTCTCAGGCCTTGGCCTCCTCTGTGAAATGGGGATCGCGTTAGCTCGTATGTCACAAGGTTGTTGGAAATGTGAAGTGAGCACAGACTTAGCCAGTTGCTTTGTGAACTACAAGGTGACCCAAAGCATCGATTTGTTCCGGAGCGTGGAGTTGGCAGGTCCTGGCTGCAGAGGAGGTTGACAAGACAGCTGCCACGTGAAGCCAAAGAACTCTGGCTGTGAGGCTCGCTGCCATGTCCCGGGTCACATCCCAGGGGATGGCAACACCGGCTTTCTGGGAGCCTTGGGAGCTGACTTTAGGGTGACCGGCGAGCATAACAGCAACTGCTTAGAGCCGAGCCTCCCCCGTGGGGGCCACTCCACTCCACCCGCTTCACTTGGGGTCACGCCCACTGGGTCTTCTTTGTCTCTGATTCTGCAGTCATTTCAGGCCAGGGTTTCTCAGCCTCAGTGCTAGTGACATGTAGGCCAGGTGAGTGTTGTGGGCTGTTAAGTCAAATTTAAGATACTTAGCAACATCCTTGGCCTCTGTCTACCAGATGCCAGTAGCACCCCCCACCCCCCAAGTTGTGAACACCAAAAATGTCTCCACACGTGGCCACAGCTCCCCTGGGGGAAAGGTGAGCAAAATCACCCTTGGTGGAGAATTGCTGCTCCAGGTCGAAGGCAGCATCCAGGTGAATTCCAGATGCCGGGGACTCACCTAGGGGGTCAGAGAAATGATCGAGAAGCTACAGACTTCAGGAACACCGATTCCGGTCCCCTCCGAACCAGCATTCAGTAGTAAATCCTTGGTCGAGTACTGAACACGTGAGCAGAGATCAGCACTTGCGGAAGTGACGCGGGTCCAGAATGTCCCCAAAGGTTGTGCTGTGCTAGGGCCTGAAGACCCAGAGCGACAGGGATGCATTTCGCAAGTGCTCCTTTTAAGAGCAGTGGCTCCTTTGTCCTGGGTCCGCTGCTTTGGATCCTTCTGTGGGTGCCCAGACCCTCTTTCCACGGGGTTCACCAGCCCGTCTGCAGTCCTGCCTCCAGTAGCAGGCCTTTTCTGAGGTTGCGCCGGATCTGGACCAGGGCCTGCCTGCTCCCGGGCCCTTGAGTGCAGATGGGCAATGGCATGGGTGAGGCAGGTAGGCTCTAGCCCAGCCCTCCCACGGCAACTGAGTTCTGGCATTACCGGAGCTTTAGATTTTAAGAGAAGCCAGAAACCTGGACTGTTTTACATGTAATTTGGTTTTGAAACGTTTGGCAGTTTAATATTACAAATATTAAAACTGGGCCGTATCTGACCTCTAAGCCACCTCTGACGTAAACCTTTCCTCGCTTACGTTTCTTGTGTCTTCTGGTCCGTTGGAATAGATGGGACTTGAAATCCCAAGTAAGGTTTGCCTATCTGCCTTCCAGGGAAAAGGCTCCAGGGGTGTGGTAGACATGCCAGGCGGGAAGGGGGCTCTGGGCTCACCCTGACTTGTGCTTCCAGGGGACCTCTTCGCTCAGGCCCCGGTGGAGCAGTTCCCAGGCACAGCCGTGGAGAGCGTGACGGACTCCAGCAGGTACTTCGTCGTCCGCATCGAAGATGGAAACGGTGCGTGCGGGTGTTGGGGGCTCCCCCTGCCGAGAAAGGCTTCCTCCGCCTCTGGCAGGTGGGACCAATCCTGTGCTGTCCCCCAGGGCGCCGGGCCTTTATCGGAATTGGCTTCGGGGACCGCGGAGATGCCTTTGACTTCAACGTTGCGTTGCAGGACCATTTCAAGTGAGTGGTTCCAGGACACGCATGCTCGTGCCTCCCCCCTTCTTTCCCCAGCTTAGGGTGGTCGTGTGTGAGTCACGTGCTGGCAGGGCCTCGGGGGGCTCCCTGGTCCTGTGGGGCAGGCTGCCTTCTGCTTTCATGTCCTCTCCTTTTCCCAGGGTCAGCTGGCCCAGCCTCGGGGGTGCCATCCTTCTCCCGTACCAGGCACCAGGGCTGCCAGAGGCCATGCGAGGCTCCGGTGGCCTTGCAGAGCCCGTTCCCCCATGGTGCGATCCGAGGTCACCCACCAGGTGTCCTGGGAGCCCTTCCTAAAGCTAGGAGACAGCACAGGGAGGGCTGTGCCCCTGCCACCTGCAGGCCCTCCTCAGCGCTTCCCTGACCTGGCGTCCCTGCGTGGCTGTGGATGGGTATCGGGTGGGGGTCGGGGGGACCTGTGTGTTGCTCTCTACCTCCTGGGCATCTGTCTTTTCTTCCCACCTACCTTATGCGTCCTTGGGCGCTGGGTGAGGATACATAGTCTTAGTTCTCAGGCCAGGTGCTGAGGAGGATGGGGCCGGGTTCTCAGATTTCCTAAAGACGAGCGTCAGGACCACCGCGTACATAGATGAGCTCACTGAATTTTCCTAGTGGTCCTTACGACTCACAGGCTTGTCATCCCATTTTGCTGAGGAGGTCATGGATGTGCACGCGGCTACTTATGTGACAGAGTCAGGATTTGAATTCAGGTCCAACTAGCAAGCCCGCGTGTGCTTTTTCTGCGGGGCACCTGGTCTCATCTTCACCTCTTTCTTCCTGTTCTCTCCCCAGGTGGGTGAAACAGCAGTGTGAGTTTGCGAAACAAGCCCAAAACCCCGACCTGGGCCCCAAGTTGGACCTGGGCTTCAAAGAGGGCCAGACCATCAAGCTCAACATCGCGGTGAGTCCCACCCTCACTTGGCTTTGTGGGCCAGCACCCAAGCTCGGCCCAGAGCCCTTCCCTCTTCTCCCACAGTTCGGTTCCCATCGGTCGAGCCGTTACTTGTTGAGCGGCTGCCTTGTGCCGGGTCCTGGGGTGAGCGAGAGGGCTCAGCGTCATGGAGCTCAGAGTTACAGGGAGATGGACGAGTCGAGCTGTGATCACAACCTGGCAGGGGAGGGGATGTGCTCAGGGCCGCGAGCTCCTAGAGGAGGGGCACGCATCCCGGAGCTTGGGGAAGCCAGGAAGGCTTTCTGGAAGAAGCAGTCAGAGCCTTCTGCTCTGGGCAGCAGGCGTTGAGGTGGATGCTGGGAGTCATGGGCAGTGTCTGCTAGTGGGGGTGTCCTGACACCCCGTGTCTTCGTCCTAAGCTGCCCGGCGTCTGGGGCTGTCCCCTCATTAGCTCCTGTTGAGAGTGGGAAAAAGTAGTGCTGGGCTGGGTGGCCAAGGCTCGGTTCTCACCCGGCTGCAGGGAGCGGGGTTGGAGTGATTTGGGGGAACCAAGGACCAAATGGAAATGTTTTTTGCAGAAACTTTGTAACCCTAAAATAATGCTCTTCCTCTTTACTTACACTGTCTCTTTCTCCTCTTTTCTGCTTCATGCTGGTGATGATTTGGGACCCTTGAAGTTGGCCAGCTGGCCCTTAAGAGAAAATACCGGTCATGTCCAGTGGACTGGTTGGGATGTGACTCCTCTCTTGCTGGGAGGGGACTAGCACTTAATGAGCCTCAGCTGTGTGCCAGGTAGCGTTCTCAGGCACTTACGTGATGCAGACGTTCTCCCGTTTTACAGGCGAGGAAATTGAGGCTTAGAGAGATTAAGGGACTTGCCCAGGTCACAGAGCTGGAAGGGACCAGCACAGCTGAACTCTCCCTGAGGGCTTCAAGGCTGTGGTCTTAGCGCTGGAGTAAGCTGCCACTCTCCTTACAAGGTGGGGACTGTGTCTTCATCCTTGTAACCAGCACTGGTTTCTGGCTCACGTTAGGATTCAGGTTTTGGGGATTTTTTAAGGTCTTATTTGAAGTATGATATGCGTACAGAAAAACGCACACTTATACACGTAGAAGTTGGTGAAGTTTTGAAAACCAAACGTACCCACGCAGACTAGCCCCGGATCAAGGAGCGGAGATGATCAGCACTCTGGCCCCCTCCACAAGCTCGAATAGCCACCGTCCTGAGGTTGAACGCCCTACGTTTTGTTTGTAACTTTGATGAACGAATCCTACACTCTGTGCTCTCATGTGTGTGGCCTCTTTCCTTTACCCGCCGTAGCATCGGTGAGAGCCTCCATTTTGTTGCACATAGCTTGTCCGTTGTCCCTGTGGTGGCGTGTTTCATCATGACAGTGTGTCCCCGTGTTCCCGTCAACCGGTGGTGCACATTGGCATAGTTGCCAGTTTGGAGCTGTTACAAATGGCGCGGCCGTGAACGTGCACGCGAGGATGCGTTCCCGTGAGGTCTGTTTCCTGGAGGGGAATTGCCGGGTCATCCGTTCGCATGCTCCGCTTTATAGTCTTCGAAACCATTTTCCCAAGTAGTTTTTTCCCAGTTTACGCTTCCACGGGTGTTCTGGGTGTTCCCTGTCCTTGGCACTGACATTCTACGTTTTAGCCATTCTGGAGGGTGTGTAATGACATAGCACTAGTTTTGATTAGTAGTTTTGATTTGTAGTTCCCCGATGATTAATGAAGCCAGTGCAGAGTCTTAAAATTAAGTGTATTTGGGTATAGCTCCAGAACTGTGGCACCTTGAGTGCTGTTCGTTAACAGTGAGAGTGACCGTCTTGTGGTTATACAGACGTCTGGGGCTTGGGGGCCGCCTTGGCCCTCCCCGTGGGGTTTTCCGGTGGGGGTGGGACCCCAGCAGAGCTGACTGGCTTGCGTTCCTCTCCTCTCTTTAGAACATGAAGAAGAAGGAAGGAGCAGCCGGGACTCCCCGAGCCCGGCCCGCCAGCACCGGGGGCCTGAGCCTGCTTCCCCCGCCCCCAGGGGGGAAAGCCTCCACCCTGGTCCCTCCCCCTGGTGAACAGCTGTCTGCGGGGGGATCCCTCGGCCAGACCGCAGTTGCTCCCAGTTCAGGTCAGTGCTCCGGAGTAACCGTACTTGCTGCTAAACCTGCCCCCGTGGCTTCCTCTCCCCCCCGGTGGCTGGAGCCCCGTGGCGTTCCCTCCTGCGCTCACACTGACCCATCATTTGGTACCCGTATGTGACAAACTGGAAGGGGAGCACCACAGAGCCAGTCCTGCTCAGACTGGGTCAGGGCCTCCTCCGTTCTCTGATGCCCGCCACTGACCCCCTTGGTGCCTCTGTCTACCCCCGGTGGGCAGGGGGTGCAACTTGTTCGTGGCTGTGAGATCATCCGCGCGTGGCTTCTTGACTCTCAGGCTGCTCAGTGTTTGTGGAGTGGGTGGGTGACGGAGACACAGTCTGCTCGTGTCGGCTGCTCATACCTAGTAGGAGAGAGGAGTCATGGACGCAAAGATCACACGTGTGGGTCCACATCCTACCAGCCAGCAGGGTGTGGGGAGGCGTCATGGAAAAGGTGGGATCGAACTGGGCCTCGAAGGAAGGAGTTTGGGGCAGGGGGTGCTTGGCATTGCAGAGAGAGAGAAGAGTGTGAATGGAGCTCAGATTTTTGAGAGAGAGAGTGCACGTGAGAGTAGGGGAGGGGCAGGGAGAGGGGGAGAGAGAGTCCTAACCAGGCTCCACATTGTCAACACAGAGCCCAGTGCAGGGCTCCATCCCACGAACCGTGACCTGAAATCAAAAGAGTCAGACGCTCAACCTACTGAGCCACCCAGGTGCGCTAAGGCTCAGATTTTTAAACATCTGGCATATTTAAGGTTGTGGATGTATCATAAGTCTGCCAAGGTGAGTGGTGGGAAATGAAACTGGGAATTTAGTTTGGAGCAAGCTCCTTGGTAAGGCCCTCAGGGTGCTGGGAGGCTGAGAGGCAACACCTGAAGCATGCTGTGCTGGTGCTTGTTCTGAAGTGGAAGGAACGCCTTTTGGAGACTCCAGGATTCCGGAAGTTCGAAGTTCGCGCCTATTACCAGCTGCTGATAGTGCAGGGGAGCTAGCCCATTTCCTTGGCCTCCCCACCCTACCCGCCCAGCCTGGCTGGGTGCCCCTGGCCTTGCCCAGGCCAGGTGATTGTCACCAGCCCACTTTCTCCACCCAGATCTCACCAGGTTCTGGCGGGGCAGGATCTAGGATCTAGACAGGAATCCTGCTTTCGTTCTCTCTTAAGGGGGTGGACATCCACTTCCCTATCTGGAGATCAGGCTTCCAGCCTCAGCCTTGTGGGGAATTCCCAGCCCAGCAGCAGGCAGGAGTAGCAGTCCGTGAGCCCCTGCCCGACACCAGGAACTATTCTTTTAGCATTGTGTAGGACTACCTACCTTGGCATCACCAGGGACAGGGGCAGACATCACCAGGGACAGGGGCAGGAATGTCTGCGTTTAATGTTCTGTCCTGGGGTCTGAGAGCACCATGCTCCTGCTCTCAAGGGCTGTGTTCTAATGTGCCAGACAGGCAAATTAGCGTGTCTCCAGACGAAATGGTGTCAGATAGGGCCCCCTCCCACCGCGCACCCCCCCCCCCCCAGGTAGTTTAGTTGGTCAAGCATCTGACTCCTGTTTCCAACTGTTCGTGTTGGCAATCTGCCTATAATTTACCACCTCCTGCCCTGGCTTCTTGAATGGAGAACGTCCGCCAAAGATGCCAGGTCATCTTCACGTAGAGCCCTCAGTCCAGTGTCTGGACCAAGGGGATGAAAAAGTTATGCTCCAGACATGCGGCAAGTGCTGGGACCCGAACTGGTTACGGTTTGGGGAGAGCCTTCTAGAAGAAGCCACAGAAGCTGGTATCTGTGTGTACCTCTTCATCGAGGGAGGGGGCACGATGGGGCCACGGGGCCCGTTGCCGTGCTTTCCTGGCACCTCTCGCAGCGCTAACCGTCCCTTCCAAGGGCCCTGAGCCTGCTACCCTCTACCTTCCCACCAATTTGCTATGTGTACTCTGCTCTGGGCTGGGAGATCAGATACAACCGGCCCTCGAGGGTTTAGTTTTACAGCCCGCCCAGTGCTTAAGCAGTGCTTTAAAGTGCACTATCTTCCAAACCCCATCACAGTCCGTGTGACTTCATGCACATTCCTCAAGTCTCGGTTCCCTTATCTCTCAAATGGCGACAATAACAGTGTTGACTTCACAGAACTGGTCTGTTTTGTTTTTAGTAGGCTCCACCACACCCAGCATGGAGCCCAACTCAGGGCTTGAACTCGTGGCCCTGGGATCAAGACCTGAGCTGAGCTCAGGTCAGCCTCGGGTATGGGTGGTGGGTGAGGTGCGTCTCCTCCTCACTGGCACCCTCCCCTCCACCTCGAACGTGGCTTTCCGCCCCCTCGAGGAGCCCTCGAGGCCTCATGAGCTGATGGCGGACATGGGGCAGCTCGCTGGGTTCTGCCCCAGAGCAGGTCTCCGGGAGTCTTTCTCAGCCACTGGAGTCATGAGACTGACTTTGGGGTCCCTGACGAGAAGGAGGGATCTCTGACTCTTGTGTCTCCTTTTCTTTTCTCCCTGCCCATCGGACTTGGGGACATCAGTAGGAGGTGCCACCGTGTCCTGGCCGCAACCCAAGCCTGCCACTCCTGCCACCGCCGACATCTGGGGAGACTTTACCAAATCCACAGGGTGAGGAGGGACACAGTTTTGCGGTGGGACTGGGGCCGGGGCTGTTTCTCCAGAAACCTGGGATCGGCCCAGGTGCTTTTGTCCTGGTGTTCGGAGCAGCAGCTCCCACTTGGGCATTTTCGGGCCAGAGGGCAGAGCCCCCCGAGTGCCTGCTTTGGGTGGCACGCTTCTCTCCGGGAGAGCTTGTTGCTGCTGCCTACTGCTGGGTGACCTGGGGCTCCGCTTTGCAGCTCTTGCTGGTCTTCAGACCACCTCCCCAGGTGTTTTGGCTTGTCCTCCCCAGGGGGTCCCCCTCCCTCCTCCACCCCTGTCCTTGTGGGACCTCTGAGGCAAGGTCTCTTGCCTTCTTTGCCTCGATAAAATTTCAAGCCTCTCCTTGGAGTCGAGGGGAGGAGATGCTGCAGACTTACTGTATTACATGGATATTATGTGCACAGGCTGTAGGACGGGACTACACACGTGCTTTCTCTAGAGGACCAGACAGCGAGTAGCGTAGACTCTGCAGGCCTCGTGGTCTCAGCTGTGCTCCTGCAGCTCAAAAGCAGCCATAGATGGTGTGTCAGAGAACAGGCGTGGCTGCGTAGCAGTTAAGAGCTTTACTTACAGAAACACGCAGAGGGCTGGATTTGGTCCCTGGGCTGTAGTTTGCTGACCCCTGCTCCAGAACATTCAGGGACTCACTTCTTAGAGCTCTTCGCTGCCCGGGGAAGAAGCCCCATTTTATCGACTTTGTATTTACAAACATCGGAACTCTCCCACCCCTCCCTCTCTTTCCTTTTACAGGTCGACTTCCAGCCAGACTCAACCAGGCACAGGCTGGGTCCAGTTCTGATCTGAGCGCACCCCTCTTTCCTCGTACAACTTCTGGGAAGGAGCCGCCTCACCTGGGCCAAAGGGAGGAGGCCGGAGCGCTCGGCGGCTAGCCTCTGTTTGGAGCATAACTCTCTCCTCCTCGCCTGACTTGCTTGACACACTGGCGTGTTGGGCAGTGAATTGGCACCGTGTCACACTGTTTCCTGGGATGCAGGTGTGCGACTAGAACATGGAGGAGACAAACTCCAGCATCCCTGTCTCTGTTCTCTTGACGTGAGAGACTCCGAGACTGCTGCCTCCCTCGCAGTGACCCATATTAAACACGAGCCCCCAAAGTAAAAGAAGGGGTTGAGTGTGCTGCCTGGACTCAGATGGGCCCTTCTCAGTGGTTACAGGTGTCACATGATCAGCGTCCAGATGGAGGGTTTTGTGCACGCCTGTTGGTTGGAGCCACGTCATTCAAGGTGCCTTCACGGGTGGGGAGTCCTTCCTGATTGCTGGCAGGTTCATAGGCTGCAGCCTGAACAGATAATCAGGAGGGGAACCAGGAGTATTAACCAGCTTTTTAAACCTTTTTTTTAATATTCGCTTTGCTAACGTGCTGATCTGCACTAACGCGTCCTTGCAAAAGGGGCGGCCCCTGCAAGACGCCCCGGCTGGGGGCCCTGAAGGCATTCCACGGCGCTGAGCCTCGGAAAGCAGTGTTCGTCTTGGCCATGTGGCCTGGTGGCTGGGTGTCCCGGGCCAGGTCGGCCGTGCGGGGCTGAGGCAGGCTCGGCTGGCTGCCAGGCGGGAGAGTGTTCGAGCAGGAAAGTTGGAACTGTTGTCGCGGAGGTGGGGGGGCCGGCCTTCCTGGGTGCCGCCAGCTCCCCCCTGGGTGGTTTCCGAAATGCCTTGTCTGCAGGCAGCCTCTTCCTTTTCTCCTGCAGAGACTGTACATGACAGACAGGAGGGGGTTCTGCGTGAACTGGAAGTCTAGGGTGGCCTGAAGTAACCGGTTTGTAAGACATAATTTTTATCTGAGCACACCTCTAAATTTGCTTTTATCGACATAACTTACCTCTTAATTGAAAGATCTATTTTTTGAAGGGTCAAGACGATGAAATGAAAAAAAAAAGTGTTGGCCTTTTTGTGGGACCAGATTCCTAAGATAAAGAAATAAATATTTTTACTTCTGTCAACGTATGTCAAAGATGAACATGTTTTCAGCAGCGTGGCCACCAAACCATCCAGGATGCCCCAGCTAGACTCACAGCCACCTCTCCTCACTGGTCACGTGTCCGGTTTGAAGTCTGGTGTCAGGGTGTCCGGTTAGCACGAGAGAGTTTGGTCTTACTGCCCTAAGGCAACCGGTCACTTCTCTCCTGTGCTCCTAGAAGAGCATGGTCTTCCTGCCGTTCTGGAACGTTCTGGGCCCCTTGCTTTGTAAGGTGGGAGGGGACCCCTGCCTCCCACCGAGACCTCACTGTGGAAGCGTCTCCCGAAATAGTAACGGCGTACGGGCACGCAGAAGCCAAAGAGAAAAGGCCACGGCCCTTCCCACGCCTGAGGGTTTGTTAAGAAGGCTGCAGATTGTGTTGTGGGTTATGGGAAGAAACAGCTGCTCTGGCTAATGAACCGGGTAAAGGGGGACATAGAAAACTAGAATTGAGGGTCCTCTGCCCTTGGACAAAAAGTGAGGAATTCGCATCAAAGAAGACTCAGAACTTTGGGTCTCTTGCCCAATATGTCAGCATCTTTTTTCTTCCTAAGCACTTGGTGGCTGGAAAGGAGGAAGCTTATACTTGAAGGAACCCTTGAGTTGAAGTACATCCCCTTGGAGGTGGGCGCTTGGGTTCTGGAGATGGGCCTTGGCTTGGGATCTAGGCTCTCTCTTGGGTAGGTGTGTGACCATGGGCTCCTTCCTTAACCCGAGCGTCACTCAGAGGACACATAGAAGCATTGGTAGGTGCCCATCTCATAGTTTGGCCTTAATTACCTCCACCTAGAATCAGATAACTTACCCGGAACCATTACTCTTGATGGGGGCAGCGAGGCTGTGCCAGCAGCCATCCAGGATCTAACGTGAACAACACCTTGACGGATCTGTGGCGGGTGGGGGTGGGGCAGGAAACACTTTGGTGTTCTCCGTCACCTACTGGAATCCCGCCTCGAATAAAACCTGCTATGGGGCCAGGGGCCCCAGGAGAGTCCCCAGTACCAAACCAGACACCTGACCGGGGCTTCCAGATTGGTGGGGGGCTTGGAACGTGAGGCCTGGGCTGCACCCTCCAGAGCAGGGGGATTTGAATACCCTGACCCACAAAGGTGGTCCCCCCGTGGTTCCCCCACCACCCGGTGGGCACACCTCATGAAATCCCCTTTGACGTAGGCCAGACCCTTCTGAGCAATACAATAAGGCAAAGGTGGCAAGATGCCACTTCCATGGTGAGGTTACGGAACATCACAACATCTGACTTGCTGAGATCCCCCCTCGCTGGCTGTAGAGAAGCAAGCGGCCATGCGCGAGCTGCCGTTGTCAGAGGGTCAAAGAGGCAAGGAACTGAGGGCAGCCCCCGGCCGACAGCCAACAGGAGACCAGAGCTCCTGGTCCGGCAAGTCTGCATGGAACAGAGCGCTTGCCCAAACCACATGAACTTGGAAGCTGGTCCTTCCCCAGGCGGTCATTCAGATGAGCCCCAGCCCCGGCCAAACCTTGACTGCAGCCGTGCAGAGGACCCGGTGAAGCCGGGCCCAGACTCGGGACCCAGAGCAACTAAGCCAGTAAATGTTTTAAGCTGTTAAATTCGTGGTAATCCTGTCAACGCAGCAATAGATAAATCATGCCAACAGTGAGCAGAGTGTGTTTGAAGTGGGAGACTCGGGGGCGCCCGGTGGCTCAGTCGGCTGAGCGTCCGACTTCGGCCCAGGTCATGATCTCACGGGCTGCGAGTTCGAGCCCCACATCGGGCTCTGTGCGGACAGCTCAGAGCATGGAGCTGCTTCAGATTCTGTGTCTTCCTCTCTCTCTGCCCCTTCCCTGCTCGCGCACTGTCTCTCTCTCTCTCAAAAATAAACATTAAAAAAATAGTAAGTAAACTGAAAAAAAAAAAAAAGATATCCAGTGGATCCTGTTAATCAGAACACCTGTCCTCTACGCCCCCTGGTTAATGTGGTTTTGCTGATGGTGGGCAGAGTCCAGCCCAGCCTCGCACCGGGATTTGGCAGGCAGTTGGCCCTAGCAACCCCAGGGTGGTAATTCCAGTTACTTGTTTTTCAGTTACCTGAGTTGCAGGTTTAGAACCCTCTGCCGTGATCAGGTGAGGACCTGGCACAATTCCCTTCTGGTGGCTGGTCTTGGGGGCACTGGCCTGAGCACCATCTAGGTGTGGGGCGGGGTGAGTGGGCAGGCAGCTCTGGGGATTCAAATGACCACGGGCCCGGCTGGGGACCCAACCTCTTCACAGAGAGGGGAGCCAGAGGCCTCCTGAGGAGGCCGGGGTAAGTGTGTGATGGCCCGCAGCAGACTCCTGTGGGCTCTGGGGATACGAGGGTCGGGACAGAGTCGCTGTGTTTGCTGTCCCTCCCAAAGTCGTCCGTGAGGTAGCATGGTGTAGGGGGAGGAACATGGGATTGAAACCCCTGATCCCCCTGATGTGTATCCTTGGGCAAGTGGCTGTACCTCTCTGAGTCTTCTGTTTCCTCGTCTGTAAAATAGAAATAACCCTGGAACCTGCTTCGCAGCCTAGATCCTGTTTCACAGAACGTTCGGAGGGGACTGGGGATGAAGTGAGAAAATCTAAGAGGAAGCCGCCAGCGCAGGGTGGTATGCAGCTCGTGTAGGCCGCCTCCGAGCTGCAGGTACTGGTGACCAAGGGAGGCCTGGTGGAGGCAAGAGGCAGGTCGGCTGGAGGGAGGGGCAAGGATGGGAGCCTGAGCCCCGACCCTGGGGCTGTGAGGAGCACCCTGGACTGAGGGCTCTGCAGGGATAGGATCGGGAGTGGACTGGGGAGGCCATGAGCCTGTCAGGGCCTAGGTAGGAACCCAGCGAGTCTGGGGAGTCCAGACAGGGTGACACAGACCTGGGGCACCGGGGGCCAGCTGTGCCTCCTGGCAGAGATCAGCCACCCCTTCTTTGGGAAATTGTGCCCTTCTCCCAACCTTGCAGCTCCCCCTCCCCTTCCCCCAACTCTAGGGATTGACCCAAACCTTTCTTGACCAATAGCTCTCAGCCCTGGCCCAGGTTATAGCCTTTTTTTTTTTTTAAGTTTTCATTTATTTATTTTTGAGAGGGAGGAGGGGCAGAGAGAGAGAGAGAGAGACAGAGAGACAGAGAGAGAGAGACAGAATCTCAAGCAGGCTCCATGCTGTCAGCATGAAGCCCACTGTGGGACTCGAACTCCCAAACTGTGAGATCATGACCTGAGCCTTCATCAAGAGTCAGATGCTTAACCGACTGAAACACCCAGGCGCCCCAGGCTACAGCCTTGCCTGTGCCATCCCAGGTTGTCAGAGCTTGAAGGCCTCAAGTGCAGGTTCTCAGACGTATAACCCGGGCTCTTCTTTGACAGAGATGAAACTCCCACTCACCCCCTCCTACCCATCTGTATCCAGCCGTAGGCCTTCTTTTCTTTCTGAGTAGTTCCTGTTTTCCAAATATAAAATAAAATTCAACATGCTCTTTCAAAGCACACCCCTCTCTCAGCCCTAGAGATTCAGACCTGCCTTCTCCTTGGAAAATGGGTAATTTGATTCAACAGAGGGACATTGAGGCCCAGTGGGCGGAAAGAATCCAACTTCTTGTTACAATAGAAACAACACATCCCTGTTGTTTCCAAAGCATGATTTCCTCAGCACCTGGGACCGTTGATCTGGGTTTTGTCAGCTTGGCCCCATGTTGGGTATAGAGATTACTTTTTAAAACAGGGGGGGAGCGACTGGGGGGCTCAGTCGGTTAAGTGTCTGACTTCGGCTCAGGTCATGATCTTGTGGTTTGTGTGTTTGAGCCCAGGCCCCGGCTCTGTGCTGACAGCTGGGAGCCTGGAGCCTGCTTCCGATTCTGTGTCTCCCTCTCTCTCTGCCCCATCCCCTGCTCATTCTCGGTCGCTCTCTGTCTCTCAAAAATAAACGTTAAAAAAATATTTTTACAGAAAAGGCATAATCTATCAATCAAAAACATGGTTTCCCCCGTGGTCTGATCCCTATCCCGTTTGGGGAAGGCATATGAGTTTGTGAGAAGTGGGTTTCCACCGTTCCGCAGATGAACAAACTGGGGCCAGAATGCCTCAAGCACGATTGCAGGACAATCAGAAAATGTGCTCCTGCCGGTGGAGTGAGTCATCGGAGCCTCAGTAGTGCTACCGTGGGCTCCGAGGTGCGGGCGGGCAGGGAGGGCATGGCCCCCTCAGGCTGGTGGGGCGATGGGCGGAGGCCAGACCCTAAGAGTTTTAGACCTTCAAGTCCCGGCCAGCGAACACGAGTGAGACCGCGGCGGACTCTGCAGCTGGGTGCGGGCTCCGATTCTGCTCTGCCATCTTGCAGCTCCGCGACCTTGACTTGCTTCCCCTTCAGGCTCCCGTTATGCAAAAGGAGCGAATACTCCGCGCTTGCTGGGTCATCAGGAACAGGAAATGCGATTGTGTTGGAAAAGCCCTCAAGCCAGTACCCGCCACCAGCTAGCGCTCGCCAGACCGAGCGCGCCGCACTCTTCCCGCCGCCGCAGCGCCCGGGCCCAGGGCCGCGCCTTCCCCCGCCGCCCAGGCGCGAACGCGGGCGGGGCGGGCGCGGGCGCGGGCGCGGACCCCGCCCCCAGGACCGCCCCCGGGCCTGCCCCGGCCCCGCCCCGTCCGGCCCGTTCAGCGGCGGCGGTGCCGGTGGCGGCGCGCGAAGGTAGGAGGCCGCGGGCGCGCGCTCCGGCGGGCGGAGGCCGCGAGGCTGAGGTGGCGGCGCGCGCGGGCGGGAAGGCGGGCGCGCGCCAGGGGGCGGGCCGGAGCCGGCGTCCCCGGGCCCTGGGGAAACCCCGCGCCCTCGCCGTCTTCCCGCACCCACCGACCGTGCAGGCGACCTGTCTGTCCCCCGCTCCAAGCCCTGCCCCGACCCTCGGGGGCGCGGCGGCCTGCGAGGCTCGGCGTTCCGAGGCCCCGAGGGGCGCCCCCGTCCCGGGTCCCCTCGTTCCGCCGGCCGGGCCGCCGCGGGAGGCCCTTCCCGACCGTCGCCACTAACAGCAGCTCCCGGGCTGCGGCTTCCTGTGGGCCCAGCACCGTCCCTGCCCTCCTCGCGCGGGAGGGCATTTCTCCCTCGCTGCGACCGGCAAAACGCAAAGCATCCCCATGTTGAGGCCCAGAGCGGCCAATTGAGTTGCCCAAGGTGGCACAGCCCGTGCAGGGACTCGGGCCCTCCTTGGGTTTCTCGACATGGGGCCCGGGGTTGGCATTTTGAACGGCTTCGCTCCGGATTTTTATGCAAACCCAAGAGGCCAGCTCCCTCTGGGGCCGGGACTTGTCTGGGAGATTGGGACACTGTGGGGGAGGGCCCAGGCCTTCTGGTTTCATCTGAGATGTGCTGTTTTCCTTAGCTGAGCTCACAGCAGGTGCTTAATAAATACGCAAGTCCTGGGTTGGGAGCAGACCCGAGGCTAGAGCCAGGCTGGTGAGCTCCTCAATCAGAAGCGGGGTTCAGCAAGGACCTCAGGAGTCAGGACCCCTGGATCTGGTGGGTTTGCCTGACTTCGCTCAGGGAGAGGACCGCCCCCCCCCCAGGCTTTCTCTCAAGCCCTGGGGATGAGGGTCAGCCCGTGGACAGGAGGCACCCTGCCCACTCAGTCCCATGGGGGGACACTGTCAGGTTTTTACCCTGAGCTCCGGGGATGCAGCAGGTGCTGGATTTGTGTTTCCTGGGGTCCGTCTGGGATCCCCGTCTGTGGGTGACATCATATGGCCGGGACTTGCCCTATGTGACCCCCACCAAGTTAAGGGAAATTGTTTCTTTTCACTTAGTTTCCTATATTATTGTTTCTTAGCCTGCATGCATTCATTCAACGGCCGTTCATGGAGCTTGGGGCCTTAGGCACTGTGGCGATAGCATCAAACAAGGCGGACTTGATCCCTGTCCTTGGAGGAGACAGACAGCATACATGTCAGAGAAAACAGTGAATGACTACTGGCAGGGGCCACTTGAGCTGCGAGTCAGGATTAGCTCTCTCAGGAGGTGATAGTTTTGAGGCAGAATCTGGATGACAAGCAGGAGTCGGCCATGTGAAAGAGGGAAGAGCATTGCAGGCAGAGAAAACGGCGGGTGCAAGGGTCCTGCGGTGGGAGCATGCCTGATACGTTTTGCTGAGACTCAAGAAGGCCAGCGTGGCTGGAGTGGAATGAGCAGGGGGGAAGAGAGAAGGGGATGATGAGGTGGGAGAAGTGGACCGGGTACCAGATCACGTAAGCCTCGTACGCTGTGGCAGGACTTTGAATTTTGTTATTTAATTCGGAGTGTGATAGGAAGCAGTGTGTATGTTGGGGAAGGGGGGGGATTGAGCAGAAGAGGGATGTGATCTCTACTGTGTGAGAATAGACTGGAATTGGGGCGCCTGGGTGGCTCAATTGGTTGAGCATCCGACTCTTGATTTCGGCTCAGGTCATGATCTCTTAGTTTGTGAGTTCCAGCCCCGCCCTGGGCTCTACGCTGTTAGTTCGGAGCCTGCTTGAGATTCTCTTTCTCTTCCTCTCTCTCTCCCCTGCTTGCGTGCTTGCTCTCTCTCTCTCTCTCTCTCTCAAAAATAAATAAATAAACTTAAAAAAAAAAAAGACTAGACTGGAATTGAGGCACGAGAGGGGAAGCAGGGAGACCCATGAGAGCCATGTCAACAGTGCAGGCAGAAGATGACAGTGGCTTATAGAATACACATCAGAGACCTAGGCTGGTGCGCGGTGCCCAGTACATGCTACGTAACGGTAGCCATTGCTGTTATTGTTCAAAACTTTGCAACCAGACATGCCTGGGTCTCCCATGTGGCTTCAGTTGTTCCTACTGGGTACCTTTGAGCAAGTTATTTAACCTCACTGAGCCTTAGTCTTGTCATCCGTAAAGTGGGTGGAACAGTACTGGCACCACAGGGCCGTCAAGAAGGTTAAAACAGATAAGGTACAAATGCTAAGTTATGGGCAGAGGGCCAGGCTCATGGGGGGTTCAGGGGTTTTCGGTTATAATTTCCAGTCCACAGGGGGAGAATAAAGAAGGCGTAAGTGGGTAAGAATACGGGTGTGTTTGAAACTCCTGAGTAATCTCTGAGGGTCTTTTTGGCTAGTTCCTGCCACTAGATCGGGCAAACAGCAGGCTTGGAGGGTGGGCGAAGGCCAGGCAGGCCGGGAGGGTGGGCCAGAGCCCGGCAGGGGTGGGGAGGGAATGAGTGCAAAGAGCATCTCTGTATTTATTCGCCAAACAGTGGCTGTGTACCAGGCAACAAGCTTCTAGACTGGGTACTGGGAAGAGCCAATAATATTAGTGGCAGTAATGATAACACTCGTAAGAGTCAACGCTATCCACTATTTAACAGCGTGTAATCATGAGGGTGATACTTGCTGATGGAACAGTGAAATCCTGAAATCTCAGAGGCTTAAGAGAAGTTTATTTCTCATTCATGAAAAGTCCTGTTGGGTGTCTGGCAGGTGCCTTTCTACACGGTGACCCCAGGGACCCAGACCCTTCCAGCATGTGGCTCTGGCGTCCCCTAGGACCTCAGCATGATTTCCATCCAGTTGGGAGACAGGGAAGGAGACAAACATTTCCTCGTGACAGAGATCTCATGGGCCAGGTCTGAATTCTTTTTATCTTAATTCTACTGGCCAGAACGTGATCACGCGGCCATATCTGACCGCAAGGGAGGTCCAATCCCTGAGAAGAACTGGAAACACGTTTTGGTGAACGCATAGAAGTGTCTGCCACCCCGTATCCAAGCACACAGCTAAGCATGGGTCACCTTATTGAATCCTCATGATAGAAGCAGGTACCATTATCATCCCATTTTACAGATAAGGAAACTGAGGCGCAGAGAGGCGAAGTCACTGGCTCAGGTCACACAGCAGGCGGGGAGGCATAGCCAAGATTAGAGTTGGATGCTGAAGCTTTAACATCCAGACCTTTCCTATGAGGGATTCAATCATTGTTTTGAGAATTGATTGGGAGCTGCGGACATTGGAGGACCGCACGTACACAACAGGGTTTAGATGTGATTTCTTGGGATCTAGGGAGCCCAGTCAGACTCTAGGGGGAGAACTCTGGGCAGAGGCAAAGGTTAGAATGACCCAGCCAGGGCTCTGGCATCCTGCTCCCCTCTCTGATCCCTTAGGGCACTGGCTAGGGGAAGGCACGGAATTCCGTTCCGTTCGTCAAGCACATCTGGGGCGCCCTCTCTGCCAAGGCCGGCAAGCCGGGGTAGAGATCCTGGCCTCGCGGTGTTTGTGACCTCCCCCCTGCTCCGGTTCTGGGTGCGCGGCCTCTGGAGCGGATTTCTGGAGGGTGTCTGGCGGTGGGAAGATGGGAGTCCCAGAGTTTTGTAGTGACAGCTCTCTGCCCCCGGCCAAGTTCACTTTTGCCTAAATTTGGCCTTGGTTGCCACAGCAACTTATCTTTTTGGCCCGGCGTGCCGTTTCCTGGTTTTCCATTTGCTGAACAGATTTCCTTGTCGAGGGTGAGGGGTCCAGCCTGACGGATGTGCACTTACGCAGTACCTGCTGCATTCCTGGGTCTGACCCAGACACAGGGGTAGAGTCTTAAAGGGAAAATGCCTGGTCTTGGGGCACTGATCGGGAGGCTGCCTGGCCCAAGTGGAATGAGCCTTGGGCTTCCCACTTCCCTGCGACGGGTCACTTTGAATAGCTAAGAGCCCTGAGTTCTCTAAGCCTTGGTTTTCTCATCCGGAAATGGGTTGAAGTGAGGATTTAATGAGATGATGCGAATAGGACTCCTATGGGACATGGCACTTAGCGCAGAAGGCACCCTGAGGCCGAGGGGCCACAGGTAGCAGGAGTGATGCTCATGAAAATAGGAGTCATAGCTGCCACCTCTTTGCTCGCTACATGGCCAGTGTGGTTCTAACCTCCTTACTTACATTTCGACCCACCCGATCCTCAGTGACTCTGTGTGGTAGGTCCATCAGTCCCATTTTAGAGATGAGGAAACAGGTTCAGAGAGCTACCTTGTCCAAGGTCATACTGCCAACAAGGGGCAGAGCTGGGACTCCCATGTGACCTCAGATCTGCCGCTCAGTCCGGAGTTTCGGGCCTAACTGCAGCTGCCAGCTTCCGTGCTACAGGGCAGGAACAGGTGGCAGGAGGTGGTGGGTGGACTTCTGGCCGTGGGGTGCAGGGACGGTACATTCTGGATTTTCAAATGAATGAAATCGGTATTTATCAAATACTGTGAGCCTGACGCTGAGTCACACGCTCTTTGTGCACACCGCAGTTTTTTGTTTAAATTCCCAGACCACTGCACGAGACGGATGCCAATATTATCTGCATCTTACAAGAGGACAGTGAGGCTCAGAGAGGCAAAGTGGCTTTCCCAGAGGCACACAGCCTGTGTGTGTGGTGGGGGGATGAGTGGGGGCGAAGGGGTGAGGAGATTCAGATCGCTTGGGGTGGGCGATTCCTCAGCCTGCGATCTTTGCCCTGAACCTGATGCGGGAAAACATCATCCCAGCACCCTTTGAATACAGTCTTAGCAAATCACGTGACCTCCATCTGGGTCAGCAAAGGAGGTCTCAGAGACTAGCCTTTCCCGCCTCCTGATGCTGACCCCACCCCCTAGGCTTGGAGGGCTCTAGGACCCAGCAGCTGGGGAGGGTGGACTGTGTGTGTGTGTGTGTGTGTGTGTGTGTGTCTGTGTGTGTGTTTGGGGGGGTCCCTTCATCTCCAAGTCCCTCCTCCTCCCACTCTCCAGCCTTTCCCTTTCTCCCCCACCTTCTTCCCCTTTCCGCCCCTCCCCCTCTTCATCCCTCCTCTTCCCTCTCTTCCCTCCCCTCCTCTCCTTTCCCCAGCCCCTCCCCCTCCCTCACCCCTCCCACCTCGGTGGTCACATGGGGGGCACCGCCGGATTTAAGCCTAATCTGCCCTGTGCTCAGCACAGCGGTCTGGCAGTGGGGTGGGAGAGCTGAGCTAGGCTCTGGGGCCCTGGAGAAGGGCCTGGAGGGGGTACCCACGGCTTCCCCCTCCATGAGCTTGGGGCTGGAGGAATCTGTGGAGGCCCAGCTGGCACTGGAGACGGTTATCCAGGTGGGTGCTGAGGACTGAGCCCCCCGTGTCCAGGGCAGGGGAGCATGGGTCTAGAAAGAATGCAGGAGTGGTAGGTGCATCTTGGAGTCATGGGGTGGGAGGGGTGGGCGGTGGGGTGCACAGGGGCCCCAGCTGGCAGCTCCCAGCCAGACTGGCGGTAGAGAGGGGCTCGGAGCAAAGCATGGCCCCCTTATCCCAGCGCCCTGTGGGGAAAGGGGGTCCCTGCTCCCAGATTTAAGGGTTGAGGTGACGTCTGCTAGCACAGTGCTATCCTCATCCATTGTCGGGTTGGAGCCGGACTGGGGCCCCCAACGCTGTGCTGCCCCGATGGGTTTTGTGAGTGGGCCATTCGGTTTGGGTCTCTCCTCTGGGCCTCCACGGGGCCTCCTTCCCAGGGCAGGAGGGACTCAAGCAGGCCCTCCCCTGGGGCTGTTTTCACTGTAACTCCCAGGCTTCCCTCCCCTCGGGGATTTCCTGAGGGTCTCATGGGCACCCATATCTTGGGCGGCAGGACTTTGTTCCTGTCCCATCCAGGCCAGGGAGACCAGGGTGCCTGGTCCCCTTCCGACCCTCTCTCTTCCCCCGCTACAGACACTGGAGAGCAGCGTCCTGCGGGCAGGCCGGGAGAAGGGCCTGAGCGCGCAGGACCCGGCCCAAGACTCTCAGCTCGCCCGCCTGCCCGCCCGCATCAGGGAGATCGTCACCCACAACCTGTCCCAGCCTGAGAGCCAAGGTGCCCCTCTTCGTTTGCCCCCATAGACACTGCCTGCGTCTCACCCCTTCTCACACCCCCCTCTTCCACGGCCGTAATGACAATAATGACTGCAGCTTCCATTTCTCGAATGCCGACTGTGAGGCAGGCACAACCCTGTGATGGAGGGACCCATTTTACAGATGAGGAAATGGAGGCCCAGAGGTATAGTTTGCCGAGACTTGTTCTCCATGTGATGCTGCTAGACAGTGAGGATGGGCAGCCTCCACCCACAGCCCACAGCAGACTTAGACTCAAACACCACATTCTCTCCTAGGGAAGGTGTGAGCTTGGCTGAACCCGAGATTACAGGGGGAGGGCAGCTCGGTTCAGCTCAGGGCTTTGCAGAAGTCCCAGGGAGGGTCCTGTCCATTCCCTGCCGGGGCAGAGAGGCTGACGGGCCCCTGTTCCTCCTGCTGGGTGCCATCCCCCACCTCCTGTGTGGTCTGAGAGCCTGGGAAGGACACAACAGTCAGTTACAAGTGGCGTGTTGGCAGCTCTCCCGGGTGGCAATTCTAGGGCTCCGCCACAGTCCTTGTCCAACCCCAGCCTCCTCGTGAGGACCAGGAATGTTGGGGTCCCTGGGAGCCCCAGGCAAGGAGAGACTTAGAGAACCCTCACCTCAGGCTGGAAGAGCCTAGAGACTTGTGTGGTGTGTGTCCAGTTCCCCTGGGATGGAAGGGGAGCCCACAGGGCAGGGGGGACACTTCGACTTCTCCCTTTTTTCCCTCTTCCTCCTCCTCCTCTCTCTTCCTCTTCCTCCTCCTCCTCCCAACATGACCTGCAGGATCTTAAGCCCTGGCTTCAGAAGTTCCATGCAGCCCTTCCCTTAAGTGAGATTTTCCTGGTCTCCTGGTTAGCGTTCCACGCCGTTTACAGATCAGCAAAACTGAGGCCCAGAGAAGAGTAGTACCTGGAGAAGGAAGGAGCTAGAACTCCTGGACCGAGCCTCCCTCCTGCATGTTCTGGGCCTGCTGGGGCCACCCTCCAGCGGTGGTCGCGTCCACTCTGAGTCGAGCCTTAGGCCCGTCTCTTTGCCCAGCTTCCTCTGCTTCAGCTCTGTTGGTGTGCTCCGGTGCCAACGTCCACTCTCAGGGGCCAGGTTCCTGCCTCCTGCCTCCAGTGATGTTTCTGGAACACCTGTAGTGGGAGGGTGTCCCCCTGGACCTGGGGGGAAGGAAGCCAACCATGTGCCTGCTGTCCCCCTGCAGCCCCTCTGCCGGCCACAGAGATGGCATCCGTGCTGTCACTGCAGGAGGAGAACCAGCTGCTGCAGCAGGAGTTGTCCCGCGTCGAGGACCTGCTGGCCCAGAGTCGTGCTGAGCGTGACGAGCTGGCCATCAAGTACAACGCGGTCAGCGAGAGGGTGGGTGCTGCCTGGGGGCCGGTGCTCCCCTGATGCGAGGGCAGGGAGACAGCCAGGCCGGGCCTGTGCCCTGCGCCGAAAGTGGGCCCGGGTATAGATTGTGGCCTTGCCAACCCGAGTGGCCTCGAGCAAGTCGCTGTGCTCTCCGAGTCTGTTTTCTGTCTCCGGGATGCTAGTATGATGTGGGTTTGGGAGGAGTCAACGAGGGGATGGAATAAAGTACCTGTCGCCAGGGGTGACGCTGGGGGTGGGAGCACAGAGAGTAAGACCCCTAGGGACCCCTGCCACCCCTTGAGTGCCTGGACATCTCTCTGTGCTCCCATGTATGTGGGGCTTGGGGTCCACCCAGCAGCGGCCGAACACTGAGGCAGGCAGGTGGAGCGGGCCCAGGCAGCAATCTTCAGGCCTCCTGGGGCTGCCATAGACCTGCTGCCACCCCCCACGGGACTAAGGACCAGCCAAGGGAGGAAGGAGAAGCCAGGCCTGCGTCCAAGTCCAGGCAGGATTCACCTTCCTCGGGCTGGTGCTGCAGGCTTGTGGGGCCCCCAGGGCCTGGGGCAGGAGGTCGCCTTGGCCAGGCGCACACATTGTTTTTGATGCACTGTGTCCTTTGGGCCCCCAAACTCGTGAGAGGTGACGCTAGGGAGTTGGTGGCTGCAAGTTGGTGAGAGAGTTGCACGACAGAGAGAGTGTCTAGATGGGAGATGTGTGAGTGGTAATAACAGTCATAATAGTAGCTACCGTTTATTGAGTGTTTACTATGGGCCAGGCACTTACTGGGTGCTTTACGTTCGATGCACCAAGGTGGGGCCATGATGATGCGCATGTAACGGAGGAGGTAACAGGCTCCGAGAGAGAGAGCACCGTGCTTGGGGTGGCACAGCCCGTGAAGGCTAGGTCTCGTATCCCCGGCCCCAGCTGTGCATTGCAGGTTCATTTTCTGGGTGTAGGAAGAGACAGCTGGGCTGGGACTTCCAGGGGGGCAGTTGGAAAGCTGGAAGGACCTCGGACAGGACCCTCTGGATGTAACGAAGAGACTGGAGTGCAGAGACTGAGGCTGGCCCAGAGCCCCCCCGTGAGGGAGGCAGAGCCAGCTTAGGCGAGGACCCCTGGGCTGGGCCTGTCCACGCATATACCCCTGCTGGGAAGAGGGAACCGCATTCGTGCCTGTGGCTGTGAGGTGCGCCAGTGTCCTGGTATCTGCCCGCCTGGACAGGCCTCCGACGTGTTGAGACATGCGGAGGCACAGGGTGGGGGGCCCGTGGTGGCCCCAGCGCCGGGGACAGCGCACAGTTACGTTTCCCAGGGTTTGCGGGAGGTGTGGGGTGAGCTGGCCTCGGTCCCGCATTGTTGGTGGCGACGGGGCCTGGAGCCAGCCCTCTTCCAGTGTAGCCCTCTCATCTTTTTGGCCACTGGCATAATGCCAGGCCCCCGGGGGCTGTCTCTTAAATGCCAACTTCTGACTCACAGCGAAGCTAGCATGGCCCCTGGAGCAGGCAGGGGCAGAAGAGGAGAGGCGGGAGGCGGCAGGCTTCTTTTCCGCTAAGACACGCTGCTAAGGCTGGGGCTACAGCAGGCCAGAGGCTGGGTGTGTGTGTGGAGAGGGGGCTGTATTCATCTAGAAGATTCCCTCATGTGTCTGGGGAGGCCCCTGAATAGCATGCAGAGGGAGCCTGGTGTTTTACTTTTGTCTGTCTGAGGTGGTGTGAGTGAGGCCCCCGTCTGCAGGCAGGGTTTGGAGGCAAAGCCTGCCCTGGGGGGTGGGCCCACAGAGCCCATCCGAGCCTGGAGATCACCTTATTCTAGATGGGGAGAGAGGCCCAGAGCAGGGGTGCGATAGGCCCAAGGTCAGTGGTGGAGCTGAGCGAAGACCCCTGGTCCAGGACTCTGCAGTCCTGTGGCACTCTGTCCCCCCTGCCCAGTTGTTCCCAGGGTGCAGGAGGCGGTCCTGCCCCTGTGGCCATAACTGTTACATGTGGGCTGGTTTGGAAGACAGTCAGTGAGGTTGTTCTGACTCATGTAAACCCCACAGCATCCCTGGGAAAAAGAAGTGGAGGCAAGGTCAAGATCTGTGTCCTGTTGATGCATGTAGGGAAACTGAGGCAGAGGCTCCCAGGGCCACTTCCCAGGTCACAAGGAGGACCTCTGCTCCCATCTTCCTGTCCCTGTGGAGCAGGTGTTGGGGTGAGGCAGCTGGGAATGGGAAGGAAGCCATGGCCACATCCTCTGGGTTCCACAAGACAGACCCCCTGGGCTTCCCCCCCCCCCCGTGTCCATGGCAACCTGGACAGAGTGAATGAATGGCGGGTAGCAGGGCAGGGGTTGCTAGGGGAGACGGTAAACTTCTCTCATCCTCAGCTTGGTGACCGCCTCTTTCCCTTTTGAATTACAAGTAAAACTGAAAGGCTGTTTTGTGAGGGGTAAAGTTTGTGGAAAGGGGTGAGGTATGGCGGGAGTGGCCCTGGTCTGGCTGTGAGCACTGGGGGAGCGGGTGGAGCACCCAACGGCTGCCTGAACCCCTTTAAATCACAGCAGCAAAGAGCACCTGTGTGCAAAACACACAGAGCGCAGGCCACGATCGGACCCGACACAAGACACGTCACACGGAAACACGAGTCCCCTGTAGTGATACGCTCAGATTCGTGGACTGGACACAGCAGAAGCCACACCCACAGCCAGACACCACACAATCCCCCCCCCCCCATTCACAGCACGTGGTACCCAGACACACAGCCACACGGACGACATACACCATCCTGCGGACGACACAGTACGTGGTCTCATGTCTCACGGACACACGCAGCCAGACAAAGGTGTGCGTGCCTGCACACTGCAGAGTTGCTGACCACAGCCCACAGCTGCATGTGGGGCCCAGACACGCGCCCCCGACTCACCCACTTACAGGCCTGCGCGTGGACATAAACACATAGGAACACGCGGGCACCCCCATGCTTGCACCATGCCACAGACCTGTGACCTCCCTCACTGAGGTCCCCATGAAGGCCTAGACACAGAGGTACACAGGGTCCCACGTGGAGACAAATGACAAAACACACCCAGCCGCAGCCAGACACACATAGTATCTCAGTGCTGCCATCGCTGCGCCCAGACGTAGGCACTCTGCCTGTCACCTGCCTTAGGGAGGCTCCATGCAGACACTGGTCATGGGCCTGCAGCCTACCTTCCAGGCAGAAGCCCCCAAGCAGTCCACACCGGCCCCTCTTTATGGGTGGCACCCCAGGGGCCACTGTCGCCCTGCTCTAGCACTGAGCCCAGCACGTGGGCTGGAGTGGGTAGGGCTGTCGGTGGCTCATTGAGTGGCTCCTGGGCATACTGGGTGAACGTAGGCGTGGGGGGCTAGCCTGGTCTGGCTACTAGCCAGGGTTATTTAGCCAGGGGAAGAGCAGTTGGCCTTGCCGGGCCTGGGCTAGCAGGCCAGGCAGTGGGGAGGTGGGCCTGGGTTGGGGTCAGCTGGGCTGGGCTGTCTTCCCCTCGCTTTCTCCCTGAGCAGCATCCCTCTTCTGTCAGTCCTGCTCACCCTCAGCCGCCGGTTCCCTCCTCCCTCCCGCAACAGCTTGAGGAGGCTGATGGGCCCCCCTTGGGGCCAGCAGGTGCCTAAGGGGTTAGGAGGCTCGGCCAGAGTGGGGCAGGCCTCCTGCTTGTGCTCCCAGCGGCCTGGGGGTGGAGAGGGTGCTAACAGCAGCTTCCCTCCTGTAAGGTGGGTGTGTGTGGGGGTCGACCTTGGGGCTGGGATGAGAGGGTATTAATGAGAGCGCCTTATGTTAGAGACTTTGTGTCTCTTACAGAGCACTGTGTGTGGGGGGGGGAGTAGGGGTAGGGTGGGAACTTCATCTGTGCCACGCTGGGGGTGTTTGAGACCGCCCCTGTGCCCTATGCCTGTGCATGTCTCTAAGCTCAGATACGCACGTGTATGTTTTTACTTCTGTTTGAATGCATTCACGGTTGCTCATGCGATTAATGCCTGATCTCAACAAACACGCCACTGCCACTCTTCTGGGTCTAAGATGCAATGGGGAACAGAAATCTAGGTTTTCCTAAGCACACTTTGGGTGGTGGTGGTGGTGGGGGGGGGACATAGGCATGGAGCTAATAACCGAAGCTGGGTTAGGTGTTTGGAGCAGAGGCTCACCGTGCACTGTGCGTGGAGGGTGCAATGTTCACCTCCGTGTGCAACTTTGTGTTTTGTTTGCACCTGTTCCTGGGCCCACCTGCATGTGTCCATCTGTGCCTTGTCTGTGCGTCCATGCATGCTCAGTCTGTGTGCGAGGTGCGCTTCACATCCCGGGCTTGCCCATCTATGCCTGCAAGGCATTGTGGGTCTGGGCCCAGCCTGGCACCCTCTGCAGAGCTCTGGGCCTGCTTTCCCGAGAGGCCTGAGCCTCTCACCCAGGCACCTTCCCTGCAGCTGGAGCAGGCTGTGCGGCTGGAGTCTGGGGAGCCAGAAACGCAGGAGCCCACGGGGCTGGTACGGCAGAGCGTGGAGCTGCGGAGGCAGTTGCAGGAGGAGCAGGCCTCCTACCGGCGCAAGCTGCAGGCCTACCAGGAAGGCCAGCAGCGGCAGGCCCAGCTTGTGCAGCGGCTGCAGGCCAAGGTCAGGGCTACCCACTCCTGCTCCTCCTGTCCCCCATGTGCTCGCTTTGCCCTGCCCCCAGCCCCTGGGGCTAACCTTCCACTTCTCCCCACCCATCCGCAGACCCTCCAGTACAAGAAGAAGTGCTCGGAGCTGGAGCAACAACTGCTAGAGAGATCCACAGAGCTGGAGCGGCAGCAGCTGAGGGTGGGTGTGGGGGGTGGGGAGGATCGATGGGGGAGAGGCAAGGCAGGCCTTTCCCTCGACTTGCCCAGGCTGATGCCCCATTTCTCCCACCCAGGACACAGAGCACAGCCATGACCTGGAGAGTGCCCTCGTCCGCCTGGAGGAGGAGCAGCAGAGGTGGGGTGTGGCAGGGAGGGAGCCTAGCTGGCGGGCTGGCCTCTCCTGCCCTGTGCCCACCGGTCCCTTTCGTGCCCCCCTCCCAGGAGTGCCAGCCTGGCCCAGGTGAACTCCATGCTCCGAGAGCAGCTGGACCAGGCCAGCTCGGCCAACCAGGCTCTGAGTGAGGACATACGCAAGGTGACTACTGACTGGACACGCAGCCGTAAGGAGCTGGAGCAGCGGGAGGCGTCATGGAGGCGTGAGGAGGAGGTGGGCACGGGGGTGCAGGGAGGCCACCGGGGCCTCGGGGTCCCAGCCTGGCCAGAGGGGAAGGGCCACGGTAGAGTGGTGAGGACTAAGGGGTGGGGGGGAGAGGGAGAGGGATGGCCGACTGGCCCATGAGCCCTTTAGGAGACATAAATAGTTTGTCGTCCTAAGAGCTGGCCTCGCTTAGCCCTCACTACATGCCTGGCATGCATTTTCTCCTCTGTTCCTCATAATAACTGTGTGTGGTAGGTGCTGTCATCCTCATTTTAAAGAGAAGTGAAGTAACCTGCCCACGGTCGTGCAGCTGGCTGCTGGGATGCAAACCTAGGTCTAGCTCCAGCACTTTCTGCCCTCTGAGCTGCCTCTTGCAGCTGCAGCCCTTGGAGGCATTGTTACCCAGTTCCCTGTGCGAGAGGGAGGCTTGAGAGCCTGAAGCGGGGGGAGGAGGTTGGGGGGGGTGGGGGTGTGGGCAGCTCCACCTCTAGCCCGGTGCGCAGGTGCGCAGGCTGGGAGCCGGTCCAGGGGAAGACCCACTTCCCTGACGACCGACCACGTCTCCTGGGTGGTCAGAGTTGGTGAAGGGGGCGGAGCTGGGGAGGGGCGGGGCCAGCGCTCACGCAGGCCGCTTTCCCTCCAGTCCTTCAACACCTACATCAGCAACGAGCACAGCCGCCTTCTCCTCCTCTGGAGGCAGGTTGTGGGGGTCCGTCGGCTGGTCAGCGAGGTGAAGATGTCCACCGAGAGGTGAGGCCCGGCTGGCGGAGGGGCGGCCCGGGGAGAGCTGCAGGAGACAGCGCTGCTTTTTACACTGAATTCAACTCAGCGCTGTTGAACTTTAGTCCAACCTAACACACCTACTGTGTGCCAGGCCCTGTGGCAATGCAGAGACAACTAGTTAATTCCTACCACCATCATGGCAGTCAGCATTTACTAGGTGTCTACTCTGAGCTAGGCTCTTTGGCTGTTTCAGGTCTTCAGATATGGACAGGGTCCCTGTGAAGTAGGAACTGTGATAATCCCTGCTTCACAGATGAGGGCACCGAGGCGCAGAGAGGCAGAGTGACCTTCTCAAGGTCACACAGCAGTACGTAAGTGGCCTAGTCAGGAGTTACGGCTCCTGCTTTTAATCCACTAGAATATTCGGCTTCTGCTACAGGACCTCGCAAGCTCTGTGAAAAGATACGATCCCCCCAAATTCTAGACCCGGGAAGTGAGTGGAGAGTGACCCCTAGAACAGAGAGAATATCCCAGATGCTCAGAAGGTTGGGAAGGGTGGGGAGGTCAGAGAAACACTTCACCGAGGAGGTGGAATTTGCACTGGCCTCAAGGGCTGGGTAGGATTTTAACCAGGAGAGACAGGGGCACTCCAAGCAGAAGGAAGAATGTGAGCAAAGGCTCAGAGGTAGGAGGAATGGCAGCCAGTGGGGTTGGAACAAAAGGCAGGTGAGGGGAGGTCAGATTGGGAGAGCCTCAGAGGCCCATGTCAGCTGGGGAGCTCAGTCTTGCTTGACCTTTGAGCAAGTGAGGTGGCGGGGAGAGCTGAGGCAGGGAGGGCAATTCCTTTCCTTTTGCATTCACATTTTATTTGATTATTTATTTAATGATCTTTTGTTAAAGCTTCTTTTTTGAAAAATTTTTTTAACGTTTATTCATTAAAAAAATTTTTTTTAAACATTTATTTATTTTTGAGAGACAGAGACAGATCATGAGGGGAGGGGCAGAGAGAAAGGGACACACAGAATTGGAAGCAGGCTCCAGGCTCTGAGCTGCCGGCACAGAACCTGACGCAGGGCTCGAACCCATGAACTGTGAAATCGTGACCTGAGCCGAAGTCGGACACTTAACCGACTGAGCCACCCAGGCACTCCCGTTTATTCATTTTTGAGAGAGAGAGAGAGAGAGAAAGAGAGAGAGGGTGCAGGGGTAGGGACAGAGAGAGAGGAAGACACAGGATCTGAAGCCGGCTCCGGGCTCTGAGCTGTCAGCACAGAGCCCGACGGGGGCTGGAACCCACAAACTGGGAGATCATGATCTGAGCGTAAGTCATACTCTTAACCGACTGACCACCCGGTGCCCTACATGATCTTTTTTAAAAGTCATCAGATATTTTTGTGTTTTATAATTTGTTTGATTCGGGACCCCTCCTAGATGCTCACCAAACAATTGGCTGACTTGCCTCTTAAGTCTCTTCATTTGTTTGTTTAGGAAATTGGGACAGTTGTCTGAGAGGTTCCCACAGGCTGGATTCTGAGGGGGTGGTTAACACCTTTGTTCCCTGTATCTCTTGTAAATTGGATGTTGGATCTAAGCCTTGATCAGATTCAGATTCAGGTTTTTGTGTTTTTGTTTTTGTTTTTTTAAACAAGACTTCTTCGTAAGTGCTGTTTTGTACATTGGAAGCCCTTGATGCTCTGCGCCAAGACTCAGACACTCATGAGGGGTCACCAAATCATGACTGTCCCATTCTGTCACTTCTTCGTGTATTAACTGAAAGTATGAGGCACTTTCTCTCCTTACTATTAGGCACCCAGTGGTATAGTTGATTCAGGAAAGGAAAGGATTTAGCCTATTTGATGTGTTTAATATATATCTATTTTTTTAATATAATTTTTTTTAAAGTAAGCTCTTTGCCCAACATGGGATTTGAACTCAGGACACCAAGATCAAGGGTTGCATGTTCTACAGACGGAGCCAGCCAGTTGCCCCAAATACGTATTATTTTTAATTAGCATTTAAAACTTTAATTATTTTACTTTTGAGTAACTTACATATTCACAAGATTCAGATTTCAAAAGGGTGGACAGTGAAAAGTCTCCCTCCCCTTCCTGGCCCAGATGCTTCCCTCCCAGTTTCCTACATGACCTTCCAGCCTTATTTTATACAAGCAAATACGGCAGATCTCTCTCTCTCTCTCTTTCTGCCCGCCCCTCTTTGTTCTATTAGTTTTGGTAGAATTTCGTCTTTGCGTTCTTGAAGACGCTTTCTTCGCCTAATAGTTATAATTGTAGGATAGCTCCCTCTCAACCTCTGAACAGCTTCCCCATTTTTCTGGGTTACAGAGTATTCCATGGAATGGATATGCTAGATTTATTTAATAGTAGCCTTCTTCTTTTTTTTTTTTTAATGTTTATTTAGTTTTGAGAAAGAGAGAGAGACAGAGGATGAGCGGGGAAGGAGCAGAGAGAGAGAGAGGGAGACACAGAATCCGAAGCAGGCTCCAGGCTCTGAGCTGTCAGCACAGAACCCGATGTGGGGCTCAAACCCACAAACTGTAAGATCATGACCTGAGCTGAAGTCGGACGCTCAGCCAACTGAGCCACCCAGGCGTCCCTTGAATTCTTTTTCAGAGAGGGGGGGCAGACGCAGAAAGAGAGAGGGAATTCCAAGCAGGCTTCACTCTCAGTGCGGAGCCTGACACGGGTCTTGACTCCATGACCCTGGGATCATGACCTGGGCTGAAATCAAGAGTCAGATGCTCAACCAACTGAACCACCCAGGCGCCCCACCTTCTTTTTTTTTTTCTGGCTAAAATTTTTAGTGTATTTATTTTCAATTGTTTTCTATCTACGTTGCTTACCTAGAAGTGATTAATTATGTTGTGGACTCCTTTAATTAATTAATTAATTATTTTTAATTTGCATCCAAGTTAGTTACATATCGTGCAATAATGATTTCAGCAGTAGATTCCAGTGATTTGTCCCGTGTATAACACCCAGTGCCCATCCCAACAAGTGTCCTCCTTAACGCCCCTCACCCATTTAGCCCATCCCCCCACCCATAACCCCTCCAGCAACCCTCAGTTTGTTCTCTATATTTAAGTCTCTTATGTTTTGTCCTCCTCCCTGTTTTTATATTATTTTTGCTTCCCTTCCCTTATGTTCATCTGTTTTGTATCTTAAAGTCCTCATATGAGTGAAGTCATGTGATGTGTGTCTTTCTCTGACTAATTTCGCTTAGCATGATACCCTTTAGTTCCACCCACGTTGTTGCAAATGGCAAGATTTCATTCTTTTTGATTGCCGAGTAATACTCCATTGTATATATAGACCACATCTTCTTTATCCATTCATCTGTTTGGGCTCTTTCCACACTTTGGCTATTGTTGATAGCGCTGCTATAAACATTGGGGTGCATGTGCCCCTTGGGAATAACACACCTGTATCCTTTGAATAAATAGTAGTGCAATTGCTGGGTCGTAGGGTAGTTCTATTTTTAAGTTATGTTTTTACTTTACACAAATCAATATATATTTTTTAAACTTATTTTTGAGAGAGAGAGAGAGACAGCATGAGTGGAGGAGGTGCAGAGAGAGAGGGAGACACAGAACCTGAGGCAGGCTCCAGGCTCTGAGCTATCAGCACAGAGCCCGACGCGGGGCTTGAACCCATGAGCTGCAAGATTATGACCTGAACGAAGTCAGACGCTTAACTGACTGAGCCACCCAAGTGCCCACAATCTCTTTTTAAGTTATTTATTTTGAAAGGGAGAGAGCACAAGTGAGGGGGTGGACAGAGAGAGGGAGGGAGAGAGAATCCCAAGCACTGTCAGTACAGAGCCCAATGTGGGTCTCGAACCCACAAACCGCGAGATCATGACCTGAGCCGAAGTTGGCCACTTAACCGACTGAGCCACCCAGGCGCCCCATGTCACCAGTATTTCTTACATGAGCAGTAGTGCAGTGAATCACTTTATACACAGGTCACTTCCCTTGCATTGGGCTATATCTGTAGGATAAATTCTTAGGGGTGTAGTCGGTGGATGAAAGAACCTACCCATTTATACTTTTCAGAGCACTTCCTAATTGCCCTGTGTTGTGGTTACACCCACTTACCCTCCCACCAGCAGTGTAGGAATAGCCTGTTTCTCCATAGCCTCACCCACACTGTGTGTTAAATGACTTTTTCCCCCCCGTCTGATAGTGGCCTCCCACTGTTAGCATCCTGGGATAGTTTTAATGTAATTTATACTTGGGAGCCCCCCCCCCATCCCATCCCCATCCATTGCTCTCCCCACCAGGGACCTGCTGCAGCTGGGAGGGGAGCTGGCCCGGACCTCCAGGGCCATCCAGGAGGCGGACCTGGGGCTGAGCGCGGGCCTGCGGCTGGCTGAGAGCCGGGCAGAGGCGGCCCTGGAGAAGCAGGCGCTGCTGCAGGCCCAGCTAGAGGAGCAGCTGCGGGACAAGGTGCTCCAGGAGAAGGACCTGGCCCAGCTGCAGGTGCAGAGCAACCTGGACAAGGCCAACCTCAGTGCCAGGTGGGTGCCTGGTATGCACCACGTGAGGGAGGCTTCCCCACGGACTGTGCATCTGGGGACGCAGGGAAGAGCGAGCATCTGTTCACTGGGGATGGGCCCTTCCCCTGTGTGAGCTCAGCCGGTCTTCCCAGGCACCCCGTTTGTCAGAGGAGGAGACTGAGGTTCAGGGGACTCTTGTCCAGGGCACATTATGAGCAGTTTAACCACTGAGGCTAGAATTTACGCTCCTAGCTCCTGCGACCTGGGTGAGTCCCAGAGATAAAGTGAGTGGCAACCTCATTCTCCTTTTATTTATTTATTTATTTATTTTTGAGAGACAGGGAGAGAGAGAGAGAAGCGGGGCCCACCCGAAGTGGGGCTCAGCTCACCCAATGTGGGACTCGAACTCGTGAACCGTGACAGCATGATCTGCGCCAAAGTCAGATGCTTAAAGACTGAGCCACCCGTGCGCCCTCATTCTCCTTTTACAGATGAGCAGTCTGAAGTCCAGAGAGAAGTGACTTGCTCAAGTCACTTAATCCTAGGGTCCCCCCTACCACCAAAGTTTGAGAAAGCATGAAGGACACATTGCTGGTGGATTTGGAGGAGAGGCTGGGTGGGTCTCGCCTTCACCTGTCACTGCCCTTCTTCCAGAGTGACCGAGCTGGCCCTGACAGTGGAGCGCCTTCAGAACCAGAATCTGGAGAAGGATCGGGTCAACAAAGCTCTTACCGAGAAGCTTGAGGCCCTGGTGAGCTGCACGTGACCCCGAGATGTGGCAGGACGGGATCGGCAGGCCGACCAGATCCAGAGGAGGGCCGTGTTTGCTAGGGCCACCCCTAGCATTCCGTTCTGATTCGGTTTCACCCCCTCACTAATTGAGCACCTAGTGTGTGCCAGGCTTAGTGTGAGCACCTACTGTGTGCCAGGCTTAGTGGTAAGGACATTCACTTCCTTTATCCCATTTCATTCTCTCAGCAGCCCTGTGGCATGATCCCCATTGCACAGATGGGGGAACTGCCTGGAGAGTCTCAGAGCCAATAAGCTGGGGCTTGAAAAGATGCCTATGCCCTGCTAGCACGGGGCTCCTTCTCTAGGAACTGAGGCGCCTCCCCACCAGAGGGACCCCCGTCAAGGGTGCTGCCTGGGTTGGTCATCCTTCTGTGTGGGGCCTGTGGCCCGGGTTCTATGTCCGGCTCTCCTCCAGTAGGCTGTGTGATCTACACAGTGTGACACTGCACTTCTCTGGGCCTGGTCTGTTCAGTGAGGGCCCTGGGGATGCCATGGGGTCTACCAAGTGGCTGACCTCTGGGCATGGCCTTAGAGGCCACCTGATGGGTGGGGGGGGCCAGGGAGGGAGATGAAGGTGGGGTTTCAGACTAGGGCAGAGACCCTGACCATCCCTTCTTTGTCTCCTCCACACCACCCCAGGAGTCCCTGCGGCTCCAGGAGCAGGCAGCCCTGGAGACAGAGGACGGAGAGGGGCTGCAGCAGACCTTGAGAGACCTGGCACAGGTGGGAGGTGGCAGGGAGCCCTGGGCAGGGAGGGGCCGGGCAGTCCGGGGCCACCACGTCCTCTGGTGGCCTTGCGCTGAATTGCAAGTGGTTGGGGGCCCGGGGGACCCAGGCTGCTGTTGGACCCCCCTGCTAGCTGTTGGACGCGCGGCCCCCGCCACCCCACTGCCTCGACCGCGGCCCCCTCCTCACTGGCCTGGCCACCCCACCTCAGGCTGTCCTGTCGGACATGGAGAGCGGTGTCCAGCTAAGTGGCTCCGAGCGGACGGGGGACGCGTCCGACGGCAGCCTGCGGGGGCTCTCGGGCCCCCGGACCCCCTCCCCGCCGCGGCGCTCCTCGCCCGGCCGCGGCCGATCCCCGCGCCGAGGCCCATCCCCGGCCTGCTCCGACTCCTCCACGCTCGCCCTCATCCACTCGGCCCTGCACAAGCGCCAGCTGCAGGTCCAGGTAGGGGGGCACCAGCGCCCTGGGGCGGAGCCAGAGTCCCTGGGGGAAGGGCTTGGGCCACCCGGGGCGGAGCCAGTGCTGTGGGGGCGGAGCCAGGGTGGGGGAGGGGGAGGAGCCTGGGCCTGAGCATTTTGGGTGGCGCCAAAACCCAGAGTTAGAGCTATTGAGTCGGGTCCCATGGAGGTGGCGGAGAGCTCCGGGGCAGATCTGAGCCCGGAGTGGGAGGTGCTTGGGCAGCTGGGGGCGGAGCCTGGGGCAGAGCTAGAGGCCTGCTGTAGAAAAGAGAGAAGAGGTTCGGACCGGCAGAGCCAGGACTCTGGGAAAAGGCCAGCGGCGGGGGGGGAATCAGTCTAGGATGAGAGGAGCTGGGGGAGCTAGGGGCAAGGAGTCTGGGGGAGAGTCAGAACCGGGATGCAAAGGGGAGGAGCCTGGGAGCCCTGGGGTAGTCAGAACCCGGAGGAGGTGGGAGTGTGCTTGGTGGTTTGGCTGGGGCTTAGGTCAGTGTGTCCGAGGAAATGGAGGTCGGAGCCCTGGCAGGGCACTCAGAAGGGGGGTGGGGGCACAGTGGGCGGGAGTGGAAACCCAGTCTGGAGGGCTTAGTCCCACTCTCCTGCCTCAGGCTTAGGCCACAGAGGAGGGCCCGCGTGTTCTGGAATGAGCAGAGAGTAGGGGGCGCTTCGGGAGCTTCCCAGACTCAGTGGTTCCCACGCCACAGGACATGCGTGGGCGCTATGAGGCCAGCCAGGACCTCCTGGGCACCCTTCGGAAGCAGCTTAGTGACAGCGAGGGTGAGCGCCGCAGCCTGGAGGAACAGGTGCAGCGTCTTCGGGACAAGACCAGCGGGGCCACCCAGGCTCATGAGGATGCCCAGCGCGAGGCCCAGCGGCTGCGGGGCACCATCGACCTTCTGAACAGGTGCCTGAGAGGGTCAGAGCTGGGGGCCTGGATGGAATGCCAGCCCGAGCCTGTAAGCATACATGCTGACATGGTCATAACTGGCCATGTGTGTCTGTTCAAATTCAAATTAATTAGGGGCCCCTGGGCGGCTCAGTCTGTTAAGTGTCTGACCCTGATTTCCGCTCAGGTCATGATCTCACAGTTTGTGAGTTTGAGCCCTGTGTCAGGCTCTGCTCTGACAGCACAGAACCTGCTTGAGATTCTCTCTGCCTCTCCCCTGCTCCCTCTCTTACTTCTTTCTCTCTCTCAAAAATAAATAAATATTTTAAAAAATTAAATGGATCAAACATTTTAAAAAGTAAAAGTTCAGTCCCTCAGTTGTCCTTGACACTTTTAAAAGCTCAGTAGCCACAAAAGGCTATAGAACGCTTCTGTCATCTCAGAGTTCTAATGACAGTGCCATTTAGACTCTGTCATTGGAGATCTTTGAGACAAGAATTGATCCACTCTTAGCTGTCTGGTTATTTTCGTTGTTGTTTGCTGTTTCTCTTCATAAATGTAACTGCAGAATTAAAAGTTTGAAAAAGGAAGGGGAACGGCGCCTGGGTGGCTCAGTCGGTTGAGCATCTGACTTCGGCTCAGGTCCTGATCTCACGGTTTGTGAGTTTGAGCCCCATGTTGGGCTCTGGGCTGACAGCTCAGAGCCTGGAGCCTGCTTGGGATTCTGTGTCTCCCTCTCTCTCTGCCCTCTCCAGCTCGTGCTCTCTTTCTCTCTCAAAAATAAATAAACATTAAAAAATTTTTTTTAGAAAGGGAAAATAAAAAGGCGGGACCTTCCCACATTCTCACAGCCTCACCTGACTGTCCTAACCCCTGTTAGGGAGCACTGTTAGGAAGCAGTTTCCTGGCAGTGAGGTAAAAAAGCCTTCTAGTACACCTGCCACATGCCAGGCTCATTGCCAAGTGCTTTAGGCAGATTACTTGAATTAGTCTTCCCGTCAATCTCCTGCAGGTGAGAGCTGTGACTATTCCCGAGGTTGAGAGACTTGTCCAAGCTGACAGCGGTGTGGTTGGGGGTAGGAATTGGAATTCAGGTCCATCTGATAGCAAAACCCGCGCTCCCCATGCCTTGGAAGGAGGGCTTTTACGTAGCTGTGTTCACAGCGAACTCCTCATTTCGCATTCTGCTATTTCTACATGTCATGCTATATGGTTTTTCCCACCCACTGCGGCCTTAGTGTCTGCTATACGTACCTGTTGCCACTTCGAGTGAAGCAGCGGGGCACTGGGGCCTGTGCCAGCGATCAGCCCTAAGCTTAGAGCCCCCCCGCCGGCTCGGAAGGAGGGGTTACAGACACACATCCCCTGCTCTGTTGCTGCGACTGCTGGAATTGGGGCAAGAGGCAACACTCTGTACACCTCCGGAGTTCCCAGTGGTTGTCCCCTCCCTCCCCTGCTGGCTATCATGTGCCGCTGGCCTGTGCAACACCCAGCTCTATTGGGCCTTCCAGAATTGAGGGGCATTTCCTGGTCATACGGACTAGCCTGTGTGTCCCTGAGAGCCTAGCGTGGATGGGGGTGGTTGGAGATCATGCCAGGACCTCCATCCATTCCCCTGGGTGGGTTGGGGGAGAAGGAAAGCCGGGTGTCCTCTGCCAGGAAGAGTCAGCTCCAGGGAGATGCGGATGAAGTGAGTGGTGCTTGGGCAGGGTCAGGGAAGACTTCCTGGAGGCAGGTGCCTTAGAGGTCAGAGGGCAGCAGCCTGGCCCTCGGGCCTCTTCACTGAGGAGAGCCGTCCCAGCACCCCCTTCAGCTCTCCCTCCTCTCGTCCCACAGGGAGAAGGACAGCCTGGCCCGCAGCCTGCAGACGGCCCAGCAGCAGGCCGAGGAGCTGCGGCAGGAGCGCGAGAAGCTGCAGGCGGCTCAGGAGGATCTGCGGCGCCAGCGGGACCGGCTGGAGGAGGAGCGGGAGGACTCGGCGCGGGATGGCGAGCGGACCCGCAGGGAGCTGGAGCGCGCGTGAGTGGCTTCTGGCCTCCCCTGCCCGAAACGGACCTTGGGGGGTCCCGACAGTCCCCCTGGGGGCCAGGGAAGACCTGCGGTGTCCCAGACGTCCTACTGTCTTGAGGAGTCTTGACAGCACCTCTCTGACGTAAGGTCTTCTAACCAGCCCTGTTTCGGGAGACCGAGGCTCAGGGAGGCGTAGTCACTGACCCGGGATCAGAGAACTGCAAGAGGCAGGGGCGTGGATGGCGACAGCAGCAGTACCTAAAATAGCAGTAGTGACACTAATATCATTGGTTTTTTTAAAATTTTCTTTAATGTTTTATTTTATTTTTGAGAGAGAGAGACAGCATGAGCAGGGGAGGCTCAGAGAGAGGAGACACAGAATCCGAAGCAGGCTCCAGGCTCTGAGCTGTCAGCACAGACCCCAATGCGGGGCTTAAACCCACAAACTGTGAGATCATGACCGAGCCGATGTTAGACGGTTAACCAACTGAGCCACCCAGGCGCCCCCCCTCTTTTTTAACGTTTATTTATTTTTCAGAGAAAGAGAGAGAGCAGGGGAGGGAGAGAGATTGAGGATCCCAAGCAGGCTCTGCGCTGTTAGCGCAGGACCCGATGTGGGGCTTGAACTCACAAACCGTGAGATCATGACCTGAATCAAAGTCTGGCCGCTGACCTGACTGAGCCACCCCGGCGCCCCTACACTGAGGTTCTCGTGTTCAGCCCTCATGGCAACTCTGTGCTATAGGAGCTCTCATCCCCGTTTTGTGGATGGTGAAACTGAGGCATAGAAGGGCCATATAATTTGACCAAGGTCCCACAGCTAGTTACTAGAAGAGCCAGAATTTGAACCCAAGCATTCGGCCTTCAGAGTTAACCTCTTGACCGCTGCACTCTTTACTCCTTGGAGGCATAAGTAACGGTGGTGTTTACGCTGCATTGTGGTAGCCGATAGTGTCCTTGCTTCTGCAGGCTGCTGGGGAGATACGTCAGGCACTATTTTGAGCACTTCACATTCAGTAGGTCACGTATCCTTATAACAATTTCATGAGGCAGCTGTTACCCCGTTTTGCAGATGTGAAAACTGAGGCCCAGAGTCCCAGAGCCAAACGTGGTGGGCTTGGCTGTCCTTGTGAGTGAGGCTCTGGCCTCCTGGGCTCCTGTGTCAGGCCTGGCCCCTGGCCTGCGTCAGCAGGAGACAATGAGCAGGGAAGTGACGTGGGGCACCTGCCCACCCTCTGTCCCACAGCCACCGACAGCTGGAGCAGCTGGAAGGCAAGCGCTCAGGGCTGGCGAAGGAGCTGCTGCAGGTGCGGGAGGCGCTGAGCTGTGCCACGCTGCAGCGGGACGTGCTACAGGCTGAGAAGGCCGAGGTGGCCGAGGCACTGACCAAGGTGGGTCCCCGAAACCCCAGGCCTTCTCACTCTGGCCACACGCTGGCCCCAGTGTCGGGCTGGCCTCTGACCCTGTGCACAGGCTGATCTGGTCCACCCAGACCGCAGGCTGCTCGGACCCCGGTCATAAGTGAACTGACCTCTCCTAGTGGTCACGGCCTTGCTTTTCCAGATGCGTCTGGGGCAGTGCCTGTTGTTCAGGCCATCCTGTCCCACCTCTGGACGCAGGTCCTGGGGTCTGTGAGTGCTGGCGACACAGTCCTTGGCGGGTGCCTGCCCCACCCCTGTAGTCTGGGTCCTGAGCAGTGTCCCCTTAGACCCCACTCTGCGGGGCCCTCTGAGCCCGGCCCCACCCTCCGTGAGCTGGGGTTCGCTTGCTCCCTAACAGCTCTGCCGGAGGTGGCTTCTTCTGAGTAGCTTCGTAAGCAGCAGGCCTGTAGTAGCGATTGTTTTCTGTCTCACATTGTGTCTTCCCTCGCCCCCCACCCATCTCCGTGCCTCTGCACACCGTTTCCTGCCTCTCCCCGCTTCTCCTCTCTCTCCATCTCTCCCATCTACTGTCGTCTCTGGTGCCCTGGCCCCGACCCGCAGGCTGAGGCTGGCCGAGTGGAGCTCGAGCTCTCGATGACCAAGCTGAGGGTGGAGGAGGCCTCCCTGCGGGACTCCTTGTCCAAGCTGAGCGCCCTCAACGAGAGCCTCGCCCAGGACAAGCTGGGTCTGCACCGCCTCGTCGCCCAGGTACGTCGTGTGCCCGAGGGCCCGCCTGTCTGCCCCACTCAGAAACCCTACTCGCTGAGGTGCCCCAGGCCCAGCCTCAGCCCCCACCCCTCACCCCTGCCTCAGTGCATATCTCCCTGTGTACCTCTGGCCCCGTACCTCTCCTGGCTGGTCACTGCCTCTCTTTCTGTCTCTGTTCTCTTCTGACTCCGTCTGTGTCTTCTCTCTCATGGTCTGCGAGAAAAGAAGTTCCACGGGCCGTCCTCTCTACTGCCTCCCCCTCAGGGTCCCCGCACCCTTACCCCCAGGGAGCCTCCCCTGGGCTGGCTGTGATGGGTGGGTGGGTGGGTGGCGAGCAGGGGGCATCTGTGGTTCTGAGCGGGACCCCGTTCCCTGGTGGCGGGGCTCCGCGGACCTGCTCATTCACTTGCACCCGCTGCCGCAGCTGGAGGAGGAGAAGGCCGCCCTGCTGGGCCGGCAGCGGCAGGCGGAGCAGGAGGCCTGCTTGGCGCGGGAGGAGCAGGAGCGGCTGGAGCAGCTGCGGCGGGAGCAGGAGGTGGAGCAGCAGGGCCTGGAGGGCTCCCTGCGGGTGGCAGAGCAGGCCCGGGAGGCCCTGGAGTACCAGCTTCCTACACTGCGCCAGGAGCGCTGCCGGCTGCAGGAGCAGCTGGGCCAGGTGGGTGTCGGGCGGTGGGGGGTGGGGGGGGATGGGAGCGAGGAGGGGGAAGGGGTTTCAGGCTCCGGCCTCCCGCATCCTGTCCTGGGTTAGCTCCCAGGCCTAGGAGCCTGATTCTGGGCTTAAATCCAGCACCCCCCTTTGCTAGCCGGGAGCTTTGGGCAAGCTACCCAACCACCCGATGCCTCAGTTGACCCATCTGTAACATGGGGCTAATGGTTCTTATCACAGTGGGTTGTTCTGAAGAGCACACCCGCGCAAGCCCCTGGTAGGCGAGTGAATCACCACGCGGTACAAGTTCATGATACAGTAGCAGAGAATGTTTGAATTGGAATCTTGGACTTTCTGGGACCGAGCTGGAAGGCACCTTAGGATTTCAGGAATCCAGGGACTTTGATATAGGGCCTGTCCTGGAGGGCCCAGGTTCCCGGGAGGGGTCTCTAGGGCATGGGCCTCGGGGCGCAGGACGCATGGCTCCAGGTCTCCACTCTGAGCCTGCTTTGTGTATTCAGCTCCTGTGGAAATTTTCGGGCACAGAAAGCGATCTGTTACTTCCCAGACTGAGTGAGGACACTTATGTTTTTATTTGAGAAAGAGAGAAAGAGAATGGGGGAGGGGCAGAGGGTGAGGGAGAGAATCTCAAGCAGGCTCCATGCTCAGCGCAGAACCTGACGCGGGCTCTATCCCATGCACGTGAGATCATGACCTGAGCTGAAGTTAGGACGCTTAACCGACTGAGCCACCCAGGCGCCCCTATTTATTTGTTTTGAGACACAGACACACACACACACAGGGAGAGAGAGAACGAGTGGGGAGAGGCAGAGAGAGAGGGAGAGACAGAATCCCAAGCAGGCTCTGTGCTGTGAGCTCGGAGTCCAGTGCAGAGCTCCGTCTCACAAACTGTGAGATCATGACCTGAGCCAAAATTAAGAGTCGGACACTTAACCCACTGAGCCACCCAGGCGCCCCCTGACACTTACGTTGTGTGCGTGTCCATTGCAGGTCCAGAGACGGCTGTGATTTGTCCAAGGACACACAGCACAAAGGGTGGAGCCTGCGCCCGAAGCCAGGTCTCCCACCTGCCAGGCCGGGGCTGGCTCGGGCTCGGGCTCGGGCTCGGGGTGCTGCACGCCGAGCCGCCGGGGGATTTGGGGAGTGGTACTCATGGTGCCCGGGTGGGGGGCAGCTCTCCCGGCAGCTGAGCGGACGGGAGCAGGAGCTGGAGCAGGCGCGGAGGGAGATGCAGCGGCAGGTGGAGGCCCTCGAGCGGGCAGCCCGGGAGAAGGAGGCTCTGGCCAAAGAGCGGGCCGGCCTGGCGGTGCAGCTGGCCGCGGCCGAGCGGGAAGGCCGGACCCTGTCGGAGGAGGCCACACGCTTGCGGTAAGGCCGCGGGCTCTGCCCGGCCCACCCTGGGCGGGGGTGGGGTGGGGGGGATGTCTGCCCTGGCATTGGATCATAGGGGCGGTCCATAGGAGCCAGGCTTGCCAACGCGTTCTAGCGAGGGCCCAGCCTTCCCCAGGGAGCGTGGGCCTGGCTGGGCAGGTATCCTGGCACCTGGCCCACGGCTGGCCACGCCCTGGGAGCCACCGTTTCCTGGGGCCCAGGGGGCTGAGTCCCGAGGCCTCAGGGATTGTATGTGCTGCAGCCTGGAGAAGGAAGCCCTGGAGAGTAGCCTGTTTGAGGTGCAGCGGCAGCTGACGCAGCTCGAGGCCCGCCGGGAGCAGCTGGAAGCCGACGGGCAGGCCCTGCTGCTGGCCAAGGAGAGCCTGGCGGGTATGGGGGGGCCCGAATGGGGGTAGGGAACCCCAGGCTCCAGCCTGGTCTGTAACCGGTCGGGTTCTGGGGGCTCTGGAAGTTAGGAGCACTGGCTTTGGAGCCTGGCTGACCTGGGTTCTAATTCTACTTTTGCTACTTAGACCTGAGCTCTCTCGAGCAAGCCTCTTCCCCCTCTGGGCCGAAGGTTCCTCACTGACAGAGGTGATAGTGCTCATCCCCTAAGGGATCTCGCCAGGATGAGGCGAGCAAAGCATGCGAAGGCCTTGGCCCAGGGCCTGGTCAGCCAGCCAGGGGGGTTGTGTCTGGCCATCAGGGCACTTCGGTCTGAGTTCTCTGCAGAGCCGGGGACTCTCTCGGCCCCCCACCCGCAGCCCCTCTTCCCCCCACGTTCCCCGCCCGGTGTCTCAACTCAGGGGTTCCTCACTTACCAGGCATCTCCTTGGGCCCCCAAAATTACTTTTGCCGTCCACACCTACCTGAGCCCGACAGAACCAGGAAGGCAAATGCCGACAGAGTCTCTGGTGGGCTTCCCACCCAGGAGACGGTGTGGAGATTGTTCCCAGTGTTCCCCAAGGTCACCTCCGGGAGTGCTGACAGTCAAGTGTGTTTCCGGCACTCAGTCATTAAAGGAGATGCCTTATGGAAAGGTGTGCAGCTTTGGAAAACTACCTGTCTTCTCTGCGCCTCCATTTCCCCATCCATAGATTGGGCATGAGAGAAGCTCCCTAGGTGTGTTGTGAAGGCAATCAGTAACGGGGGTTGTTGTATTTTTGCTAACCTCCCCATTTGAGGGGGAGGGGTCTTCCTCACGTCATTTCATCCCTTTGATGCCATTCCAAGTGGACAAGGAGGGGGATAGCGCCCACAGACTCATGTGGCAGATGGGGAAACTGAGGCCCAGAGAGAGCAGGAAGCTTCTCCAAGGGAACTCAGCCTAGATCCCAGGTGGGCCCTCTGTCCTCTGGGATTTTGCCCGCGAGGCTCATCCAGCTTGAGTCTGCCGGCCCATGGGGACGTTCGGACCCCAGCCTCTCCCTTCCTATGCAGGAGAGCTGGCGGGCCTACGGCAACAGATGACAGCCACAGAGGAGAAGGTGACTCTGGACAAGGAGCTGATGGCCCAGAAGCTGGTGCAGGCCGAGCGGGAGGCCCAGGCCTCTTTGCGGGAGCAGCGAGCCGCCCACGAGGAGGACTTGCAACGACTCCAGCGAGAGAAGGTTCGGGCAGCTGGTTGGGGCAGGCAGGGCTCTGATGCAGCGGCTCCTCTGTGCCCTCAGGCAACTCACCCTTCTCACTCTGCATCAGTCTCCAAATCTGGGACATGGAACTTCATCTCGGTTCCAGGGGCCCTGAGGGCAGCTGTGAGGATCCCCTGGGGATGCCTTATCAAACATGCAGATTCCCAGGCCCCACATCTGGTTCAGCCCTGGCGATCCTGATGCAGGGGGTCCACAGCCACATTTGGGAAACGCTGACTAATATATAGTAGGAAAGCACTTTATTTTTTAAAGTTTATTTATTTATTTTGAGAGAGAGAGAGAGAGAGAGCATGTGTGAGCGCAAGCGGGGGAGGGGCAGAGAGAGAGAGGGGGAGAGAGAAAATCTCAAGCAGGCTCTGCACCATCAGCGCAGAGCCTGATGCGGAGCTCGAACTCACGAACCATGAGATCATGACCTGAACAGAAATCAGACACTTAATGGAGTGAGCCAGCTAAACACCCCAGGAAAACACTTTCATTTGCTGAGAAGTGCTGTTTGCATACGAAAGGCCACTCTGGGACCTGAGCACTTAGAAAGGCAAAGAGCCAGGTCACCGGAAGACAGAACAGAGCTGTCTAAGAACACTGGTTCTAGAGTTTCTTTGCCTGGGTTTGGACCTGATCTTGGTCCCATATTGCTTAGGTTGCCTAAGGCCTCTGTGCTGTCATTTCCCCGCCTGTAACAATGGGGACACTGGTAGGATATTGTGAGGGTGAGGTGAGACCATCTATATAAAGGATTTAGCATAATGACTCGCACTTCATTAGTGCTCCGTAAACACTGACTTACTACTGTGGCACTAAGATACCACCCAGACCCCATGTTGGACAGGGCTGCCTCTGGAAGAGGTTCAGGCTGTTGCTTTAGGACGCCAGGGGGCACCACATCCCCCCCAGAGTCGTCTTAGATTTAGGCGGGTAGTATCTTCCGTCTCCAGCAGGTGGCAGCAAAGCATTTGAAAAAGGGACACCTGGTCCTACTTTTCACAGGGTAGTGCTAGGTCTGAATACCTGCCTGGGACGCCGAGGGGGCCGTTCTTTCTTTGCCTGTGTGTTCTACCTACCCACCCACCCACCCAGTCCCCAGGGAGCCAAACACCTGTGTCCTCTCTGACCCCTCCTGTGCCTTCCAACTTGGCTTCTTAATATCACCAAATCTGTTCTCTTCTGTCCGGCCCCAGACCCCCTTTGCTCCTCGAAGCCCAGCCAGCTCCTCACTACCCCAGCCCCGATCCCCCGGCCTCTTCCACGGCTTCTGAACAACCCGTTGGTCCAGAATTCAGATTGCTCCTTGTCACCCTGGCTTGAGGATCTCTGTTGCCCCGCCTCTTCTCCGAATTGGCCCACCCCTCTCTACAGCCCACAGGGCCTGGTCTGGCCTGGCCGCTGCCCGTGGCTCTGGTTCATGTCCCCCATCGTAGTCCAGGCTCCAGTGACCTTAAATACAGTGTGTTGGGGTTTCTCTTTTCCTCCAGGGTCCCGGGCTGGACTCTGGGCCTGGGGTTCTGTTTCTTTTCTCTCTTGACCTTACTGACTGCCGCTCATCTCTCCTTTGGGACATGTTCTCGGACCCCCAGGCCGGGCTCCTGCCGCTCCCTGGCGTGACCCTGTCAACGGCCCTTATCACTCACCCCCACCTTGTAGTTACCTGGTGGCCTGCCCTGCCTCTCAGGGTCTGGGCTGCAAGCGGCTCTTGTCAGCCTGAGGTTGGTGACGGGCTGCCCGGGTCCAGCCTCGCGGGTCACCCGTGCCTGGGGCCTGGCCCGCAGGAGGTGGCATGGCGGGAACTGGAGGCCGAGCGGGCCCAGCTGCAGAGTCAGCTGCAGCGGGAGCGAGAGGAGCTGCTGGCACGGATGGAGGCAGAGAAGGAAGAGCTGAGTGAGGAGATCGCCGCCCTGCAGCAGGAGCGCGACGAGGGCCTCCTCCTGGCCGAGAGCGAGAAGCAGCAGGTTTGTGAGCCCCGGTGTGGCCTCCGCTGCTGCCCGAGGGGCCCCTGTTCCGGGGCCGGGCCCGGCTCGGCCACCCAGCCGCTGGAAGCTAGGAGTCCCTCTCTGGGTCTCAGTTTCCTCATCTGCAGGATGGGGGGACTGAAGGGGTGTGCATGAAGCATTGGCGAGACCATGTTCAGTGAGCCGTGCCCGGTGCGAGGTGGGAACTCACCGAGTGGCTGTCACAGTTGAGCACTGGGCCCAAGAAAGCTGACCCACAGTCTGCCATCCCTTCTGCCACTCCGGGCTGGCCACGGCGGCCCCTGCTGCCTTCTGAGCAGACCCTGCGAGGCCCACATGTATCAGCTGAACCCTCCTCAAAAGACGTAACTCCTGACTTTCCCATAACATAAAGGAGACAGGCCAGGCCGTGTCCATCTCCTGTCCTTACTGGCTGTGTCACCCTGAGCAAGCTGCTCTACCTCTCTGAGTCCATTTGCTCATCTGTAAAAGGGGGATAATGAAGGGCAAGGATTATCATGGCAAGTGAGCAGGATTTCTAAGTTGGGTCCGTGTCCAGACTTAATGGCAGTTGTGCCCATTTCTAGGGCTATGGAGCAGGTGAGTCTGCACCGCCGCCCTGGGTCCACCTGTGGTCACCCAGACGAGGCACCAAGCCCCCAGTGGGCACGTTTCCCAGGGCAGGGTGGCGGAAGGGCCCAAGCCTGCCCCCAAGCCCTTTGCTCCCTGCCTCTGCCCAGGCCTTGTCCCTGAAGGAGTCCGAGAAGACAGCACTGTCCGAGAAGTTGATGGGTGCACAGCACAGCCTGGCCGCCATCTCCCTGGAGGTTGAACGGCAGAAGAGAGATGCTCAGAGCCGGCAGGAGCAGGACCGGGTAGGGCAGGCCAGGCAGGTGGGCCTCCATGTGAGCCAGGAGGCCTGACCCTGCCTGGAGGGCCCCCCTGTCTGTGGGCGAGGCCCCTGGGGAAGCCCCCAGGCTGTTGGGGGAGCTTCAGTCCTTCCACAGGGTCCCCCATCAGAGGGAGGGGGCAGAACCCTGCCTGGTGAATCCTAGTCTGAGGGGGGAGAGCGGCTGTGGGGACAGTGCGCGCTGGGCATCAAGCGATCAGCAGTGTGGCAGGCCAGTGGGAAGGGCCATGTTCGGAGCTGCAGGTGGCCAGTTGAGCTGGCCCTGCAGGGAACAGTGGGGGAGGAGGACAGGGGCACCAAGTCAGAGGAGTCTGTCTGTACTAGAGCACCGTGAACGCCCTGACATCCGAGCTGCGGGACCTCCGGGCCCAACTCGAGGAGGCCGCCACAGCCCACGCCCAGGAGGCCAGGAGGCTGCAGGAACAGGCCCGAAACATGGACAGGCAGCGGGAATCGTCTGTGCGCGAGGTGAGATGCCCACCCCCCCCTCTTCCGGGCAGCACACCCTAAATGGGGATCTGGCCTCCTAGGGGCCTGGAAGAGCGTGTTAAGGTTTGTCCCTGCGTTTGAGATCGAGGGAACAGCCAATGTAGAAAGGAGGCGGTGAGCCTTTATGAAGTACTTGTTGTATCCGTGTGGGACTCGGCCCCGGCGGGGTCCCTGCCCTCTTGGCGTCACTCCGTAGAAAGATCCTGGTGGATGATTGTTTCAGGCCCAAACACCACTAACTCCCGCGTGCTTCACCCCAGATCAGAACTCACACCTGTGATCTGAGTCGCTGCAGAGCGATGGGGCAGGTGCCTGTGGCCAGGGACACGGGTGTGGGCCAGCTCGGGGAGGGCCTGTCCACTGTCCCGTGACACCCGCCACCGTCACAGGCAGAAGAGCTTCGGACGCAGCTGCGCCTGCTGGAGGATGCCCGTGACGGGCTGCGGCGGGAGCTGCTGGAGGCCCAGCGCAAGGTGCGTGACAGTCAGGATGGCCGTGAGGCCCAGCGCCAGGAGGCCAGTGAGCTGCGGCGCAGCCTGGGCGAGGGTGCCAAGGAGCGCGAGGCCCTGCGGCGTTCCAACGAGGAGCTGCGGGCGGCCGTGAAGAAGGCTGAGAGCGAACGGATCAGGTGGGGCGACGTGGGGGCAGGGGGCAGCCCGGGGTCCTTCACCGAGCCCGTCCTTCACACTGAATCTCGTCCCTGGAAGCTAACTTCATTCACCCCCAAGGTTCTGGGGGAATCACACAGACGGCGAGTCTGTGCCCTTGAACCACAGCTGGACCGTGGGTGGTTTTAGGGGATTTTCCCATCTGAAGGAAGGGGAAAGGTAGCTGACCCCACCTGCTAGTGTCACCCTGGAGACTAGCCCCAACCCTGGAGTCCAACCAGGCGGCCTCTTGCGGCCTTGGGGCCTGGCCCCCGGATCTACAGGGCTTAGTTCAGGAGGGGCCATGTGGGCAAGTAACACCTGGGGCATCTCTAGGCCAAGAGCCAGTCAGACTGATTCCAGGGATTAGGGAAACAGACTTTTTTTAAGTTTATTTATTTATTTGGAGAGACAGAGCAAGCAGGGGAGGGGCAGAGAGAGAGGGAGAGAGAGAATCCCAAGCAGGCTCCTCACTGTCAGTGCAAAGCCTGATGCAGGGCTTGAACTCATGAACCATGAAATCATGACTTTAGCCAAAACTGAGTCGGACCGACTGAGCCCCCCAGGAGTCCCGAGGGGAACAGACTTCTGGGTAGATCCACACCCTGCACTCTTCCCAGGACCCGTGGCTGCCACTAACCTCTGCCCTTTGCCCCCTCCCCTCTCCCCCCTCCAGCCTGAAGCTTGCCAATGAGGACAAGGAGCAGAAGCTGGTGCTCCTCACGGAGGCGCGGGCAGCCGCGGGCAAGGAGGCCGAGGAGCTGCGGGCCGGGCTGCAGGAGGTGGAGCACTCCCGGCTGGAGGCACGCAGGGAGCTTCAGGAGCTCCGGCGGCAGGTAGCACCCCTCGGGGCCCTTGCTGTGGGCTGCTGGGCCGGTAGCACCCCCTCTCTGGAGCCTGGGTATCCCCGGATGTGAAACCGGGGCCTTGAACTATAACAAGCCTTCTCGACCAATGAACCCCTGAAACTGTGTGCAAAAGTGTGTGTGTGTGTGTGTGTGTACGTTTGTATACACAGTTGTCACATTCTCCAAGGAGAGGGTCTGGAGCTCCTGTCCAAATCTCAGAGGAATCCACAAACAACAAAAGGTGCGGACCCTGTGAGATGGATCTGGAGCTGGCGAACACTTATTGTCGAGGGCCCAGCAGTGAATATTTCCAGCTCTGCAGGCCGTTCCGTCTCTGTCGCGATTACTCAGCTCTGCCAGCATAGCAAGAACGCAGCCGCCCCACGCGTACATCCACGTGTGGGCGCGTGTTCCATTAAAACTTTGTTGATGGACACTGAAATTTGATTTTTTAAAAATGTTTTTATTTATTTTTGAGAGAGAGACAGCATGAGCAGGGGAGGGGCAGAGAGAGAGGGAGACACAGAATCCGAAGACCGGCTCCAGGCTCTGAGCTAGCTGTCAGCATAGAGCCTGACGCAGGGCTCGAACCCATGAATGTGAGATCATGACCTGAGCCGAAGTCGGATGCTTAACCGACTGAGCCACCCAGGTGCCCCTGAAATTTGATTTTATATCATTTTTCACGTGCAAGACATATTGTTCTTGGATTTTCTTTCCACCATTTCAAAATGATCCATGTCCCAACTATTTACAAGCGTGGGAAAACCACCCTTGGCTCAGGCTTTCCCAGAAGACTTACGGAACAGGCAGTAGCCCTGTTGTTTGGCTCCTCGGCTCTGCCTTGTCCAGAGAGATCACAGCCTGACTGCCAAATTCTCTTCATCTCTCCCCAGGCCCCCCCCTTACCCTTTCGGGCCCCTTCCTGTTGGGTTGAAGTCCTGGGAAGCCATAGGAGTCCCTGAAAGGAAGACATATTTACATGCCAGGCTCTTGCCGGATGTTTTGCATCCACCCTCACTGGAGCGCTGTGGGGTAGGTGGGCCTTACCCCCCACCTGCTCCTGTGGGGAAACGGGCTTAGAACATACCTTTGTGTTCCGCTCATCTGAGATTAAATCCCAGTCTGCTGCTGGTGGGCTGTGTGGCTTGGGGCAAGTCACTTCTCTCTGAGCTCCACTGTCTATTAAATAAGGATAATGTCAGCACCTGCCCCATAGACAGTTGTGTGAGGTTAAATGAGTTCATACAATTGAAACACTTAGAACGGGTATAGACACATGGTGAGCACTCCATGAAAGTCCGGCATCACCGTAGAGGAAGCTGACGAGGAGGCCCGTGGTTCCTGCCCTGCAGATTTCCTCTTCTGGTGCGGGTCCACCACTCCCCACGATACATAGTTATGACGAGGCAGTAAACGGAGGTGATTGGTGTCCAGGTGCCTGGCATGGCTTGAGCTCGGTGAAGTTATCTGGGGCATGTTCCCAGTGGCTTCGAGATGGTGTTCAATGTCTGTGTCCCTAGAGCAGTGGGTCCTGAGTGCTCCCTGTGCCCGGACAGGACAAGGTGTAGGGGCAGAGTGGAACGGGCCCTCACCGCCCTGGGCTAGAAGGGGCTGTGGATGCCGAGAATGGACGCCGGGTCCTACCTGTGTCCGCTCTCTCTCACAGATGAAGATGCTGGACAGCGAGAACAGCAGGCTGGGCCGGGAGCTGGTGGAGCTGCAGGGCCGCCTGGCACTGGGCGAGCGGGCAGAAAAGGAGGGCCGGCGGGAGGCCCTGGGCCTCCGACAGAAGCTGCTGAAGGGCGAGGCCAACCTGGAGGCCATTCGGCAGGAGGTAATTCGGGTGTGGATGGGGAGGGTCTTAGGAGGCAGTTGGGGGGTGCCCTGTGTTTCTTCCCACCAGCGAGAAGCAGGTGGGGACCCCAGTGCTGGAGTCATTCTGAGACTCACTGAGAGATCACTCCCTAGGACTGGTTCCTGTCCGTCACTCCTTGCAGTTCTTCCCTGGGTGTAACAGTAATACAGCTGTTACTGTTACAGTAACTGTTACTGTACAAGAATTGTGTAGCAGGGGTGAGGGGGACAGGGGGAGCTCTGTAGACATAACCTTGTTTGATTCTCCCAGCAGCCTGAGGCAGGTACTCTCACCCCAGAGAACCAGACACATAGGCTCAGAGAGGTCAAGGGATCTACTCCAGGTCACACAGCCACCCAGGTCTGTCTGACTTCCCAGGCCTATACTCTTTCCATTCTGCTTGTCTGGCGGTTTCACTTTAGTGAATCTACTGTGTGACCTTGACTAAGTCACTCAACCTCTCTGTGGTTCAGAACGCTGATGGGACGGGGGCCCTAGCATAAGTCCTGGCATCCAGGTGCTCTGTGAATGGTGGTTTCTAGTGAAACTGATGACTATGAGGGCTTGATTTATCCTCTAAACGAGGGGGGGGTGGGATCCTGCACTCCATCAGAAAATATTTTTTTAGTACACGCCCCATTGTGTGATTTATTGATAAGTTACGTGCACTGAGAGGCAGGACAGCCTAATGGTTGAAAGAACAGCCACTGGAGCCACTGTGCGTGGCTTCGAATTCTGGCTCTCAGCTTACTAGCAGTGTGCCCTCCTTGGCTAAGTTATGCAACTGCTCTGTGCCTCAGTTTCCTCCTTTGTAAAACGGAGATGATTTGTGGTGGTAGAGTTGCGTTTTTTTGGAGAGTACTTAGTGCCTGGCACTGAGAAGTCCTGTCCACGGAAGTGTGGGCTGTTAGTTTATTACTAGTAAATTATGTATATTACAAGGCACATACACAGAAAACAGATTCTAGTGCACACTCCCGTGGATGTTCCGGCCCATCCTGCCTGGGTGGAGACCACCAAAGAAGCAGGTGTTGCCAGAGCCACTTTTGGGTGGGTGGGCTCCAGGCTGGGCCTGGGAGGCGGGGCGTTGGATTGGGGGCGGCCTTGCTGACCTTCACCGCCCGGCGATGCCCGCCCCAGCTCCAGGGTGCCCAGAGGAAGCTGCAGGAGCAAGAGGGCGACTTCCGGGCCCGCGAGCGAGGCCTGCTGGGCTCCCTGGAGGAGGCGCGGGGCGCCGAGAAGCTGCAGCTGGACCACGCCCGCAGCCTGGAGCTGAAGCTGGAGGCGGTGCGGGCCGAAGCCGCGGAGCTGGGGCTGCGGCTGAGCGCGGCCGAGGGCCGGGCACAAGGCCTGGAGGCCGAGCTGGCCCGCGTGGAGGCGCAGCGGCGCGCAGCCGAGACCCAGCTGGGCGGCCTGCGCTCAGCCCTGCGCCGGGGCCTGGGCCTCGGGCGCACCCCCAGCCCGGCCCCGCTGCCCTCGCCGGGCTCGCCGGCCAGGAGCGCGCCCGCCGGAGGTGAGTGGAGCGCCGCGGGAAAGGGCGGGGCGGTGGGCGGGTCCTGGTGAGACCACGCCCCTGACCACGCCCCTGACTAGGTCCGCCCTGCGTGAGAGCCCGCTGCCGCCGGCTGGACCACGCCTCTCCTTTAATATCCAGTCTCAGTCCCGCCCCCATGTCTCTTTCCTTCTCTTGGGGACTCTGCCCAGGCTCGTCCCCTTTGCTGATTCGTGCTTCTTTGGTTACCTCATTTTAAAGGGGGTGATGGTGCTTTTTCTTTTTTTAAATTTTTTAGTGCTTATTTTTGAGTGAGACGGAGTGCGAGTGGGGGAGGGGCAAGGAGAGAGGGAGACAGAATCCGAAGCAGGCTCCAGGCTTTGAACTATCAGCCCAGAGCTGGAGGCAGGGCTTGAACTCACGAACCACGAGACCATGACTTAAGCCTCACAAACCTCAAGATCAAGACCTGAGCTGAAGTCCAACGCTCACTGGACTGAGCCACCCAGGCGCCCCTGACGGTGCTTGTTCTTAATGCCCCTGACTCCTCTGAGACTTGGAGGCTCCACCCTCTATAATTGATCGTCCCTCTCTCTCTCCATCAGTCTCCCACCCCTAGCCTGATACCCCTCCATCCTAGGCTTGTGACCCCAGCATCACAGCCAGACAGATACATACCCAGCCTAAAACCCCTTCCCAGCAACTCCTTCAGAAATTCTTCTAGTCCCATTTGCTCCCAGGGCCCCATGGGTGACTCTGGGAAAGTCAGCGCTGTGCTACAGGGGGTGTGAGCACACCTTTCAAGAGCATCCTTGTCTGAGCCCAACATAATCCTATCTTGATTCCTAGGGTCTAGAAATAGAATCTCTGGAATCTTAGCACTGTGGGCAGTTCACTGTGGGATACTGAGTTGTTGCCTCTTCAAATACACAGATTTAGCCTCTGGATCATGTTCGATCAGTTATGAAATATTTATTAAGCACTGGCTATTTGCTGAATACAGTTTAAATATGGGATGGAGCAATAAACAAACTGACTAGCATTTCTGCTTTTAGGGAATTTATAGTCTAGGGATAGGAGCAGACAATAAATGTGATATATAAACGAAATAGAGAATGTTCTGGGTGGTAGTAAGGGCTGGAAAATAGGTAAGGACAAATGCATTAAAGGACATTGTGAGTAAAAATGTGAAACAGCATCGCTGCTGTGGAAAATAGTTCGGCAGTTCCTCAAAAAACTTAGAATTACTGGCTGCCTGGGTGACTCAGTTGGTTAAGCCTCTGACTTCGGCTTAGGTCATGATCTCGCGGTTTGTGGGTTTGAGCCCCGCCTTGGGCTCTGGGCTGAAGCGTGCTTCGTTCTGTGTCTCCCGCTCTCTCTGCGCCTCCCCTGCTCACGCTCTGTCTCTCTCTCAAAAATAAATAGTAAAAAAAAAAAAAAAAAAAAAAAACCTTAAAAAAAACTTAGAATTACCATGTGACCCAACAATTCCACCCCTAGGTATATAACCAAAAGAACTGAAAATGGGGACTTAAACAGATATGTGTACCCCAACCATTCGTAACATCATTATTCACAGTAGCCAAAAGGTTAAATCAACCAGTGTCCATCGACAGATGAATAGATAAACAAAATGTGGTGTATCCACACAAGGGGTAGTATTCAGTCTTAAAAAGCACTGCTATTTTGATACATGTTACAACATGGATGAGTCTTGACAATATTATGCTAAGTGAAAGAAGCCATTCACAAAAGGACACTTGTATGAAATGCCTAGGAAAGACAAATTTAGGGGCACCTGGGTGGCTCAGTTGGTTGAGCGTCCGACTTCGGCTCAGGTCATGATCTCACAGTTTGTGGGTTCGAGCCCCACGTTGGGCTCTGTGCTGGCAGCTCAGAGTCTGGAGCCTGCTTCCGATTCTGTCTCCCTCTCTCTCTGCCCCTCCCCTGCTCATGGTCTGTCTCTAAAAATAAATAAATATTAAGAAAAAAAAAAAAAGAAAAAGAAAAGACTAATTATAGAGACAGAGAGTAGATTAGAGGTTACTAGGGACTGGGGGGCAGAGAGAATTGGGAGTTCCTGCTGAGTGGGCACAGAGTTTCTGTTTCAGGTTGTACCTGTCAGTTTGCTGGGGCTTCCAAAACGAAGTACCATAAATTTCAATTTGTGTCTCATTGTTCTGAAGGCCAGAGTCCAAGATTAAGGTGTCAGCAGGGCCATGCTCCTTCTGAAGTCTCTGGGGAAGGCTCTGTTCCAGGCCTCTCTCCTGGCTGCTTGTAGTTCCTAGGGTTGTGGCGGCAGGGTCCCAGCTTCACATGGCCTTCTTGTGTGTGTATCCAAATTTTTTGGTGTCCTTGGTGTCCTTTGTGTTAGGACACCAGTAATATTGGATTAGGGGCTCACCCTACTCAACTATGACATTGTCTTTTTTTTTTTTTTTTTTTAATTTCTTTTGAGAAATAGAGCAGGGAAGGGGCAGAGAGAGAGGGAAAGAGAGAATTCCAGGCAGGCTCCACACTGTTAGTGCAGAGCCGGATACGGGGCTAGAACTCATGAACCGTGAGATCGTGACCTGAGCCGAAACCAAGAGCTGGATGTTAACCAACTGAGCCACTCGGGCGCCCCACTGTGACCTCATCTTAACTAATTACATGTCCAACAAGCTTACTCCCAAATAAATTCACATTCTGAGGTGCCAGAGGTTAGAGCTTCAACTTCTGAATTTTGGGGGGACATAATTCAACCCAAAATAGGTATGATGGAAGATTTGGAAACAGATAGTGGTGATGGTCACACAACAGTGTGAATGTAATTGGTTAGAAAGGTCACCAAAATGGATGTAGAAAAAGCATTTGACAAAATTCAACATACAGTTTTGATCCAAACTCTTGGAAAACTAGGAAAAGAAGGTTTTCTTAACTGATAAACTAGTTCTCCAAAACCCTATAGCAAATATTACACTTGACCCTTGTATTTAATGTTGTGCTGGAAGTCTCAGAGGCCCCAGCCAGTACACTATGGTAGGAAACATAGAATTAACGTTTTAAGCTTCAGGAAGGGAGAAACAAAACTACCACTATTTACAGATCACGTGATTTTTCTGTAAAAAAAACATTTTTTTAAATGTTTATTTATTTTGAGAGAGAGACAGAGTGCGAGCAGGGGAGGGGCAGAGAGAGAGGGAGGCACAGAATCCGAAGCAGGCTCCAGGCTTTGAGCTGTCAGCACAGAGCCCGATGCGGGGCTCGAACCCACAAACCGTGAGATCATGACCTGAGCTGAAGTCAGACGCCCAACAGACTGAGCCACCCAGGTGCCCCTAGATCACTTGATTTTTCTATGTATAAAATATACGAGAAGCTACAATAAATAGTTAGAACAAATAAGAAGCTTTAGTAAGGTTTCTGGAAACAAGATCAACATATAAAAATTAATTATACTTTATTATATCAACAGAAACAGAACGTGTTTGAGGTTCGTAGATTGCCAACAGCAGAATTGATAAAATATCATTTACACTAGCACTAAGAAATCTCTCCCCCAAAGAAAACACCAGATCTAGATGACTTTCTGTAAAGTTCTACTTTGAAGTTCTACTATTCAAGGAAAAAATAATTCTAATCTAATATGTACAAGACTTTTATGGAGACAACCATAAATTTTGTTGAGAGACATTAAAAGAAACCTAAATAGGAGAAATGTTTTTATATATCAACAAATGTACTGTTATAAAGTTGTCCGTTCTTCCAGATTCGTCTATAGATTCAATGATAATTCTGGCAAAATCCTCTCTGTGTGTGTCAAACTTGACAGGCCAATTCTAAAACTTCTATGGAAAAACAGAGACCAAGAAAGCCAACACACTCTTGAAGAAAAAGAACTAGATGGGTAGGGGTGGGGGCTTGCCTTCCCAAAGATAAAACTTAATATAAAGTTTTAGTAATTCAGGTGTGGTGCTACCGAGACTGACACTGGTTGAGTGGTCAAGGACCAGACCCGTGTGTCTAAAGAAACCTGATCTGTGTTGGAAGCTTGATCCATGATGAGCTTTCCAATAAATAGTATTTGGATAATTGAGAATCCATACAGGATAAAAAAGAAAGAGACCCTTGCATCACATTTTAGATAAACATCAATTTCAGGTATAAGGATTAAACATCAATTTCACGTAGACTAAAAAATCTAGGATGAACTAGATTTTTAAAAAAATTTTTATTTATTTAGGTAATCTCTACACCCAGTGTACGGCTCCAACTCACAACCCCAAGGTCAAGAGCCCCATGCTCTTCTGTCTGAGCCAGCCAGGCGCCCCTAAGTAGATTTAAAGATTAAATGCAAAAGGTGAAACTGTAGCTTTTAAAAGACAATGTAGGAAAATATTCTTACGACTTTAGTGCAAGAAAGGATTTCTTAACACACACACTACACACACACACACACACACACACACACACACACCCTGCTAACTATAATGTTAATAAATGCTATTTAATTTAAATTAAGAACCTGAAAAAAGATGGCTAGGAACGCATATTGTATGTTATATATTTTATCGCAACAAATAAATTAAAAAAAGTTTTTTTGTTTATTTATTTTTGAGACAAAGAGAGAGACAGAGTGGAAGCAGGGGAGGGGCAGAGAGAGAAGGAGACACAGAATCTGAAGCAGGCTCTAGGCTCCAAGCCGTCAGCACGGAGCCCGATGTGAGCTCGAACTCACGAACCATAAGATCATGACCTGAGCCGAAGTCGGACGCTTAACCGACTGAGCCACCCAGGTGCCCCATACAAAAATTTATTTTAATATTTATTTTTGAGAGAGAAAGAGAGACAGAGTGTGAGTGGGGGAGGGGCAGAGAGAGAGGGAGACACAGAATCCCAAGCAGGCTCCCGGCTCTGAGCTGTCAGCACACAAACCATGAGATCATGACCAGAGCTGAAGTTGGATGCTCAACAACTGAGCCACCCAGGCGCCCCCAAAATTTTTTAAAGATATAGCAAGGGCAGGGGTAGGGGTGTTCGTGTGGGAAACGGAGAGCCCCGGTGAGGAGGTGGTAGGTGGGGGAGGGATGGGTGGGAAAGGAGACTCTGAGGGCAAGGGACGAGTGGAAGGTCCTGAGTGGTAGTTCCCCTGTGAACAGCGAGGGGGCAGAGCAGGCACAGGGCAGCGAGCAAGGTGCAGAGGAGTGAGTGGGAGGTGAGGACGTGGGGACAAAGGACACGCTCGAGTAATCCTTGCAGGCCACTCTGTGGTGGGGGCCCTTGGGGGCAGTGGGTAGACGTCCTGCTCTGGGTCCTGAGCTCTGTTGACAGAGCTGTGGGGCAGCTAAGGTGTCACTTGGCAAAGGCAGGAAGATGCTATGGGCAGGCCGACCCCCTGCCCTGTGGTTCCGACGCTGACCTCCAGGTGGCGCCCTGCCTCTGTGCGCGCTGCCCCTCCTGCCTCTTGAAGCAGAGTTGGTTTCTCTGCCTGGACGCAGGGCTACCTGGTTCCAAATCCCATTGCGGGATCTTCCCAGCTTTGAGACCAAGCAGATCCCATAACTGCTTTGAGCCCGTCCAGCCTGTGAAGGGGGGACATTGGTTCCTACTTCACAGAGAATTATTGTGAAGGTGGGATAGGCAGTCAGGAAAGCCCAGTGCCTGGCACAGAGGAAGCAGGGAGATGTTGAGGGGGGTGGAGCGTCCATCCTTGGACTGGGCCCTGGGAGTGCAGCCCTCATAGTGTCCCCGGTCTGGGTGGGGAGGCAGACCTTGGAGCCTCATGCGGGTGGGGTGAGCTCACCCCACCCCACCCCCAGGCTGGGTTCAGGGACACTCTGGGGAGCAGATCTAATGGAATGGGCCAGGCAAAGAGAGGCTGTGGGGAGAGAAGGGAACAGCGTGCCTGAAGGCCCTGGTGCCAGAAGAAGGAATGTTCTAGAACTTGGGAGAGCTGAGGGTCATGTGGAATGGACCGCTTGTAAAAGGCGAGAGGGCTGTGCTAGGGTGAGCAACGGGGCCTCTGCACGGTGGCCTGCCGGGAAGTTGGGCTTCTTCTGAGGGGGCTGGGACCTGGGAAGGGTTAAGCAAGAAGGTGGGGGGCCAGCATGCAGTGGGAAACTCCTGCAAACTGCTGGGTGCGGCTGGGAGGGTGAGGTGCGCGAGGAGCCCGCAGGCACTGCCCAGGCAGGAGGGGCCCGGGTTCCTGCACCCCTAAGCATGCAGCCTCCCCCAGGAAGCGGCGAAGGGCTCAGCAGCCCCAGCCCCTTGGAACGCAGCCCAGGGTCCGAGCCGCCATCCCCAGGACCTGCCACCTCCCCGGCATCTCCGGACCTGGACCCGGAGGCGGTGCGGGGGGCCCTCCGGGAATTCCTGCAGGAGCTGCGGAGTGCCCAGAGGCAACGGGTGAGGCTGGGTGCGAGCGGCTGGGTGGGGAGCCGGGTGGCTGAGGGCCCCGAGAGGGGCTGAGGTCTTCCCTTTCCCCCCTTCCCTGTTGTCGTAGGATGAGCTTCGGGCCCAGACCGGCGTCCTGAGTCGACAGCTGGCTGAGATGGAGGCCGAGAGGGACAGCGCCACCTCGCGGGCGAGGCAGTTGCAGAAGGCGGTGGCCGAGGGTGAAGAAGGTGAGTTTGACTCCCCTGGCCCCTTGCTCTCTGTGCCCTGAGCCGCTGAGCTGGGACGCATGGCATTGGCCTCAAGCGGCTCCTCCGCCCCTGCCCGGGGCCACTGCCACCTGAGTTGGGGGCTGTCTCCTCTGGGGGGCCCTCCCTGGTCAGCTCCACTCCATGTGTGCAGACCGGCAGGCCCTCAAGGACTCAGAGAGGCGGGCCCTGTGGTGGGTGGAGGGCAGGCCGGGCACCTTGTGGGCAGCTTCGGGTCTCGGGGTGCGCTGGGCCGGGCCTGACAGGGCTGGGGTGCTGCAGCCCGGCGCCGCGTGGACGGGCGACTGAGCGGGGCCCAGGCAGAGCTGGTGCTGCAGGAGGACAGTGTGCGGCGCAGCGAGCGCGAGCGCCGGGCCGCCCTGGACCAGGTGGCCGCCCTGGAGAGGAGCCTGCAGGCCACCGAGAGCGAGCTCCGGGCCAGCCAGGTAGGCGGCAGCTGAGGGCCGGCGGGGGCAGGTGGGGTCCGCGTGTGCCCGAACGGCTGTCTGGGAGTCCTACTGTGTGCTTCTCTCTTGCTGTCTGCCTGGGTTGCGGCACCCGCTAAAGTGAGCCGCCAGTGACTCTGTCCGGAAGCACGTTCAGGTTGCGCCCTCTCGTTCCTCCTTGGGGTCACTAGGCTGCAGAAGAAAAGGCCTGGGCTTTTGAGCCTGACAGAGAAGAGTCTGTGTCCAAGTCCTGGCCCTGCTGCTTATTGCCTGCCTGATCGCAGTTTCCTCCCGTGTAAAAGGGGGAGGCCAGCAATGGTCTCCCAGAGACGATACACAAATGCTCTTTTTTTTTTTTTTTTTTTAAGTTTATTTGTTTTTGAGACAGAGCACGAGCAGGGAAGGGGCAAAGAGAGAGGGAGGAAGATAATCACAAGTGGGCTCCTCACTGTCCGCGCAGAGCCCGATGCGGGGCCCGATCCCTCGAACCAGGAGATGATGGCCTGAGCCAAAATCAAGAGTCAGATGCTCAACTGACTGAGCCACCCAGGCGCCCCATGAATGCTCTTAACATATGGTGTTTAGGAAACCTCGGTTTCCTTTGTATAGCCACATGAGTGGTGTTCTGGGGTTTTTATATGTGTTTGGGGGGACATCTGTGTACACGTGTGTGTGTACGTGCGTGTGTGTGTGTGTGTGTGTGTGTCTGGGGCAGGACACCCTGGCCCTGGGCGTGACAGTCCAGGCCACCGAAGCCTTGAGCCCTTCTCATGCCAAAGTTGCCCCCGCAGCCCACCCCCTGTCTCTGGCTCCAGGTCAAGTTTGAGCTGGATTGTTATGTCTGTGGTTCCAGCTCTGGCCTCGGGCCCAGCCGCAGGGGCCGCGGGAGGAGGCCGGGAACAAAGCTGGGCAGGGGCCAGAGTGGGGCTGCCAGGCCCAGGCATGGCAGAGTTGGGGCTCTGGGCACGGTGGCAGGGGGCCAGGCCTGGGGGGGATGGTTGTGGAGGTAATAGGATGGTAGCAGGCATGGGAGGACCCCAGTCTGCCTTCCTGTCCTCTCCCTACTCCTCCCTCAGGCCTCTCTTACTGTCGGACCCCATGTTGGGGGAGGGAGGAACATTGTGCCCTAAACCCAGGTGGGGCCCAGGGCTCCTACCTGACTCAGCTCAGGTCACACAATGCAGCTTCGGGGCCTCTGGAGCTCAGGGAAGCCCTGGAATCTGCATTTCTACCCTCCCTTCCCACCCCAGGGCTCCGTGAACACTTTGCGGTGCCCCTGGGCCCGCGCAGCCGCCCCGCTGCACAGATGTGCAGTCGGGCCACAGAGCAGGAAGAGATAATCCTGGATCAGAGCCTGTTAGAATGGCCAGATCAGCCAAATCCAGAAAGTTCTCTGGGATCCTCAAGTCAACCCACCCTGTGAACATACGGGGAGACGGAGGCCCTGAGAGGGTTGCAGGCTGGCCCCAGGTCACACAGGGAGGGGTTGGAGCAGCCGCTTCAAGGCTGCTCCCCACTTTCCCCTGAGGGTCCTGGGGGAGGTGGGGGGTGGCTGCGCTGGGCCGCTGGGGCCTGACCCCTCCCCCACCCGCAGGAGAAGATCAGCAAGATGAAGGCTAACGAGGTGAAGCTGGAGAACGACAAGCGGCGTCTGAAGGAGGTACTGGACGCCTCTGAGAGCCGCACCATCAAGCTCGAGCTGCAGCGGCGCTCCCTCGAGGGGGAGTTACAGCGCAGCCGCCTGGGCCTGAGTGACCGTGAGGCCCAGGCCCAGGTCCTCCAGGATCGGGTGGACGCCCTGCAGAGACAGGTGGGTCCCCGTGACCCTTGGCGGGTTTCTCATGTGCATGCCCGGTGCCTGGTGCTTTACGGGGACTACGCAATACTCCCAACAACCCTGCGGCAAGCATCATCGTCATTTCGTGGCCGGACAGACGCTCAGAGAGGTGATACCATCGCCCAAGATCACATAGCGAATAAGAGACACAGCCAAAATTAGAATTTGGGACTCTTTGACAACAGAATCTGCATTCCTAGGAAACACGTAGGACAAGTTAGAGATATCGGTTTCACTCACGTCCCTTTTTGCCTTGGCTGCCAGGAAGCTCAGCTCTAACTAGAATGTTCCATAACTCTGCTAGTCCTACACGGTCACCCACCAAAGTCAAGAGCGCAGAACATTTCTGGATTGTGGTGGTTACCTTTTCTCCTCCCCGGCAGGAAGGATAGGGAGGAGACCGTGGGGTCTGGGACATCTGGGTTCGTGGCACTCCGGGTCAGGGTAGTTACCCAGCAGCGGGACAGAGCCTGGGCTGCAGTGGACTGAGCCAGTGGGCACAAATGGGAACAATGAGCGTCGGCGATGAAGGCCTAGGCAGAGGTGGGAGGAGCTTGGCTTGGGTTCGACCTTCCTGCTGGAGGCCATGGCGAGAGCAGAGCCACTTTACTGTCCTGTCCCCCCTCCTGCCAGGTGGCAGACAGTGAGGTGAAGGCGGGGACTCTGCAGCTGACAGTGGAGCGGCTGAACGGGGCCCTGGCCAAGATGGGAGAGAACGAGGGGGCCTTGCGGGACAAGGCGCAGGGCCTGTCAGAAGCACTGGCCCAGAATAGCGCCAACCTCACCAGCACCCAGGACAAGAATCTGCACCTGCAGAAGGCCCTGACCGCCTGTGAACACGACCGCCAAGTCCTCCAGGTATGGGGGTGCCCGGGCCTGGCTGGGAGTGGGCCCAGGAGAGTTGGCCAACAAGGGCAGGCTTAGAGGGGCCCTTGGAAGGTGGTCAGTGGGGAGCCCTAGGGACCCAGCCCGTGAGAGCTTTGAGGTGGGTGGGCCCAATGGGAGCGTTGACCAGTAGGAGGGGGCTTGGGGTGGGGGGCACTAAGAGATACTTGTAGAGGCCTGAGGGACCCAGGTATGGGTTGATGGGGTCCCCACCTCATGCAGGTCCGTGGGCCAGGCCTGCTGTCTGCCTCGCCCTCCAGCTAAGATTTTGGGGCTGCAGTATGGGCTGTAACCCTGACCCGGGGGTGCAGAGTAGAGGGGAGCCTTTGCTGCATCCCGGCACCATCAGCCCCTGTCCCCCAGGAACGGCTGGAGGCCGCTCGGCAGGCGTTATCCGAAGCCCGGAAGCAGAGCAGCTCCCTGAGTGAGCAGGTGCAGACAATGCGAGGCGAGCTGGCCGACCTGGAGGGGCAGCGGGCAGAGGCAGAGGGCCAGCTGCAGCAGCTTCAGGAGGTAAGGGCCACAAGGGGCCCCTTCTGTCCCCAGGACATGCCCTCAGGATGGAGTGGGACCTCCTCATCCCAGCCTCATCCCACACCCAGGCCCAGGCTCCCATGAGGAAGCCTGGGTCCTTCAACCCGCACCCCCATTACACAGATGGAGAAACTGAGGCCCAGAGAAGAGAACAATGTGGCCTCAGGTGATAGTTCTCCGATGTGGGCCTCACTCCCCACCCCTGCGGAGCCGAGGCTGGCCTCCCCATCCCCCAGCTTCAGATGCACGCCCCGAGGCCCGGAGGCATCAGGGGCCTGCTGGCTTTCTGCAGGCGCTGCGGCAGCGACAGGAGGGGGAGGCAGCGGCCCTGCACGCGGTCCAGAAGCTGCAGGACGAGCGGCGGCTGCTGCAGGAGCGCCTGGACGGCCTGCAGCGAGCCCTCGCTCAGCTGGAGGCCGAGAAGCGGGAGGTGGAGCGGTCGGCGCTGCGGCTGGAGAAGGACCGGGCGGCCCTCAAGAGGCTGCTGGACAAGGTGGGCCCAGCCGCCAGGGCTCTCCCCGCACTTCCTCTGGGCCTCGGCCTCATGTCCCCGGGGCCGGGGGCCCCCCGGTGCCCTCCGGCCCCTGCTCTTGCTGCCTCTTAGGTACCTAACATCCCTCCCTCCTTCCCCGGGTGCCCTGATCCCCTCCGCTCCCGGCCTAGGTGGAGCGCGAGAAGCTTCGCAGCCACGAGGACACGGTGCGGCTGAGCGCTGAGAAGGGCCGCCTGGACCGCACGCTCACGGGGGCCGAGCTGGAGCTGGCGGAGGCCCAGAGGCAGATCCAGCTGCTGGAGGTCCAGCCCCTGGCCCCCCCAATCTCTCCCTAGCCCTGGGCCCGGGCCCCAGCCCCACCCCCGCCCCCAGCCTGAGTGCCAGACCCCCCCCCCCCAGGAGCTGTTGATGGCTCTGCCAGCCCAGGGCCTCAACCTCCATAACCCATGAGCCCAGACTCTCGGAGGGGGCAGCCCAGAGCCAGGTCCCAGAGGGAGGGGTCCTCCCCAGGGTGGAGAGAAGAGAGATGCTGTTAGCACGTAAGCCTGTGAGTTTGCGCGTTGTGGACACGTGGAGGTGTGAGTGTGCGTGGGAGTATTCTGCTTGTAACGTGAATCTGGTGCACAGATGTGTCAAGTCTGCATATTAGGAATATGTTATGTGTCTTCCTGTACACACGTCTTCATGTACGGAGATGTATGTAGGAGTATGCACCTTTGCACGTACGCACGTATCCATGCGAACAAGGGCTATTTACATGCTTGCTTTTGTGCTGGTCTGAATGTGGCCCCATCTCTCCGACTACATCTGCGTGTGTGTGTACCCGGTGTGTGCGCGTGCATGCCTGTCACTGGGGTCACTGGGAACCCCGACCCAGGATTCGCAGACGAGGGGGGCCAGGAACATGGGGGACAAACAGGATCTCTTTTGCTCCCCCTGCCTGCACTGTCCTGAGGGTCCTTCTAGGCTCCCACTCCTGGGAGTGCCTGACACCCCCCCCCCACGCACATGCACGTGCAGGGCCACACCCCTGACTTGCTGCTCCCCCGCCCCGCAGGCCCAGGTGGCGGCACTGGAGCAGGACCAGAGCCCGGCCCGGCTGGAGGCCGAAGAGCAGGAGCAGCTGGAGCTGCAGCGGGAGGTGGAGCGCCTGCGCAGTGCCCAGGTGCAGACGGAGCGCACCCTGGAGGCGCGGGAGCGGGCCCACCGGCAGCGCGTGCGCGGGCTGGAGGAGCAGGTACTCGCCCCAGGATATTGCAGAAGCGCCCGTGGGGGGCGGGGAGGGCTGGCTGTGACCTCTGGTGGGAGCAGCCGGCGGCCCCCGTAGTCCGGTGGATCCGTGCTGGTGTCTGTCATGGCTGGACACAGGCTCGAGTGATGTCCAGTGACACCTGTCCCCATGCTGTGGCTCTGCTGCCCTCATGGCTGTCTCCTAGGTGGCCCGGGTGGCCTTAGCAGCCCCAGCCTAGGTTATCCTGACAAGCTGCCATCCCAGAGGGAAGAGGCGGCCTTTTTCCCTAGAGCAACCGCAGAAGTCCCAGGGATGACCCTTACCGGCCTGCTTAGGTCCCTGATCCCTTCCCAGCCATCCCTGACCTGACACGGGTACAGGACAAGGCTGCTTGGGTAGGGCCAGGCCGAGGTCACAGGTACCCCCCGGTCGGGCTAGTGCCAGGGGAGAGTGGGGACGGGTAGCTCCTCACAAGGGGACGGGGAGCAGTCGGAAGACAGCCAGCTGCCACGTGGGTCGGGATGGGAGGGGTGGGAAGCACCCTGCTGTTTAATGAGACCCATTTTCCCCTGAAACAGGCAGGGTTGGGTCCCTTCTGGGGTCCCAGCTGCAGCCACACGCCCCTTTCCCTGGTATCAGGCTGGGGTCCAGGCTGGCCCTGCCTTCTCTTTCTTTCCCAGGTGTCCGCCCTGAAGGGCCAGTTGCAGCAGGAGCTCCGGAGGAGCTCGGCACCCTGCCCCCCCAGCTCTGGTCCCCCAGGGGAATGAGCCCCTTCCTGGGTGGCCCCCTGGCCCAGAGCTCGGCTGGGGGTCGGGAGAAGCAGGTGGCAGTGCTGAGCGCCTGGGACTCCAGTAGCAGCTTCTTAGTGGTGTCCGGTGGAGTTGGGGGGGGGGGACCCTCACTCCAGTTCCCGGCCCTGGGATGAGCCTCCAGGTCGCCTGAGAGTGTCTGAACGGAAGCCAGGGGGTCGGGGAGACCCTCTTGCCTCTGGCTGGCCCTAGAGCATGGGCTCATGGGAAAGAGAAGGGATGCCCGGGAGTCAGAGACCTAGGCCCTCCCCTGGCTTCCCAGAGATCTCTCCGCCTTAGTTCAGAGTGTTTGTCAGGAAAATTCCTCAGAGTCCCTGTATTTTTATACCTTTTTACAATGTTAACTGTTCAGAACTGTTGTGTTTTGTTTTTTGTAATAAGACCCCGTTTTCTAAAAATGGTTGGTACAGATGTGTCCCCTTACTTCGGTGTGCCTCCTCCACTTGAGAGCTGGGTAGGGAGACACATGGGGCCTGGGGCAGGTGTGCAGGGGGAGATGGGGAGACTTTAGAAGGGCCCCTGGAACTTCCCAGCCTCACAGGATGCTGGCGTGGAGAGGTCTCTCCCAGGTCCTGCGCCACCCACCCCATGCATGGCCCGGCTCTTGCCCCCTTTCTCCGGCCCCTCGTTGGGACGCGGCCCACCGTCTGCTCCGAGGCAGGCCTTCCGGGCAGTGTGTGGGCCTGGGAGTGAACACGGCTCTGGCCCTAGCTCCGCTGAGTGAGCCTAGCAAAGCTGCGTGACCTCTCAGAGCCGTGGTTTGCTCATCTGTGAACTGGGAACCTGCCTCACAGGGTGGTTATGAGGAAGGACACACGCAAGGTGCTCAGCGTGTCCGGGGAGAAAGTACTCTTCTCCGTGGGGTCCGATGGAGTCGGGTTCTGCCCCGGCTCTGCCGCTTCTAGCTGTGGATCCATGGTGGGTTACTTCATGCCTCTGGGCTTCCTGTCGGTAAGGTGGCCACACGGCTCGTGCACACCACAGAGGCCTGTTTGGAGGGTGAATGGGACCCCGTGCTGATCGAGCCCAGTCCTCACGTTGGCTCTGCCCTCTGAACTAGCAGCCCTCCCCGCTGGGCGGGTCCCAGTGTCCACCTCCCGTGACCTGCTTTGTACCCCAGAACCACCCTTCCACCCTTGTTCCACGGGACAAGCCTCCCGTCTTGGCCTGCACGCCTCTGGTGACAGGGGACTCACAGCCTCACCGAGCAGCCCGGACATTGAGCAAGCTGTACCCCTGAACCTTCCGTTTCCGATGCAGACCCCGGAGGGGGCAGTTGTCATGATCCACCTTTCTGCGGGGGAGGGGTGTCAGCTGAAGCCGGTAGGTGAGGAGGCAGGACTGGGGCCACAGAGGCAAGGCCACAGGTCACCTGAATGGTCCCTTCTCCCCAAGGGGCCAGGCAGCCTCTCCGTGAGGACAGGCAGTGTCAGAGGCACCTGGCCACCTGCTCTGTGCTCCCAACTGACAAATGACTAAATCTTTTGTAAAAACAATTTTAATTTTGTATAAAACAAAGGCGGTCTGTGCCCGGGCACTGTGGGAAGTCCAGGCAGACCAGCTGGGGTGAGGGGCATAGCCTACCTCGAGGGGCCAAGGGGGGGCAGGGGGACACTCCTCGAGGGACTGAGAAGGCACATTGGAGGCCCAGGCACCACCAAGAGGCCTGGGATGCCCCTCATCTGGGGGCGACAACTGGGCAGTGGGGAGCCCCCACTGTGCCCTGGGGGTGGCCACAGGCTGGGGGAGGGGCCTGAGACAACCCCCTCACCCCCCAGGGCCACAGTCCACTAACTTTTTACAGAATAAAAGGAATGTCAGGCCGGGGGAAAAAAGCACCAGGTCAGGCAGGGCCCGAGGGCCCCGGAACTGAGGAAGGCCCAGGGCTTGGGGTGCTGGCTCCCCGCTAGCAGCCCCCGCAGCTCCTTGCACAGGAGGCTGCCACGGATTGACACAGGCCACTGCTGGCCATCACGCCACATTTGGAGAACTTGTCCCGACACAGGTCAGCTGTTGTGGGGGGAACAAGGAGTTGGGGTCAGGATGGGGCTTAGTCATGGGAAACCACCGCCCCCTTCCCAATCCTGCGACAGGGAATGTTCTGAGGATAAGCAGCCAGGAGGGGGCCCAGGAGCCCCCTGGAAGTGGCCCGGGGGAGGGGGGGCAGAACACAGGTTTTATAAACACCAGGTGGGTGGAAGGATGGTGAGTGGGGGTGGGGAGGGGGAGGGTCTAGGGGTGCAGGGCTCCCTACCTCGGAGGAGCTCCTCGTGGGCACAGACTGTGCGAACACAGATCTCCTTGTTGACCACATACACGCGGCGGAGGCTGGGGGGTTGGGGCCGGGACACTGGTGTCACCCCACCCACACCGAGCCCCACCAGGGGGGCCCCCACGCATCCCTGCCCCTAGGCCTGGGCTCAGCCAGAGTTGAGCTTAACTTCCCTAAAGTCCCATCTCGGGGCAGGGGGAGGCTGTGTCTGCCTGCCCCACCCCCCCAGCCCCCTGCCCCACCTCTGCTCACCTGTAGAAGCAGACCTCGTTGAGACACTGTTTGCAAGGCTTGTGGATGGAGTAGAGGCGGGTGCACGGGTACTGTTCCTCGCGGCAGTCTGGGTGACGGGCACGATCAGACTAGGGGCTGCGGCTTGGGGCCCCGAGCTTGGGAGCGGCGTAGCCCCCAACGATGCCCACCGAGACTGGCTCTCATCGCAGGGTCTAGGTCCACCCTGCACACTCTGGCGCAGCGCAGGCACACACACACACACGCACAGCATTGCTGGGGCTCCCGGGGCTGCCCGATTTTATACAATATATTTACAGCGCACACATTCGCAACCACACTCGGAAGCACCTATTCGGACAGGCATAAGTTCAAACACAACCGCAGCCACACACAACGGTCACACAGGGCCACACCAACGGGGCAGGGCTGCGCACGCTCAGAGGGCTCACGGGGGTGAGAGCAGCCCGCACGGTCTGGCTGTCTCGGGCTCTTGGTGGGGGCGGCACGGGGGCTGGCTCAGCCGCCTGGGTCCCCTCTCTGCATCACTGGCCACAGGCACCACCCAGTCCTGCTGGCTGGCAGGCAGGAAGCCCCCCGCACGCTCCCTCCCTCTTCCCAGTGTCTGGGGGTGGAGGGCCCTTCCTGAGGCTGCAGCCAACTGGGGGGGGCGGGAACAAGGGGGTCTCCCAGAGCGGCCTGGGTGGGGGAGCCCCTGCCGTTGCTGGCCTACAGCACTGGCATGTCTGCAAGCCCCCGACCCCGCCATCGGCCCAGCAAAAGCAAAAGGCTTATCTGTCTCCGTCCCACCAGCGCTGCACCCAGCTCTACCCCGACTTCTGAGGCCGTGCCTCTGTTTCTCCAGCTGTCAGGGAAGCTCTTACCCAGAGGCCCAGGCTCCGTGGGCTCTGTCTCCACGTTTCCTGGTGCTGGTGTCAGGAGGGGGGCAAGCAGACATCACTGAGAGGGGTCCATTCAGGGCACCAGCCCCGCCCTGGCACAGACCCGCCACTCCCAGGGTTGACAGGAGCCGGCCGCCGCCTACCTGGGGTGGGGGCCGGGATGACTTCCTGCTGGACTTGCTGCTGGGACTGGAACTGCTCCGCGGGGGGCCGAGGAGTCACCTCTGAGTCGGGGGAGCGAAAAGGGGGTCTGCTCCATCTCTCCACCCCAGCACCCAGCTGCCCCCTCCCGCCTGCCCCACCCCAGCCCTTTACCTTGATAATCATAGTAGTCCGGGTTGTCTGAGAACAAAGATGAACGCGGGGTTGCCGGGGGTCAGGCGAGCGCCCGGTCCCGGGGCCACAGGAGGTCACGGCTACACCCAGGACCACCCCCTATGACGCCCACCACCCCTCCCCACCTGGTCCCCAGCTGTGTCGTGCCCACCTGGGAGCCAGGCCTTGGTGATGTGGCCGGAAGTGGGGAGAGCCAGGCGGGGGTGGGGCGAGGCCCTTACCTATCTGGTCACTGTAGTGGGTGTACTGGACGTGGTCCGGGAACGGAGGCAGAGGGTCTAGGTCGTATTGGCCCTGAGCCAGCAGGCCTGCTGTGAGGAAGCAAAGCATGACGGGGTGCCCTGCAAGGAAGGGCAGCAGGGGCCCCGAGGCACTTCTGGCGAGGACACGTAGAGGTCCCAAGGGCGGGCCGGTAAGACCCTAAGATCCTACAACCCAAGGGATCCAAACTCTTAGACCCAAGGGATGCAAGCTCCTTCCTCGACCACAAACAGCCGTTACACGGCCTGCTCATGTGTCACCTCGCAGACCTTTCCTGGCCTGTCTTCCCCTGCTAGCCTCCTGGCTGTTTCTGGAACTCAGCACACTCCTGTCTGCCCCAGGGCCTTTGCACTCGACTTTCCCTAGGCCTGTGATCCTGGTTAACTTCTCCTGCAGGTCTCAGCTAAAAATTCAGTTCTGCCAAGGGGCCCTCACTGGCCTACCCACCCTCTCCATCCACTTCTTCTGTTCATTTCCATCCTACTGCTCAACACGCTGGCTTTTATCACGCCTACTTGATATACCAGCCTCCCTTCCCTAGACGGGCAGCACCGCGAAGGCAGGGATGTGTCTGCCCGGGTCATCATTGTACCCCAGGGTCTAGCCCAGTGCCTGGCACATAGTAGTAGGTGCTCAACACATATCTGTTAAATGAATAAATGTTAGATCGGGCAGGGTCTTTGATCCCCATGGATAACTCCTCGTTTCACCAATAGGGAACACTCCAAGGTCAAGATTGCATAGTGGGGGTTGGGTCCCAAATGAGTCTAGAATCCAGACCTACAGACTCCCTGCCTTGGGTGCCCGCCCCCTGCACACCGGCTCCCTCCTGGGAGGGAGGGAGGGAGAGCACGGCCTCCTGGTGCCTGGGTGTGTGCCCACGTTCCAGGGCCCTGCCAGGCTGCTGCTGGGGAGGGCAGGAGTGAGGGCTTGGGAGGCGCCTCATGCTCTGGGAGGGGTTGGCCAGTCCGGTCTGTGGCCCAGGAGCCAGGAGGTCCCGGGACGGGGACTGGGGAGCTGAGCATAATCAAGGCTCACTGCCAGCTCCCAACCCCCACCCCCACAAGGGGAGCCCCCAACCCCAGGAGCCACTCACCAGGCAGGAAGAGCAGGAAGAGGCAGGCAGCTCTCATGGCTCTGCGGTGAGGCAGTCTGGGCCGGTGTCAGGACAGCTGGAGGGGGGGGGGCGAGCTGTAGCTTGGACCCCCTCACTCGGGACTGCGGAGCCTACCTCTGCTCCCCTGCATCTAGCCCGGTGAAGGAGGAGGCGCTGGGGACAGAAGCCAGGCATACGGAGGGCCGGAAGTCTGGCGGGGTGGGGGTGGGGGCTACCTCTGCTGTCCCTGATGGCCCCCTGGGTGTTCAGGTCCCAAGGCCTCCACCTCGCTCCAGAGTTGATCTTGCGGATGGACAGAACCCACCAAGGGCACGTTTCTAGTCCCCCACTAGCCTTGACTCTGCTCTCTCCTCGCCCACAGCCGTGCCCACTTCTGACTGAGCGCCTCCTGGTGTCTCGTGCACCGATCATGTGAACCCGCGACCCCAGGCCCATGCTCGGGACCCCAGCAGCGACCGCCAACCCCACCACCTGTTCCCAATTAGCCCCTGGGCCCTGAGTGTCTTGCTCTGCAGGAAACCACATGCATGCATGGGCCCCAGGGGCCGAAGGGCAGCCAGGCCTGGGCAGGGCTCCCACCCCCAGAAGATTCCTCTCCTGCCAGGCCTCCAGGCCTCCTACGACCTGGCTGTCTTGATCACAGACTCACGAGACTAAGGTCTGTTTGTCTGCAGCAGCAGGAAACACTTAGGGTGGAGTCTGAGGAGAGATTCTCTGGATCCTAGAAGGGCAGAGCTGGAGGGGACAGTGATGTCACCCAGCCCAGAGGTTTGGAACCCCTTAACACTGTATGGCAAGTGTGTGTGTGTGTGTGTGTGTGTGTGTGTAATTTTGGGGGGAGAGGCCCGTGGTCCACAGTCTTGACCACGCTCTTGAAGTTCAAGATCTCCAGGCTCTGGCCACACAGTGGGCTTGGCAGGGTCTACAGTCCCCGCGTGCAGTCCCAGCTCAGTGGGGGGCAGGCATCAGCCTTCTGCCTGGAGCGCTGGGACAGAGTCCACGGGCTCACCCATCCAGGAAGGCCCCTCCCGCCACACAAAGAGGCTTCCAGACAGCTAACTGGAGACCTAACGGCCACAGGGCGTCTAAGGAGAGAGGAACACATGGGCATCTGTCCGTCTTCCCTCCCAATCCAGAGCCTTTCGGGACCCCCAGCCCGGCTCATGCATTTACCATCTCCCTTCCTTACTGAGGTGGGGGGTGGGGAGGAGATGAAACCCTCGAGGGTCTCAGGCTGCCCCAGAGGCAGGGGACCTCGGGCTCCCCACGTTCCTCTCCTGGAATCCCTTGGCCCTCCCTCAGTAGGAGGGACCCGAAGACCTGGAGCTCCTTCCTTGTAACTCCCCACAAGGCCTCATCATCCCCTCCTCGTCCCCATGGGCTGGTGGCAGCCAGGCTAGTTGGACCTGTCACCACTCAGGAGGAGGCCCTGAGTTGGGGCCTAAGAGGCCTTAAGAGGTGGGATGGGGGCTCCCTGTCCCCCAAAGCCCCTCCTAGGCCTCAGGGCCTCCTGCATGGAGTCTTTTCCTCCCCTGGAAGGTCTGGCACCCAGGCCCAGGCTTACAGGGGGAAGGGGCCCCCAGGGCAAGGGGCGTGGGAGTCCTGGCTCCTCGCCCCAGGGCCACATCTCCAAGCACTTCTGTCTAGACTATGGATTTTGGGGGGTGCCTAAGAGGCGGCCCCCCTCTGGCCCCTTCCGCAGCTGGGGACCCCACCCCAATGCGTTCGTGGGCAGGAGGGAATGAGCCGGGCCTACTCAGAGCCCGGCCCCCCCCCCCTCCCGGGGGAGGCCAGCGCGGTGCGGCGCGGCGGGAAGAGACCAGATGTGGCCGCCGCCGCACAGCTGGGAACAATCAGCCACGGAACTTGCTCAGCGGCTCCCCACGCCCTCCGGGTCCCGGTCCCGGGTCTCCCTTTGTCTCTCCGCCGCTGTGGCCCGGCGGCCGGCGGCTCGGGCCGACGCCCCCACCCCACTCGCCACTGTCCAGCCTCCCGGGGGAACAGAAGGCCCCCCGGCCCCGACGCCCCCTAACTCGGGCCCCCCTCCAAGCGACCCCAACCCCAAGTGTCCTTGTAGCATCTTGCTCAGACGACCCCGAGTTCGGGGACTCTGGCCGCCGCCCCCAGGCCTGGGGGCCCGCAGCCCACCCCCCTACCCTCCTGCCCCCCCGCCAGGAACCGCCGGAGGGCTTCCCGGCCGCTGCCGCCGCCAGGCCCGCGCCTACCTGGTCGGGTCACTCCGCCGCCCGCTCCGAGTCCGCCCGCGGAGCCGCCCCTCCGCCCGCTCTGAGCCCCCCTCCGGGCCCCCGACGGGCCGGCGCCCGCCCTCCAGCCCCGGAGCCGCTGGGTCCTAACGCGAGCCCCGCCCTCCGTGCCCGCGGGTCTCCAGCCCACTTCGAGGGCGGCCGTGGGGGAGGCGCCCCAGGGGCCGCCCTCACGTCTGCGCAGACCTCTGGCGGGCAGGACTCCTCCCCGGGCTCCTCACCGCGTCTGGGCTGCAGTCTAGTTGTGAGGTGGGTTTTGGAGGACGTGTTACCCCATTTCACAGAGGAGGAAACTGAGGCCCCTAAAGGCGATTCACCCGCCGCCAGCTCAGTTCTCCCCTCTGGCTTCTCCTACTGTCCAGGACAGCCTTCCTCGCCTGCTTTCCCTCTTGTCTCTCTGGCTGTGCCTTCTGGGTATTCTTAGCCAGCTCCAGGCCGGGGGCTGGTTTCCAGCTCCTGCATTGCACACCGCGCACCACATTCACCCTGTGAATGTCCCCAAGGATCCAAGTCCAAATTCATGACCCCTGTAGTCCCCCAGACCGGTAGTACCACCACCCTTCCATTCCGCTTGCTCTCAGCCCCTGCATCCAGTCCAGCACGCAGCCGCCAATCCTGCCTCACAAGTATGTTTCGCACGAGTCCACTCCGTCCGCTGTGCTGTGAGCCACCATTAGCTCTTGCCCGGACCCTGTAATTAGCTTGGATCTAGGCTTTCCCAAGTGGGCCCTGCCCTCCCAGACCCACCTCGGACCCTGGCCCCCTTCTCCTTAAAGCTTCTGCTAGTTTCCATGGTGCCTGGGATCCAGGCTAAGTTCCCCAAGGACCCTACCCTGCATCTTGCTCTGGCTCTGCCCGGTCCCCCAGCAGCCACACGATGGCCTTTTGGCCATCTCTCCCTAAACCCCTTCCCCCGCCTGCTACCGGACTCTTGCTCAAGCCCTTTCTTCTTCGGGGAACACCGGTGAGGTCTACCTCCTGCGGGGTATGGAGCCAACCCTCCCTTCCTCGGGGGAGCCTCCCCGGGCCGCCCCTAAGCCCTTTCTGCTCTACTGCTCACAGCTCTCATGTTGCCCTGTGCCTGTGACCGTGTGAATCCTGCTCCTCTCCCAGACGAGCTCATGAGCCTGTGAGCCCCACGAAGACGGCAAGACAGAGACAAAGTCTGTTTTCACTCATCCCCGTTTATGCTCATTAGGCGCGGCGCCAGGCTCAGAGCAGCTGTTCAGTAAACATCAACCAACGGGAGTGAATGAATATGCGCTCAGTTCTCCTGGGAGAGCCTGGGTGGGGGGTGGGGGGTGCAGGTCCCTGCCCCGCCTGGGCCTGAGGCAGGGGCTCAGGCTGGGAGGACATGGGGGTCTCCTTGCCCCCAGGCAGGCACCCCACGACTGCCTATCCCTTAGACGCTGAATCCTATTAGGCAGGACCTCAGTGTGTCCCACGTGTCGTTTGCTCCCCGGTGCTGGTTTGGCAAATGAATGAATGAGTATCTGTCACCCCCTCTCCAGGGTCTATCACAGAATAGCAGGGGCTCAGGCCCTGGCGACCAGCACGGCCCTGTCTGCCCTCCCTCAGCCCTTGGCTGCTGCCAGGCACGATCCCACTAGGGTAGGAGCGGAAACCAGCTGGCAGAAACGCTGTTCTCTACACTTGACAAAAAGGGGAAACAGAGGCTCCAAAGCTTCCCACTCTTGTGTCCTGGCCCCCAGACCCTCTGTGCTGCTTCTACCCGCTCCCCTGGCCTTAAGGACCCAAGCAGAGGTGGCAGATATTTGGGGAGGGGGGTACCGGGTGTGGGTGCTCTTGTCTCACGACCTTGGCGATTTGCTCCATCCCTGCTCGCCTCTCACACCCGTACACCGTGGTAGCCCCTGTGCCTGGCACACGACTGTCCAATAGATGCGTGAACAAAGCGGCTAAGGGACTCGGACCCAGCCGCTCCCGGTGTCCACCTGACCAGAATCCGCCACCCTGAACTGTTGCTGGTCGAGGACTCCGGGTCCGGTGCAGGAGGTCTGCGGATGTGCCTCGTGTTGGCAATTGCTTTTGCACACCCCACATCCCTTCTGCTCAGTCTGATTCAACACTTACGGAGTTCCTGCTAGGATGGGCCAGATGACCGAGTCACATCTCCAGAGTAGGGCTTGGCCAGTGTCCCACTGGCGGGATGAGGTCAGAAGCGCCCACCCTTCCCCGGGGGACAGTGCACGTGGTTCAGGGTGGGAGACGTGGGCTCAGAGCCTGGGCCACAAACACGCCCCAGGATGTGGTAGGGGAGGGGGGCATGGGGGACAGGAGGGAACTGCCCCAGTTAGATGCCTCCTAGGCGCTGGCACTTGTGGGGGCCATGTCCATTCTCTTCCGGCGCCCCCCCCACGGAAGGCCAGGGAGTCAAGACCGTGGGTGCTGGAGTCAAAAACTGTTCTGGCCCCACCTCTGACAACTCGTGTGACCTCTAAACCTTAGTCTCTGTATCTGCAAAATGGGAAAAAGGTGCCACAGTCGTTAAGGATTAAATGATGATGCATATGAAATGCTTCACGGGGCGCCTGCGGGGGGGCTCAGTCCATGAAGCCTCCGACTTCGGCTCAGGCCATGATCTCACAGTTTGTGGATTCGAGCCCCGCATCGGGCTCTGTGCTGACAGCTCGGAGCCTGGAGCCTGCTTCAGATTCTGTGTCTCCCTCTCTGTCCCTCCCCTGCTCACGCCGTCTCTCTCTTCTCTCTCAAGAATAAAGAAACATTAAAAAAAAAATGCTCACGGAGGGGCACCTGGGTAGCTGTCGGTGAAGCCTTCGAGCATCCGATCGAGTCCGGATCTCGACTCAGGTCATGGTCTCACGGTTCCCGAGTTCGAGCCCTACCTCAGGCTCTGCGCTGATGGCGCGGAGATTGCCTGGGCTTCTGTCTCTCCTTCTCTCTGCTCCTTCCCCACTTATTATTATACATAAATAAACTTTGAGAAAAAGAAACAAAACCCAAAATGCTTAACCGAATGCCAGGCATGTGCTCAACCCGAAAATATTATTACAGTCCGAAGAGGAAACGGAGGCCCAGAGAGGGGAGTCGTCCAATGTGACCTGAGGTGTGAGGAGCCAGGACTCAGGCCAGGGGCTACCGGCCGGGCATCCGGTCAGCGCTACCACGGAGGAGACAGCCGTGGCCGTGCCAGGAAAATATCACGACTTTATTTGCTCCGCTGACAGAGGCTCTGGCGGAGGGGGGTGGGGCATCGATGGCTGTCATGTCTACACGGGAGGTCTGGAGGTGGGGGACAATAGCATTTCCCCAGCCGAGGGCAGGGAAGGCTGGGCCGGGCAGACTCGGGGCAGGTGCAGGACATCTGCCGGCCTCCGGGCTGCGAGAGTGACAGTGGTCGTGTCTCTGGCGACGGGTCCCAGTCGGTGGCTCAGAGGCAGGGAGATCCAGCGTCCGGTGTGCGGTCAGGCCCGCGCTACCTCACGGGCCCGGCGGGCGGCGGCCAGGGCTGCTCGGCCAGCTCCTGCTCCAGCTGCTTGAAACGCTTCTTCGAGGCCTTTTTGGGCCGGAGCCGCCGCAGGCAGGAGGGGAGGCACTGGTCCAGCACACTCTGCAGGGGACAGGGGACAGGGACGGCACGCGGCTGTGGCCGAGGCCCACCCCGAAGGCCCTGCCTCCAGCCCCGACCCGGGGGGGGAGCCCCACCTCTAGCATGAAGGCCCCCACGAAGTTGCAGGCCACCAGGCCCAGCAGCAGCAGCTTGAAGCAGGTGTCGGCGATGTTCCTCAGAGCCAGCGGGCCTTGCAGGAGACCCGGGACCAGGAGCAGGCCCACCAGGACGGAGCCCAGGAGCGCCAGGGCCACCAGGAAGGGCACTGGGGGCGAGGGAGGGGCCGTCAGGCCAGGGCGCCGCTGCCCGCTCACGCACGTGCCCCGTGGGTCCCCCCGCAGCCCGCACCAGCCCCCCACGGCCCCTCCCCGCTCCAGTCCCCCCAGCCCACCATTGGTGTAGAGGGGCCGGCGGAAGGGCGCCCCCTTGGACACGGCGGCGGCCAGGATGAGGTACTGGAAGCTGGACAGCGAGAAGACCACCGTGTTCTCGTAGTTGGGCAGGTTGTCTGGCGCGGGCACGGTCTCGTTCAGAGGCACGAACCTGGGCGGGGTGGGGGGCACGAAGACCAGGGAGTCGGGGAGCCAGTGTGGAGGAGGGGGGAGGCAGGGCTGGGGTCTGGGGGCGGGGCTCCCTACTCACCAGGGCTGGGCCACGGTCAGGAAGTAGCCCCCCAGCTGCACGCCGGCCACCAGGGCCACCTGCAGCAGCAGGCTGCCGAGCACGGGCGCACTGAGCAGGGCCCCCGGCGGCCGCGCCCGCCCCAGCGCCGGCGCCGGCCCCGTGCGGCTCATGAGCACTGCCACCGTGGTGGTGATGACCAGGTCGATGGCCAGGAACTGCACGTCGCCCAGGTTGGTGTTGAGCTGCCGGCAGGGAGGGAGGGAGGGCGGGCAGAGGCGCGAGTAGCAGCGGGGGTAGCAGCCCTGCTCCTAACGCCCTGCAGCCAGACAGCCAGACGGGGAGGCGGTGGCTTCCTGCCTCAGGGAAGCGCCTAGTCTGATGGAGGAGACTCTGCACTGCCTTCGGGGAGCCCCTCTCCCAGGGAGAAGGCAGGGGTCCTACATCTGATAGGGCAGCTTCCTCCTACCCACGGGGAGCTCTCAGCCCGAGGGGGCGCTTAGGCTCTGCCTGTAGAGGACACCCCTGCCCGTAGAGGACACATTTCCTGGGGGACACGGGGCAGAGGCTCGTAGGGGATCTGCGTTGCACCGTGGGGTCACCTCCTTTCCACAGGGGTGAGCTGCGTGTGCTCAGGGCAGAGTGGGGAGATAGCCTCCGGGCGGGTACGGCCAAGGTCTCGGCCAGGGCGAGCAGGGAAACAGGTGGATCCGGGGGAACGGCGCAGCGACCCTGACTCCGTCCACGCCTGCCTCCGCCCCTGCCTGGGCTCTGCCTCAGTCTCCCCTGCGCACCCGGAGGGCAGGCACGAAATGCTAGCACAGGACAGCCGCCCTCGTTTTGTGGACCTACTGTGTGCCAGGTGCTGAGCTTGGTGCCTTGCGACCGGAGGCTCAGGAGCCGTCCAAGCCACACAGCTAGAAGGCGGCAGGGCAGGATTTGAGGCCACACCATCCATTCCAGAATCGGCTGGGCTCCCAGCCACACTGCTGAGTGTCCTGGCCGTGGGCCCACTGTGGGCAGCAAGACCACTACTCACCGTGTACAGGATCAGGACAGAGATGAACTGGGTCAGGCTGTACAGAGCCATGTACTTGAAGACGCTGAACGATGTGTCGAGGGAACACCGGCCTTCCCTGGGTAGCAGGGTGTGGGCATTAGGGGGCCCGCGTAGGGCTCACGGGCCCTGATGAGCCCTGGCCCACTGGCCCCTGCCGGCCTCACCTGATGACCATGGGCACACACTCAATGCTGGCCATACTCGAGGTGAAGGGCGAGACCACGGAGGCCTCGGCCTGGGAGAGCGAAATGCCCACGTCAGCCGCCTTCAGGGCCCCGCAGTCATTGGCACCGTCCCCGCACATGCCCACGCAGTACCTGATGCAGAGGGGTGGTGCAAGCATGGCTGGAGCCCGTGAGGTGCCTCCATGTCTATGAAATGACCCCTCTCCCCTCCCCCGGGCTTGTTGGCAGAAGGTGGGGATGGCTGGGTCCCTGCTGCCCGCATGGCACCCGGCACATAGCAGGGGCTCAGTAAATCGGGGCAATTCCTACTTGTGGCATGACAGGCCCAGGGCAGCCTGCTTGGGTTCTCCCTGAGGGCGAGGGTAACTCGTAATGCCTGAGGTGGGAGGCAAGGCCTCATGCCCCACCTTCACCACCACCACCACCACCACCACCTCCATGGACCAGCCACCCCCTGCAGGCCCCACATGCACTCACTGAAGCTTCTGGAGCTCACAAACCAGCTCTGTCTTCTGCTCAGGAGCCATGCGGGCAAAGACGGTGCCCTGGACCAGGACCTGAGAGCACAGGGAGACAGGGGAGGCTGAGCCGGCTGCAGGGTGGGGGTGGGAGAGCCACGAGGAAGGAGGGGATCATGGGGAGGCTTAGAGTGACCAGGGGGTGGGGCTTGGGGGCAGCCCTACCTTGGGCAGCAGCTTGGGGAAGTGCTTCATTAGGACACCAAAGGTGGACCCGCTGAGGGCCAGGTGGCTGGACCGGGGGTCTGGCTCCACGCTGTAGCTTGCGGCCTGGTCGGGATCCTGGGGGGCCCAGGAAGCTCCGCTCAGCTTCCCCTGCCCGCCCCGGAGAGCTGGGGCCCGGGTCAGTGGCGCAGGGGTGGGGTCACCAGTGGGGTGCGTGGCTGCAACCCCGGCTCAGCCTCACCTTAGCCCCATTCGCAGCCGTGGAGGAGTCCTGAGGCAGAAGCTCGAGGGAGGCAGGCCGGCCTCGCTCAGGGGGCGTGGCGTGGACGATGACCAGACGCTCCCGGGGACCCACCATGCCGCAGCCCTGGGCCACAGTGACGGCCGTCTGCAGGTTGTCCCCTAGGAGTGCGGGGGCGAGGTCAGGGTCCAGCTGCTCTCTGGGGGGCCGTCCTCACCCTGACGCTTACCGATGCGAAAACTGAGGCCGGATACAGTGTGTCTATGATGACTGGCTGGGGGAGCTCTAGCAGGTACATCAACGTCTCTGAACCCCACTTCCCTCGTCTATAAAACCAAGCATCGAAGGTCTACGGGGAAGTTCCACACGTACTCCTTGGTGGTGCAGGACTCTGCCGGCGTGTGTGTGTGCGTGCGTGTGTGCGTGCGCACGCCCATGTGAGGGAGGGGAGCACAAGGACGAGGACGCCGACCTGTTAGGCTCCTCTGTGTCGCCCTGGCTAGAACCTTCCTTTCCTTACTCCATGAAATCGTCACCACTTTCGAGGCGGACATGATTTCCCCCCTTTCCTGCAGGCGGAGCTGGAACTTGGACTTGGAGCTGGGCTGGAGCCCAGGCTGATCAGCACCACCCCGGGACTCTCTGGAGGTCATGCTACTCCCCTGACCTTCACCTGCCTCATCCATCATCCAATGGAGGGACAGTTACCCCTTGGGAGAGATACGGCAAAGATTCAAGAAACGTCTGAAAAGGCCTGGGCCATGGGGGCGCCCGGTGGCTCAGTCGGTGAAGCGTCCGACTTTGGCTCAGGTCATGATCTCATGGTTTGTGGGTTTGAGCCCCGTGTCGGGCTCTGTGCTGACAGCTCAGACCCTGGATCCTGCTTCGGATTCTGTGTCTCCCTCTCTCTCTGCCCCTCCCCTGCTCGCTCGCTCTCTCTCTGTCTCAAAAATAAATTTAAAAAAAAATTGAAAAGGCCCGGTCCTGAAGCAGGGGTAAGGGACGCGGCATGCCCTGCCCTGCCCTCCTAACCCAGGCCCTGCTTCCCATGGGACCTGTCACCATGACGGTGCGGATGCGTGTCCTCCGTAGAGCCTGGATGACCGGCGTGGTCTGCGGCTTCAACAGGTTCCTCATGACCAGCAGCCCCAGGAGGCTCAGCTCCCGCTCCACGGTGTCCCTGGAGGGGGACGGAGCTGGGTCAGAGGTCACGCCGCGGCCGAGGCCCCTCCGCCAGCCACTGGGCAAGCGCGTCTTCCCAGGGGTGTGGCCGCGCCCAGGCCTGAGGCACAGTCCCCACGGGCTGGGACAGGCGGCAGCCCACCTGGTCAGCTGCTGAGTGGCCTCCAGGCTGGGCGCAACGGGCAGCGGCTTGCTGGCAAGGGCCACGACGCGGTAGCCGGCGGCCGTGTAGCTCTGCAGCATCTGGGCGAAGTCCGTGGGCACTGCCAGGGACAGGCGGGTGTTACCGGGCCAGGGAGGCGGGGCTGGGGGCGGGGGCCGGGTGCCCACCCCAGGCCGGTCGGTGGCCCGGCCCCTGCACCTGTCTCGGGGTTGCAGAGCCCTGCCACCAGCTCAGGGGAGCCCTTGACGTAGGCCTCTGGCTGCGTGGCCCCTGGCCACGCCACTACCACGTCCATGCGCTGCAGGGCTGAGGAGAACGGGAAGCGCCTGAGGATGCTGACGGGTACCGGGGGCTCCTCCTGCAGAAGTGGAGGGGTGGCTGAAGGGCCGGCCCCTGGGGCCCACCCCTGCCGCCCCCACGCTCCACAAGCACACCCGAGACTCACCAGGCCCTGCAGCTGGGGCTCCTGAAGCGGGGGTTTCATCACCGCCAGGACCTGGGCCCCGAATGCCGAGTCCTCGGCCGGCCCCTCCTCCAGGACCTGCGGGGCAGGCATAGAAGGTTGGCCTCTGAGGGGCTGGGCACCGGCTCGGCCCCGGGGCGGCCAATCCCTGGCCCACGGAGGGAGGCGGCGGGAGATTCAAACTAGACTCTCGGAAGACCTCCTCCATGGGAGGCTGGATGGAACGGAGGTCAAGAACACGGCTTTAGCGTCGGATGGACCCCAGCTCAAACCCTGGCCTTGCCACTTACAAGCCGCAGGGTGACCTTAGACAAGTTACTCCACATCTCCCTCAGCCTGATCCCTTCTCCCTGTGAGGCAGGTCTGACACTTCCTTCCTGGACTACAGGAGGAGCACGAGACAAGGCCTGTGCAGCGGAGTGTTGGCACCCAGTAGGTGCTCATGCGCGGCCCTGGCCACACTGTTATTCATGATAGTGGCACACTGGACCCCACCCGGAGTCCTGGAATGAAGACCAGGTGGGGTGGGTTAGAGCCCAGCTGCCCAGAGGCAGGGGCTGACCTGCTCCTCACCCAGCCAGTAGATTCCACCATCTTGAGGTCCATGGGGTCGCCCACGGGAGTGTCCTGGAGCCAGGTGAGGGCATGGCAGGTGGCCAGCGCTCGAAGCAGGGGCCCCGTGGGCAGGCGGCGGGGCTCTGGGACCAAAGGCAGGAACGCCTGCCCTTTTAGGGGCACCACACCCATCACATCCAAGCCGTCCTCCGTGAGGGTGCCCGTCTGCGGGGGCAAGGGGCGGGCCAGTGGTGAGTCCGTGGGTGACCCGTGTGCTGCTGAGCCACCATCCACACCCCAGGGCCGCCCTCCCCAGCCCCCACTTCCTCTGTCTGGCACCACTGCCTCCAGGAAGTCTTCTTTCACCCTCCAGCTGGGTCGAGTGGGCCCTGCTTCAGGCTTCCACCCCCCTCCTTTGCTACCCTATCACCCAGCTGATGCGGTCACAGGAAGGGGCCCGGGGCGGGGGGAGGGGGGCACACAGGGAGTGGCTCAAAGTCACTGCTGAAGGTTGAGTGAGGCAGTGCAAGGCTGCACATCCCATGCTGTGTTCCCGCTGCCCGGGTTCAGCCCGGGGGGTTCTGTGAACAGGGTCAGGCCCCACATTTTCAGTTTAAAACCTCTCTGTGGCGCCCAGGGCCCTCAGAATAATTAGTGTACAAACTCCTCCCTGGGGCTCCGCCCCCTCCCCCTGCTCCGCAGGCCCCAGGCCCATGATCTGCTCCTTGAAAGAGCCTCTGGGAGGGGCTGCTCCCCACCCTCCCTGAGACCGCAGAGAAGACTTCCTCACTGCCTTCTGCCTAAGGGAGTGACCCCAAGTAGCACCCATCACGTTTCCCCCTTCACTTCCTTCCCCAAGCCCATCACATCATCTGCAGCTTTCTGCGCTCCCCGGTTCACTCATTCTGGTGGGGGGACATCAGTGTGGGGACACTGGGGACATCCAGTCTCTGCTGGATCTGGGCGCCGAGAGCGACATGGGGGGAAAACTGAATGGTTTCCGACAGCTCATCAGCCTGGGTGGGGGTGGGGCGGTGGTAGCTCAAAGCGTTTCCACCGGGGATGGGATCCAGCGCCAAGCAGAGGCTGGTGGGCGTTGCTGAGTGAAGCCTCACCCCTTCCCCCCACCCCCCGCCCTGCGCCCCCACCTTGTCGAAACACACCAGCTGGAGCTTGCCCCCCAGGTTGATGCGCAGAGGGTGGATGCAGAAGATGCCCTGACTCCGGAGCCGGCTCTGCGCGTACAGCGTGCACACGGTCATGGCGGCCGGCAGGGCCGGGGGCACCACGACCGTCACCAGGTCCAGGGCGCGGATCACGATCTCATTCAGGGGCACCTGGCAGGAGGCACCGTGAACGCCAAGGGCCAGGCCGGCCCTGGTCCCCGCCGGCAGCCCCCGCCTGGGCCCCCGGACACTCACCCGGTTCCGGTGGAGGATGAAGATGCTGTAGACGGTGCCAAGGAGAGCTGGGGAGACAGCCAGGGGCTCAGCGGGACTGGGGGACGGGATTTGGGGCGTCCCACCCGCAGAGGGGAAGGCAGAGGGCGCTCACCCAGGACAGAGAGGGCGGCCACGAACTTCATGCTGTGCTTGTAGAACTTGAAGTTGATGGGCCGGGGATGCAAGATGGAGCTCACCAAGCCCCCTTTGGCTGTGCAGAACCCTGGGGAGGGGGGGGCCAGGGAGGCCAAGGGTCAGGACGGGTCCTCTCGGCCCCTCCCCTCCCCCACCTGGGGGTTGTGAGACGTGGGGCTCCAGGGATTAGAAATCAACCAGTTTGGGGTTACTCGTGATGGCCCAGTGCTCACAGGGCTCAGTGAAACCGGAATGAAGGGACAGTACCTATAAAGTGGGTGGTTTCACTTAAAAGCCAGATATGTAGCTTTTGCTGCAAAACTCAGATCTGGTGACACCGGGTCCCATTCCCACATGGTAAGAACCTGTTGGCGCCCTACAGGGCTGCTCCCTTCTGAGGGGTGGACTCCCCCTTGCTGGCCACATCCCTGCCCACTCCAGCCAACCCCGAGTTGGGAGTGGGGCTTGTCCAAGGTCCCCCAGTAGGACAGCGGCAGAGATGGCCCCTGCCCTGCCCTGTGTCACGATCCCAGCGTCCCCTCCCCGCCGCGTCCCGGACTCCCACCTGTTCGAGTCACCACTGCCAGGACGTGGGGTCCAACGAAGGCCCGGGCCTGCAGGACGAGGGTCCCACAGAAGAGCGTGTGCCGCCGGTGGGTCTCGGGGCAGTAGGGCTCTGGCGCCTCCGGCAGGGCTGTCTTTAGCACTGGAACGCTCTCCCCTGGGAGGGACGCGGGATGAAGCCCGTGAGGGGCCTCCATGCCACTCTTTCCCACCGACCAGTGCGAAGCACAGAACTGTTTCCTGAAGCCCTAGGTCTCACTTAACTCCTGTAACCATGTGTGCAGAAATCCTTGCCCCCATTTTACAGAGAGGGATACTGAGGTTGAGAGAGGGCAAAAGACCTAAAAGACACAGCTGGGCAATCCTAGAAGGACATGTGCCAGCCAGGTACCGGGACCCCTCCCTCGGGGAATATGGAAAGCGTGTGTGCCCATGTAAACACGTAGTTAGGGGACAGGGGTTGGGGAAGACGTTCTCATTCTGTTGGAATTATTTGATAACAAGCTGTATTCCTTTTATAACTCAAACCAAGAAGCCACAGGGTAGGGGGTGGGGCCTTAATCTCTACAAAGCCCTGAGATGCTGTCCGCCAGAGTTTTTAAGGTTCATTTATTTATTTTTGAGAGACAGAGCACAAGCAGGGGAGGGGCAGAGAGAGAGGGAGAACCAGAATAGGAAGCAGGCTCCAGGCTCCAAGCTGTCAGCACAGAGCCCGACGCGGGGCTCGAACCCACGAACTGCGAGATCATGACCTGAGCCGAAGTCGGACTGAGCTTAACCGACGGAGCCGCCCAGGCGCCCCGAGTGGCCATCTCTTACTGAGGGTGTACGATTACCAAGTGCTGCCCTCCCCGGGAGCAAAAGGGAAAGAAAAATCTCAAAGCCCGGATGCAAGCAGAGGGGCCCGGCGGCAGGGGAGGAAGACGGGAGGCGGCGGGCCAGGGGCTGACCTGTCAGAGAGCTCTCGTTCACCACGCACTCCCCGGCCACCAGGGCAGCGTCGCAGGGCACCAGGCCGCCTTCCTGGGGCAGCACCAGGCAGTCTCCTGGCACCAGCTCGCTGGAGTCCACCCATTCCTCCTCTGCAGGCAAGCGGGGGGGCCTCAGCAGGGCCCGGGGCACCCCCCCGCCCCCGCCCCCACCTCTTCCCCAGCGCTCACCTCCCCCGGGCCGGCACACGCACACCCGTGCGGACAGCTGCACCATGTCCCTCAGAGTCTGGCTTTGCTGTGGGCAGGGCGCCACGTGGGGAGGGGTGGGTGGTGGCCCCCGTGGGGACCTGCCTGCCCCCCGCCCCCCAGCCACATCTCAGCACCCACCTTTCTGGTCTTGTAGAGAGACAGGCAGATGGAGGCGGTGGAGATGAACAAAATGCACAGGGCGTATGAATAGTAGCGGTCGGCCAGCCACAGCCCGATGCTGAAGGCCTGGAACCCATAGTAGGGGTTCAGTGCCTGGGGGAGGGGCGGGGAGGCAGCATCAGGGCCCGTGGCCCCCAGGGTTTCCCTGCTCAGCCCCATCCAGACATCTCTTGAGCCCCCCACCTCTCCGGGGTCTCTGCTCCAGGGAGGACACAGGCATTTACACGCCAGGCCCCTGCTAAGCACATGATCTATCATCCCATGGCGACGACAATCCCACAGGGCGGCCGCCACCATCACTCCATTTTGTGCATGAGGAAACTGATGCACAGTAGGGTCAAGTCACTTGCCCCAAACCACACAGCTCCCAAGTGACTCCCTGGGGGGGTTACATCAGGCCAGACTCCAGAAGCCTGTCCCCCTTTGCGTGGGCGTCTGCCTCTGGCTCAGAGGGCTGCCGATGCTCAGTGACCTTGAGGATGCCCCGATCCCTTTGTCCCCTATGCCGTGTCACCCCTCTGAAGCCTGGGTTCTTTGCACGTGAACTGAGTGTCCCTGCGCCACGGCTGCCGGACGGTTCCAGTGGCTAAAGCACAGAAAGGTGCGGCTCTCACACGCAGGAGAAGCCCAGCCTGTGTGGCGTGGCCTCCGGGCCTCTAGTCCCAGCCTCAGCCCGGCTCAGAGCCTCCACCTGCTTGCCCCGAGCTGACAGGGTCTGAGAGGACTATCCCCTGTGGAGAAGGGGACAGCGGCTCTGGTCTGCCACTGGCGAGCGGCCCAGCGAGGGCAAGCCCCCGGCCAAGGTCACATCGCCCATCCGGGCCAGAGCTGGGGCAAGGCCCAGGGACAGCCCTACCTCGTCCACCAGCAGCTGGGGATAGGACTTGACCGGCACGCTGATCACGTTGGGGCCATAGACGGTCTTCCTGCAAGAGAAGAGGCAGGGCCAAAAGTCGGAGGCGCGGTGGCGGCTGACCCTCCGGGGGTGACGGAGCTCTTCATTTTACAGCCACAGGAGGCCACACTCAGGGGAGCAAGACGGGGTCCCCGGAGCACAAGGGAACCTCTGGTCCGGGGCAGCACCCACCTCACGGCTTGGTCCTGGAGGCTGAGGCCAGAGCAGGAGCGGTGCATGTCCTCGCAGGTGCGGCCGTGGTCCAGCAGGCTGCGGAGGGCGGGGAGGGGGACTTGGATGGGCGACGGGGCCCGGGCGCCATGCAGGCCAGGGACTTGGGGCTCCGGGCCCCTTCTGGCCCACTGAGCTCCTGGGAGGGGCTTAACTTTGTCCTTCTGTCCCTCTGACTGGCCCCAAACCACCTCACCGAGGAAGAGCAATGAGAGATGATGACAATATTTAACAGCGACAAGAGCCACTCTTATTTAGTGACGGGAGGACCATGTACAACGATGATGCCTTCTGTAAGCGACTCAACCTCCCTGCGACTCCGTTCCCTTCCCTGCAGAACAGGGATGGAGACAGCACCTGCCTCAGAGGGCTGCCGGTGGAATAAACGGGGAGCCGCGCAAAGCGCGTGGCTAGGGCCCGGCACCTGCTACGTGACAAACACGTCAGCCATTTGCGCTATTCTCATCCCACGGCAGATGCTGGCACTGTCCCTTCGTCTGCGGGGTGCTCACCTCTGCAGACGGGGCCGGCACCGCAAACGCCTGTCTTCACAGGCGAGCTGCTCTGCCACGAGCCGGGAAGCGCCCAGGAGTTCACGTCCACGGCCAGGAGCCCATGACCAACATGGGCGAGGGTGCGGGGGGCGATGGGTAAGTATCCCCAGCTTCCTTCCCCCTCGGGTGAGGGCACCCCGAGCTCCACACGGGCTCCAGAAGATCCCCTAGGGGACTGAGCTCCCTGTGATACCTCCTGGTCCCCCCTCACCTACCCAGTGTTCCCCGGGAGCACCTTCCACGCAAGCTCCTCGCACCAGAAGACGCGTCCTGAGCTCACATTTCTCAAGTAGGTGGCAGAGCAGGGACAAGACCCCAGACAGAAGGTCCCAGGCCCGAGCCTAAGGTCTGATTCGATGTTACCGCCTTGGCCCGAGGCGGAGCCGAACTTTACATGAAGCTTCTAGATTTCCCCCTCGAGACAAGCCTGCAGTGCAGGGATTCTCTTTATGTCCCGGTTACAGAGACTCAGGCCTGGAGAGGCTCAGCGACTTGCTCACGCCGCAGGGGACCAAGGCCCAGAGCCCAGCGTGGGGCCACCTCATGCCACGTCTCCTGCCCGGCCCAGCACCGGTGTGTGTGCGCCGGGCCTGACCCCTACCTGACTTGGCAGAAGGCTTGCTGGCTCTCGATCCAGACGTAGCGCTGGCCCCGGAAGAGGTAATATCGCAGCATCCGCTGCTGGGTAGGAGAGAGAAGGGGCTGGAGGCAGCCCCAGGAGGAGCCGGGGTGGGGGGGTGGGGTGGGGAGGGTAGGAGTAGAGGCCGGAGTCACAGAAAGAGGCAGGGAAGCCTGGATGTGTCAAGGCGCTCAGCCGGCATCCTGGACATTTGGGACAACGGGACCAGAGGTGCCTGGGGAGCGTGGAGGCCAACCCCGCGTCGCACAGGGCGTGCCAGTGAGGCCCACGGGGGGTCGAGGACTTGTCCAGACCCAGCGGTCCACTCACTGCCTCTTCGTTCCTGCAGAACCGGGCGGTGTCCCTCCACGCTCCCTCCGGTACGGCCCCCACAGCCGCCTGGCTCCGGCCGTCCTCCGCCTGGACCTGGGCGGGCAGCGCCACGCTGGGAGGGGTGTGCGGGTTACTGGGGCGCTCTGGAGCATTGCGGCACCGCCCCACCCCCACGGAGCCACGGTCCTCCCTGGGGTGCAAGGCACCAGGGTCAGAGCCCCTGTCGGGGGCGGGGGGGCCGGTGGGGAGCAGGGGCTTCTGGGAAGGGCGACGCAGCTGCCTCACCTGCCCTCACTGATGGCCTCCGTCTGCACCTGCACAGTGTACAGCTGCCATGAATTATCCTGGAACACACAGGTGGGGGCTTGGTCCCCGAAGAGACCCCTCCCCTCCCAGGCCCCGCCCTCCCACCCTGTGGCCCCTGTTGGAGAAGGCAGGGATCAAGGACATAGAGGATCCCCTCAGGAGCCACCTAACCTGCCCCTTCTACCCACTGCTCAGATGGGAAAGCCGAGGTCCAGAAAGGACAACCTGGGTAAGGTCCCACCGAAGAGACTCAGGGGCCGGACCAGGCCGAGAACCCAAGCAGGATCCACCGCGCTCCCGCCCCCCACAACGGACCCTGACCCACTGCCACCCTCCCTCCCCCAGCGCCAGGCTGCCCCTGCCGGGCCCGCCTCACCTCTTTGTCTCTTATTTCGATGACGAGTGTTTCGGCGTGGGCCAGGTTGCAGGGCCGCAGCCGCAGCCGCACCCCCCACGCCGGCTTCCAACGGAACAGCAGCAAAGGGATCCCTGCCATCATCCAGACCACGACGTGATAGCCTATGACCCTCCAGGGACTGCCACAGTAGCCGCTGAGCCTCTGCGGGGGAGGCCGACAGAGAGGGCCGAGGTGGGGGCGGGCTGGGCTGGAGGAGGAGCCGGGGGTCTGGGTGGCCCGCCCGCCTCCGCCCGCCCACGCCCGCCCACGTACCACGGATGAAACTGAGGAGCTGAGGGGATCTGCAGACGTCTCTATCGTCAGGGTCCCATAGCCGGCGGGCGTGCTGCCCACGAGAGGGCTGCTGTCTGTGGGCACAAAGGAGAAAGGCCGTGGCGGGGGGGCTGCTCCTTCTCCTGTGTCTTCACCCGTAACAAGCACTGTCACTCTGTGGCCCCGATCGACGCTGCAGCGGTTTCCACGCAGCCGCCGTGGTCAGAGAGGAGCCGGCGTGACTGTTTTCCTGGATGGTCCCGGTTCGGTCTGCTGTAACTGGTCTGTAGCATTTTGGGAGAAGACAGTCCCCAGCGTCCCTGCCATCTCTCAGGTACAGACGGGGTCCTTTATTAGCGCTGACACGTGGCCAGCGGCCAGCACAAACGTTCCGTTGATGGGGTCTCGCACAGTTACTGGAATAAGGCTTTCGAGAACTCGCCCGCCGAGACCACGGACGAGCCCGGGGCGGGCTGGACACACGTACTGGAAAAAAAGGCAGCGTGGCAAGTGGCACAGGCCTGTGCGGTGCTTTGGGCCCTCGCCCTGCAAAGCTGAAGGCGTCCGTGCTGGCACCAAAGGCAGTCAGACCTTCGATTCTCAAGGGCACGAGAAGGGACCATGAGGTTGTTCAGGACAACCGCATTCACAGCTGCGTGAGGCGAAGGTTCTGGCCTCAGGGCAGGGGCGCTCTCCGTGAGTGGGGGTCCTGGGGTCAGGACTGTGACGCAGCACCACCCCCTCGGGACCTGGGTGCCCCCCCCCCCCGGTTTCCTAGCAGCGCCTGATTCTGAAGACGCTGAAGACACCGGCTTGTTGCCCCATGCTGTGGTTAAAGTGAGGTCTGCCGGGGCGCCGGGCGGCTCGGTCGGTGAATTGTCCGACTTCGGCTCAGGTCATGATCTCGCGATTCGTGGGTTCGAGCCCTGCGTCGGGCTCTGTGCCGACAGCTCGGAGCCTGGAGCCTGCTTCGGGTTCTGTGTCTCCCTTTCTCTCTGCCTCTCCCCTGCTCGTTCTCTCTCTCTCTCAAAAATAAACATTAAAAAAGCCTGGAAAGCTGCATCTGTGATTGGGGGTTCACAGTTGGGAGAGAGACACTAGGGGAATGAGGCGAGCTGGAAGACAACAGGCGATTCTAGGCGCAAAACCATGACCTCGCTACTCATGCTGTCACCTTAAGTAAAAGACTTAAGTAAAAAGAAAAAAAAAGCATCGCTGTTTTATAAACTGGTCTGACGGATCGGACCGCTGTCATCTGGCCGTTCTACTGGTGTCCTGGTCCCTTGTGCGCCCGGCTCTCTCTGGCTGGATGGCGGCTGAGAATGGGGGCGGGGGACAGGGCCTGGTGGGCACCCTGGGCTTCCAAAGCCCTCACACATCCAGCTGGTAGCTTCCTGGGTGCTATGTGCCCCCCCTTTTCTGTGTGGTCCCCACCCTGAGGGCAGGGATCAGTGCTGCTCCTCCTTGGTCAAGTCCGGAAGGCGCGACGGCAGCCAGGAAAGGGGCCTCCACTCCAAAGGTGGAACTGGGGAAGGGGAAGGGAGGGAGGGAGGAGCCCAGCCAGTGTAGGGGGTGGGCAGAGAGGAGGGCTCAGCTGGGAAGAGAAGCCGCTGTGTCCCAGCTGACGAGTTACCAGGGTTCCTTACTTAACCCTCTGCCATTTTACAGATGGGAGAACTGAGGCTCAGAGACTAGCACTAGGCGGCTCTGTTGCAGAAATTCTGTTTCCTCCTGTCTCCCCGACTGCAGAGCTGTGGCCCTGGCAGGGCAGGCAGACAGTGAGTGTTCCAGGGCTGCAGACGGGGGTGGGGGGCTCACGGCTCCCACTGTCGGGCAGCCTTTGTGCGGTTCAGACATGCAGGGGCCTGGGCAGCAATGCCGGGGTGCCTGCGCGGTTCCCAGGAGCCTCTGGAAAAGCTTGCTTACGGGGATGGGAGGGCCGGGTGGGTGGGGGCCGCCTGCGGGTTTTCCTAGCTTCCGCCTGTCCCTGCCTGTCCCCAGACGACAGCTCTGCAGAGCCCTGGCCTAGAAGTTTCCACCAACGAGCCCCCAGAGTGTCCCAGGCTGCTGCCACCGTCACAACATCCCCAGCGCCTCAGCTGCTCTGTCCCCAAACAACTTGGGCTTCCGAAGCTTTCAAAACAGCCACCGCTTCTGGAAGCCTACTGTGCGCACGCAGCCTCTGCTCCTGGCCCTTTTTACACGGTTGACACGATAACCCTGCCGTGTGAGCTCAACTACTAGCCCCTTTCTATAGAAGAAAAGGAGGCTCAGAGAGGTTAAGTAACTCGGCCAAAACCACGCAGCAAGTACACGGTGGTGTCAGGCTGCGAGTCCAGGCAGGCTGACTCCAGGGTTTTCTCCCTCTGCTGGACCACCCGAGACCACCCTGAGGATCGGGGCCACGGGTCCCCATCGGGCCAGGCAGGATCTGTGCTGTCCTACCCCAGCCCCCATATCTCCACGTAATGACGGTGATAATAATTCCCATGGTAATGACCATAAAGAGAACAGCCAAGAGCTACTATGCACTTCCTGGGTGACAAGACCCACTCCAAGCATCCCCATGAATTCGCTCATTTACCCTCCAGCAACGCGGGGAGGTGGACTCATTTTACAAACCAGGAAACTGAGGCTCAGAGGGACAGAGGCCAGCAGGTAAACGATGGTGGCAGGAAGCTGGAGCCAGACCGAGTGCTTCCGGGGCCCGTGTGGGCACTTTCAGAGACCAGCGCTCCCGGCCTGCACCCCCCCTAGGCCTCTCTGAGCTTGATGAGTCAACAACCCAATTAACGCAAGCCCCACCTCTGGCCAGTCCCGCCCCTGTCCACTCAGCTGACTCAGAACACAAATAGAGCCGTCAGCTCCAGGGGACACGGGGACACGGACACACACACACACACACACACACACACACACACACACGAGCGCGCGGCCTGGGTCTCTGGCCAGCAGCAGAGTCTCCAAGCCAGAGGGGCAGGAGGACAGGTCAGCCTTCTTCCCCGGGGCTCACAGAGGCCCCAGCCCGGGTCTCCTGAGAGGGTCCCTTTCACTCTCTGGTCCCGCCCCGTCCGACTTGTGAGTGAGGCCTGTCGGGATCACCTCCTTCCCTCCCCGACAGCAGCCCGCAGACAACACGCAGCGGAAGGCCCTCCGCTATCTGCTGTGGCCTGGGGGTGGGGATCACTCGGGCTCCAGGCCTGGGCGCCGGGGGCAGATGAGCAGGCACTGGGGCAAGTGTCACAGCCTGGCGAGCTGAGTTCTCAGGTCCTTGGCCACCAAAAAGCCACAGCCCTCCCCTGCCCCACTTCAAAACGTGACAGTCCCAGCTGCTACTGGAATCCCAGCCGTCTCTTCTGCCAGAGACCAGCTCCCTGAGGGGCGCAGGGTGGGGACTGTTCGCCTTTAGGGTTGATCTCAGCTGTTCCGAGGTGTAAGGGGAAGAGCATCTCTGGGTGACAAGGGGTTGACACGGGCCGGGCATCGTTCCGTGAGCTTGATACACATGAACTCGCTCATTCCTCACCACAACACTATGAAGAGGGTTCTCCTTTTATCCCTATTTTACAGATTAGGAAACTGAGGCCGGGAGGGGTGACGTAAGTAGCCCAGAGGCCACGGAGCCAGTGAGTGGCGGGATCTGGACCCTGGCGGTCTCGCACAGGGGTCCGTGCTTTTTTTTTTTTTTTTTAGCTTATTTATTTATTTTGAGAGAGACAGAGACAGCATGAGTAGGGGAGGGGCAGAGAGAGAGAGAGAGAGAAAGAGAGAGAATCCCAAGCAGGCTCTGCACTGTCAGCACAGAGCCCGACATGGGGCTTGAACTCACGGAGCCGGGAGATCATGACCTGAGCCGAAACCGAGAGTCAGACGCTTAACCGACTGAGCCACTGAGGCGCCCCTAGGGTCCATGCTCTTAACCACTACGCTTGCGTCCTCACGGCCGTCTTCCTGTGTTTGTCAGAGCCCCTGGCTCTCCTACAGGCTGTGTTTTGTGAGGCAAGTACCTTAACCTCTCTGGGCTTTCATTTCCCCTGTCTGGGACCATAACCCTGAGCAGCTGGCACATGAGGAAGTGCGAGCAGCCGCCGCCCAGGGTGTCTAAAGTCCCTGAAGTGTGGGCCGGTACACGTGGCGGCTGCTGGCTTCCCTGCCACGGAGGTGTCGCTCGCCTCTGCCCCGTTTCCCAGGCTCCCCTCTATGTTCCCATCACCCCGTCTGAACCCCACAGCGCGCCCCTCCGCCCCTCCCCCGTGCACACCCCACAGCCTCTCGGGGCTAAGTGCTCGACCGGGGGACGGGGAGGAAGCCTGCGGCCTGCAGGGCCACCAGGAGCGGGTCACTACGCTGATCTGATCTCATCCTGCAACAATCCTGCCATCTGTCCCGTTTGACAGGTGAGAAGGCGGAGTCTCGGAGGGGCCCGTGTGCCCACCGACGTGTCGCAGCTGGAAAGGATCTGCCTTGCTCCAAAGGCCTCTCTGTCCACCTCAGCCATCACACCATCGGGCCTGCACGGGCGTCCCCGTCCTGCTCACAGTGCCCTGGCACGAGGCTGGGACCCCGGAACCGTTGACTGAACGAATGAACGAACCAACGTGCGCCCGCACATCTCGCTGACATGACAGCAGCGACCCCTGCCTCTGGGCCCGGCGGCAGCCGCCAGGGGCAGAAGTGTGAACCTCGCCTTCAAGGGCCCTGCCAGAGGTCATCTTGGGCCACCTCCCCACCCCCACCCCCGTTTGCTCGCTTCCCCCAGGCACTACGCACTGTTCCCTCTGGGCGGTTCTTCCTGGTGCCACCACACGCTCCTCCTTTTAGGAGGATGCTCTCCCAGTCAACCTCGGGAGGAAGGAAGAAAAGAAAGGGGCTTGAAGGAGGAAGTCACAAGGGTGGAAAACGCTAGTCTAGAAAACATCTAGAAAACTCTAGTCTCCCGACAAGATCAAGCCTAGGGCACTCTCTCCCTGCGGCAGGACACCTGTCCAAACACTGGCAAGTGCCTGTGTATCTCCCGTCACATCTCAGCTCCCCCGGGAAGGCACAGGAAGATCAGGGCAGTGTCTGACCTCCTTCGGTATCACCAGCTCAGGCGGGCCCGGAGCAAATATCTTTCAGTGACTGACCTTCAGGAAACACCGAGGGAGGGGCGATTCTTATCTCATTTTACAGTCGGGGAAACTGAGGAACAAAGCCCCAAAGTACCTGTCCCAGCGTCCTACTTGAAAGCTTGAAAGGACAGAGGCTAGAAATGAGTGGGTCTGAACGAACACATTCCTTAGTTTCCACCCTCACTGCCACGCCATGAAAAAGAATGGATCTGGATCCCATGTAAAATGAGGCACAGAGAGGTTGATTAATATGTCCGCAGTCACACAGACGCGGGCGGTCAAGACTAGACTTGAACCTGGGCCTGACTCTGCAGCCCTGGGGGAATGCCGCCGGCACTCCAGAGTGGATGGGCTGCAGTGGAAGCCATCTGAGAACCTCTTGTTTCCTGCGGAAGCCCCGGCTTCCTGCTGGTGACCTGGCAGTGGCCCAGGGCAGCAGTACTGCCTCCTCCCATGGTGTGCTGCTCCTGGGGCCAGAAGCTCCTCTCCTCTGCCAGGCTGAGGGGGGAGGAGCAGCCTGCTCGTAGTAACCTGATCTCTGGGTCTGGTGTTGAGAGTATCTTTCCTCAGCTTTCCCTCTTCCTCACTAGGTGCACTGGAGTCTGGTGGGGTGGGGTGGGGTGGGGTGGGGGGAGAGGTGGGAGGTGGAGGGGTGGGGAGAGACCAGAACTGAGGGCTCTGCAGCTCTAGAGGATGCTCAACCTTTGGTGGGCCCTCTGCTGAGACCCGAGTGATGAGAAGAGCGGTCTCCTGGGCCCCTTCTCAGCAGGTGGGACTTAAATTAGACTCCGAAAAGGGTGCGTTGGGACACGTGACCAGGGAAGGGTAACATGCAGGGTGTGGTCCTGGGACCGGGTGTTGACAGGCTTCCTCTGGAGGCCTGAGGCAGGGGTGGTATTTGTGTCCAGGGCATCTGACCCAGGGACTCAGGGCCCTGGCGCCTCCAACTCCATTCATTCATTCATTCTTCATTCACCCAAGAGGAGTTAAGTACCCAGAGGCCCCGGAGTCCACGCATCTGCCCCATACATGCGGACTTTCCCCCGTCCTGGACATCCGTCACTGCGGGAGGGCGCCCAGTGGGAGTGGGGCATCTCCCCGCGCCCGTTCCCCGCGCGCCGCCAATCACCCTCGTGCACAGCGCCCAGCGCTGCCGGAAAGCAGGGAGGTGACGGCTCCGCGCGGCGCCATCCCCGGGATCCTGGCCTCTCCGGGAAGAGCCCTGCGCCGACTCCACCAGGAGGGGGCCGGGGACGGGCGCGGGGATGCCCCCGGGGGTCGTCCCCCTGGCCTGCGAGCCTGCGGTGGGGGTGTCGCGTCACGGCAGGCGCGACGACTGGAGGCCCGAGGGCCGCGCCCCGTTCCGGGAGGCCCCAGCTGCGCACTCACCTGCGCTCATGCCGGCTCCTCGCGCTCATCGCCGGCCCCGGCGCTGCGGCCCGTGGCCCGGGCCCGGGCGTCGTGATGCCCCGCGGCGGGGGCGCGAGGCAGGAGGCGGGGGGCGGGGGACAGAAGGCCGGTGGCGCGAGGTGACCCGGGGCACCTGCACTGGAGCCGGCTGCTGGCTCGGCTGGGAAGGTGCCGCAGTCGGGATGTGCGCGCAGCCAAGCCCCGCCCGGCCCACTGCGGCCCCACGTCCGCCCCGCGCGCGGGCTGCCGGGACTTGTAGTCCCAGCCGCCTCCGCCGCCCGCGCAGAGGCCGACGCACCGCTCTAGACAGACCCCAGACCCGGAGCAGGGCGGGGAGGGGGGTGGGACTCCGACAGGGACTGTCAGGGACTCCGACGGCCCGTCCTCAGACACATGAACACACGCAGACACACACTCAGAGACCGTAACCCTCAGACACACAAACACAAGTGCACCCCCCCCCCCCAGATTCACATGCAGAGGTGTGACATTTAGAGGTAGAGCAGCAACCCTCAGGCGCGCACACAGACCCGCACACAGAGGCAGGGCTGTTTCAGGGAAACAGGACAACTCTGGCACAACAACACACAGGTACACAACAACCTCAGACACATACAGAGTCACACACAGAGACCCACACACAGACAACACACACGTACACTGCAGTGGTGTGATGCTCGGAAACACAGATATAACAACCTGCGCCAACGCAGTGCACACACACAGTCAGCCCCAGCCGCAGGCCATACTGGTTAGGGGCTAGGCATGCTGGGTCAAGCTGGCCTCCATCTTTTCCAGGCTGGGTGACCTTGGGCAAGTCACTTAACTCTCTGGGCCTCCTTTTTAACCTACAGGATGGCAATGACATTTGCAATGCCTGCTTTCACAGAGTTGTGAGGCTCACGCAAGGAAAAACGTAAAACACTTGGGACAGTACCTGGCACGGCTCAGTAAATGTCAAAGAAGGAAGACACACACCTGCCCAGAGACTCACACGGTCAGATACGCTCCCAGAGATATGCGTGGACGCGGGGAGGCTGCAGTGATGCACGGGAGGCCTCTAAAATGCCAGAGAAGGGGCGCTTGGGTGGCTCAGTCGGTTAAGCGTCTGTCTTCGGCTCAGGTCATGATCTTGCAGTTTGTGGGTTTGAGCCCCGCGTCGGGCTCTGTGCTGACAGCTCAGAGCCTGGAGCCTGCTTCGGATTCTGTGTCTGCCTCTCTCTCTGCCCCTCCCTTGCGCACGCTCTTTCTCTGTCTCAAAAATAAATAAACATTAAAAAATTTTTTAAATGCCGGAGCAATAGTGGAGGTATAACCCAGACCCCAGAAGCCTCACCTCATGACTGCAGTGAGACCTGCACAGGAGGGACGCATGGAGACCTCATACCTGTATGCAGCTTTATCCCACTGCCCATCGTGACAGGTGTAGACACGGTGTCCCCACACCCTGGGGTTGGTGGCCTCTGGACTAAGGACCTCTAGGGCGAGGGTGAATCAGAGACCCCAGGGTCTGGGGCAAATCAGGGAAGGAACATATTATGGCCAAGGATGGGACTGGCCCGATCTATCGTCATTGATCCAATATGACCTAGGGCATGCCAGGCACTGTTCTAGGAGCTGGTAACATGATGGTGAATAAAACAGACACGGGGAGCAGCCAAAGGCAGGCAGAGGAAAACTCCAACAATAACCTGTCATGGAAAGGGCTGGAAGAAGCCAGAGCTTCGATGGGGGTTTATGGGGTGGGGTGGACTCCAGACGGGAAAGAAGGGAAGGCCTTGACAGTGCCTGGTGCATAGCAAGAACTCAATATGTACATTTGTTAAGGGGGCAAATGTTGGCAGGACCTGCTGATGGATGGGATGTTGAGGGGCAGGAGTGTGGAATCAAAGATGCTTCCGGGTTCAGTTCTGAGCAGGTGGGGGACAGTGGAGCCACTTACTGAGCTGGCAGGCTGCTGGCTGAGTAGCTTGCCGACCTGGGGGGTGCGGCTGGCTTCACTCAGTTCAGATGAGAAATCCCGTGTCATCTGCTGATGACATTTCCAGTGTGGGCAGGCTAACTTCTCACAGTCCCCATGTCCTCCCCCAGAGCTTAGCTCAATGTGCCCCACGGACCTGCTCCCCAGGGAGCCGAGACCCCAACAGCAGGCACAATGGCTGGGTTTGGAGAAGTGGCCTGCCAGGGCGGCCTTGCCGAGAGGCAGTGCGGTACCGGGGCTGGGGCTGGGCTCTGGCACCTCTCCTGGGTTGGGATGTACATCAGACACTTTCTAGCTGTATGAGCTTTAAAAAGTCACTTTCCCTCTCTGTGGCTCTTTTGTGACTCAGAGGGTGAAGTGAGATAGCAGGGGCTTGGTAGAAGAAGCCAGTTGCTTTCTTTAGCCGCTGGCGCTGGGCTAGAAGCTTCGTCAAAGCAGGGGGCTCAGGGACCCTATTGCAAGATTGGTTCCCCCATTCCCATTGCTCCGGCTGCTTGGCTTTGAAGAGGCTCCACCCTCTGAGCCCATCTGGGGAGGAGCCGCACCTGCCGCTCTGCCCATGCCTTGGTCTTGATAGGGCAGGAAGCCAGAGGAAGCTTTCTCCCAAACCACAGAGGATGTGGAACGCTCTGCCGTCTGTCCGCCTGCGTCTGCGGCCGGGGTTACCTCTGGGGAAGTGGCTCTCACCGTGTGGTCCTCTGAGTGGTTTGTGGGCTGGGCTCCAGGCACCTGCGGGTTCCTTGCTGCTCCCTTGGGGACTCATGAGAAAGACATAAAATATGTGTGGTCCAAGTGGCCAAAGGATTGAGAAGTCACTAGTTTGGACCGGTTTATTCTAGAGCGTTGCCTTATTTCTCAATTTCTCCAGTTTCACTAGATTTTTGCAATGAAAGCGGATTTTCTCACTTAGTGACAAACCCCATGACAAGATGATGGCTGTCTAGACACATGAAGGGGGGTTTCGGCAATTTGTCTCAGTCTCCTGGGCAAGGAGAAGGGCCAGAGAGCATCTGGGTGTTGGGGTCGGTTGGTGGCCCCTCTGTCCCTCCACCGGGTGGTCAGTGTGACAAGAGAAATGAGCATTGTTGATTCTGCCCAGAAAACCCATCCTCTGAACAGGAGGGAGGTCCCTCACTCTGGCCAGGTGTGTCAGAAACGTCCCGGGTCGTCAGGTTCAAGGGCCTGTGTGGTCCCTGTGGCATTGAGTGGGCATTCCACACTGTGGGTTTTTGAGACCAATCAGCTGAATTGTGTTTCTGGAGCATTTGCTCTACCACAGACTAGATGCTTTCCCATTTATCTTAAAATTTTTTTTAATGATTTATTTTTTTTTAATTTTTTATGTTTTTATTTATTTTTGAGAGAGAGAGAGACAGCGCGAGCAGGGGAGGGTCAGAGAGAGAGGGAGACACAGAATCTGAAGACAGGCTCCAGGCTCTGAGCTGTCAGCACAGAGCCCGACACGGGGCTCGAACCCACAAACCGTGAGATCATGACCTGAGCCGAAGTCGGACGCTTAACTGACTGAGCCACCCAGGTGACCCTTCATGTTTTATTTTTGAGGAGACGGGGGTGGGGGGAGCAAGCAAGAGAGGGGCAGAGACAGAAGGGGACAGAGGATCTGAAGCAGGCTCTGCACTAACAACAGCAAGCCCGACGTGTGGCTTGAACTCACAAACCAAGAGATCACGACCTGAGCTGAAGTCAGATACTCAACCGACTGAGCCACCCAGGCGCCCCATCTTTTTGAAAATTGTTAAGTATTTGTTCTAAAATTTTCCACCTTTTTTGAGGCATAAAGAACATCCCTTAACACATTTATCACCTTGCATATTTACTTTTTTTTGTGTGAGAACTTACACTTATTCTCATTGAGGCTTGAACCACAATTCTGGTAGGTGAATGCTGTCAATGCCCATTTTATAGATAGGAAAACAGAGGCACAGAAGTTCCAAGTTGCCCAACGACCAGGTAAGAAGAGATGGCTGCGTTCAGTCTTAGAGAAACTGGACGAATTCCACAGTGTTACTTTTGCAAATGAAGGCACGTCGTCTGGACGTGATCGGGGCACAGAAGTAGCATCAAGGACAGATGACTGTCTCTCCGCTCAGGTCTGCAGTTTTTATTAGAACAAGTCCTGTGTCTGTTAAAACAGAAGCAGTTGCCTGCAATCCAGGGAAAGATCGAATAAGCAGTAAATACAACTATCGGTTGACAACGTGTTCCCATTTGGCCCCGGTGGAGACGGGGTGGCCTGCAGCCGCGAATCTGACATGTCCCGAGGCAGATGTGCAGTGACACTCCCAGGACACTGCCACGCACCAGCAGCTGGGGCTGCAGAGGCGGTCTTTCTGAGCCATTGTACTATTCGTGAGAAGAGCCTCTCTTTCTCAGCAGATCTAGGTATTAGAAGCAAAGTCAAATTATCAATGAACCCGAGGAATGTGACCTCCCCGAGGCAGACAGAAGGGAATCGGTGTCAACGGGATGGAAGGGATGGGGGCTGCCTGGGGTTTCTCAGTTCTCACTTCCGGGTTTAGGTTCCCACACGTGAGGACGGGAGGACCCGTGTGGTCTCACTGGGGCGGTCAAGCGTGAGATGCTGTACTTTAGGGCGAGAACCCTGTTCTGAATTTCTAATAATACAATGTGTGTGTGTGTTTTTTAATTAAATTAAGTTTTATTTGGCGACCTTGGCTCCTAGATGGCAGGGAACAAATCTTGCTCATCTTGATCCCCCAGCACCTCACCTCTCATAATGAGTAACGCTTGGGAGACTAGACCAGTGCTTTTGAACTGTCCCTTTTCAAAGCCACCAGTGCTCATTAAAGGTTCATCCTGGGTGAGTCAGACATTTTTCTTAGCCGCCCGCCTCCCGATGCAAGAAGCCTTTGTTTCCTGGATGATCTCACTGCTGGGAGTTGAAGAGCAGCCTTGGAGTGTTGCTGAGTGAAAGGGCTCGCCCGCAGGGGCAGCCGCGGAGAATCCCTGTGCACCTGCCCCACGGAGCACTTAACCAGCGGTTCCAGAGCCTAAGCTGGACGATAAATCACAAACACACACACACACACACACACAGGCAGATCTTTATCAGCATCAAAGAGGCCCTTATATATTGTGGGGTCAGAATAGAAAGCTATTATTCACGACAGCTAAAAACGTGGAAGCAGCCAGGTGTCCACTGAGGGACGGATGGATCCAGCAAAACGTGGTGTCTGCACACATGGAGCGTTATTTAGCCTTAAAGAGAAAAGTGATTCTTGGGGCGCCTGGCTGGCTCAGTCCGTGGGACACGTGACTCTTGATCTTGGGGTTGGGCCCCATGGTGGGTGAAGAGATTACTTGAAAATAGATAAGATCTTAAAAAATAATCTTTTTTGAAAAATGTTTATTTCTTTTGGAGAGAGCGCATGCAAATGGGGGAGGGGCGGGGGGGGGACACAATCCGAAGCAGGCTCCAGGCTCCGAGCTGTCAGCACAGAACCTGACAGGGGGCGCGACCCCACGTGAGATCATGACCTGAGCCGAAGTCTGACGCTCAATGACTGAGCCCCCCGGGGGCTCTATGTTGTGCTTTTCGAAGGGAAAGCTTTCCCGTATGCCCGTCTGTCATGACATAAGGGTCTGGCAGGAAGTACCTCGGCCGTCAGCGGGGAGGCGGTGTGGGAACCGGGGAGTTGGAGGGCCTTCCGTGTCCGACCTGCCGCACTTTGCACCGTCTGGGTTTTCGGTGAGCGTTGCTGCCTTCGTGGTAAAGCGTTACAGCCAAGGCGGCAATGCCGGGAACTCGTGCTTGCCAGGAGAGGTCCCCCGGGGTCAGCCGTGGAACTCAAGGTCACAGCCGATCTGGGTCATCGCTCTGTGCTGGAAGAGTCTAATGGACTTAGCGAGATGTGGCTTGATGTAATTCTAATACTGAAAGCTGCAGGACCTGGAGGGCTGAAGAACGCAAGCTCCCATCAGTGAGCGCGCACATTCCCCCACCCCCCGCCTCGCACAGGAGGGATGGTCACGTCCCCCCCGGACAGATGGGTGGACAGAGAGGTGGTGGTGGTGGTGGTGGAGGAGGAGGAGGAGGAGAAGGTGGTTGCCCAAGGGCGTCCCGCTGGGGAAGGGCAAAGAGAACAAGCCCCAAGTCCAGCAGGCCTGTCCCCCCCCGCCCCACCTCCCCTGTGCCTGCCCTGCCCCAGGGGCTCAGGCCCAGAGCCCGAGCTGCTTCGAGGGTAAGGCCCCCTCCTCCTGGCACCTGTGCACTCCTCCTCAGCGAGTACAAGGAACAAGCGTGCCTTTTGTTAATAAAGTAGAGTAACGTTTATTTATTTCTTAAAATCTTTATTACACATGCTGTATTCATGGAATATCAAGACCCCTGAAGGGACTCAAATCGGATACAAAGTATGTCCAGCCGAGCTGCTTAAGCCGTGGTCAGCATGGGGACAGTTACACTGACGCTTTCTTCCCCGTATAGGTGGCCATCATCTTCTTGATTTCAGCAATAGCTTTGCCTGGATTCAGCCCCTTGAGAAAAGAAAAGAGAATCAACACCGAAGGGTTAAGTGAGACTGAATGAAGAACCCAGGGGCCTAGGGGTGAACTGCCCTCATCCAAGCCAGGGCCGGGGGGCTCAGGGCTCTCCGGGCTCTCCCACCTGCAGACGCCTCACCACAGCCCGCTCGCTCCAGGGACACCCCCCCACCCCAGGCCGTGTGCTCGAGGGCAGCTCTCCCACGGCCACAGCCGGCGTCCCAACCAGCTAGCAGCCCTCAGTCTCTTACACGTTCCCGTGGACACACACGGCCCTCCCTGGGGACCTTCCCAAGCCCCAGTGGCGGCCTGATTGGCCAGTAACCCTGGTTGGGCAGGAGGCACTGTGGTTAAACCCAGCGAGCACCAGCCTCCTACAGCAGGGAGACAGGACTGGGGTTAGAAGAGAGCCCTGTCATTCTAGAAGGACAACTCCGCCCCTGGAATGAAAGGGTGTGCAATGATGCCCAGAGGGTAGGTCACACAGGCCCTGAGGAAGTGGAAGTTTGCCACCTGGAACACCCAGGACCTGGGCAGGGGTAAGTGACTCTGCCCTCTCAGGGGCCTGAATCTGTCCGCATCTCCCACAAGCGTGCAGAGGAAACTGAGGGAGTGAGGAAGGAGGTGGCACTTTTTAAAAAGTTTATTGATTTTGGGGGTGGGGGGGAGAGAGAGAGAGAGAGAGAGAGAGAGAGAGAGAGAGAGAGAGAATCTCAAGCAGTCTCTGTGACATGGGGCTTGAACTTACGAACCGTGAGAGATTGTGACCTGGGCCTATGTTAAGAGGTGGATGCTTAACTGACTGAGCCACCCAGGCGCCCCGGGAGGGGGCACTTTTTAACAACTTTCTCACTGATGCCAAGCGCCCACTCTGCCTGAGGTCAAGCCAGCCCGGCCAGTGGGCCCTGCCCAGATGCACCCCCCCTCCCCGCCATACTGGACTCCGCAGGGCTTGATGCCCTGCAGTCACTCCCAGCCCCCAGTCCCCACTCTGGTGAAGAGAAAGAAAAAAGAGATCTTCAAGAGAGAAAGAAAGGGAGCGAAGACACTCTTCCAAGGCTGATCTCCAAAATAAATTATGGGGAAAAGGCAGTGACCGTGACCAAACAGGACCCGTATGCACCTGTGTACAGGGTGAAATCTCGAGGGGCACACGAGAGGCGGGGAACACGGGCTGGCGGGTGGGTGGCCGGAGACGGGGTGAGGGATGAGCGCCCGTGGTGCCCCCATTTACCATAGGGCTGGCGGGTCAGCACACACGAGCCCACCTAATCTGGCGGTGGCCCCGACAGTGACCTTGGCAAGTCGCTGCCCTCCCTCCTCCTGCCAGGGGCTCAGCTTGCCCGTCTGTGAAGGCTCCCTTCCAGCTCAAACAATCTGGGCCCGTGTCTACTCCCATAGGGTCCCCGAAGGCCTCTGTTCCTGTCGGCTCCCATCTGCGACGCAAAGGTGCCCCCCGCACTTGGGAGCTTTCGGAGACACACAGGCGCCGGCCCCAGCCTCGGAGCTGCAGTCCCTGAGGCCCCGACAGGCTCGGCACGGGTCTGCGGGCCCACTGCCTAGGCGCTTGCTGTGCCGGGCCCTGCTGCCAACGGACCACGAGAAGCGCCGTGGCAGAGACGGGGGACCTGGAAACTCGGTGTCAGGCAAAAAAGGAAGTGGATTAGCCGCCTGGATTTCCTGTTTAGACAGACTGTCCCCCCAACCCATTTTCAAACCGCTGACCGGTTATCCTAGTTTTCCATCCCTGCTCACTCCTGGCACCTTCAGCGGAACTGCTCTGCCTGTGGCCTCTGCTCGGGGGGCAGCCATGCTCTGAGCCGCGAGGCCCGGGCTGCTCCGTGCCCACTGCCTGGACCGAAGGGCAACCAGTGCTCAGTGGGCCCTGAACCTTGGAAGTGGCATGGACACGCCGAGAAGGCGGGCGGATGGCTGAAGCTGAAGATGGGGGGGGGGCGAGTGCAGGACGCAGGAGGGGAGGGAAAGCCTCCTGCTTGAGCTGACACCGAGAAAAGACCCCGAGAGCAACGGGCTGGCTGGGAGAGCACAGCAGACTGGCAGCAACGCTGCGAGACGGTGACAGAGAGAGGGAATCCGTCCCCACGGACGTGCTCTGATGCCTTTCCTCTCGGGGACCCTACTGAGTCAGGGGGAACGGGAGCTCCTGATTGCGGGTCCCCGCGGCGGCCCCGGCTCTGTCACGCCCCTGCGCAGCCTACAGCAGATCTTTCCCCCGAGGGGTTCTGAGCCAGTCTGATCTTTGCACGTAAGTGCCAGCCAGCCCCCAGGTGACTCCGGTCCCTCTCCACCTGGAGGGACCAGGTATGTTCTGTGCCAACCGCACACGCTGCTTCGGACAGGTCGGCTCAGCAGTGGGGATGGGCCACCGGCGCCACATACCTTGGGGCAGGTCCTCGTGCAGTTCATGATGGTGTGGCAGCGGTATAGGGAGAAAGGGTCCTGCAGCTTGGCCAGGCGCTCCTCGGTGAAGTCATCTCTGGAGTCGATCATCCAGCGATAGGCCTGGGGGTGCCGGGGGCTGAGAAGCTGAGCCGGCAGCTTAACGGGTCACAGCTCACAGCCCCAGGGGTGCAGGGGGGAGGGAGTCTCTCAGCTTAGGGGCCTGGTCTCTGCTCTTTAAATCCTGCCATCTTTCAAGGAAAGGTCCCCCGCTTCTTTGCAACTCCTGATTAATGACCCCCCCCAACCTCTGAAGCACACTGCACCTGCTCCCCTGGTGCTGAATTACAGGTGATCAGGCATCGCCTCCTCGTTATTTGAAGGTGCTCACTAGCTTCCTGCCCAGATTAGCAGTCTGGGAAGGCAGGGACCGTGTCACAGGACTCTGCTTTCACAACACCCACCAGCGGTCTTCCAGTAGACTGACGGCTTAAGCTATCTGTCCAGAGATCAGATGCGTTCCACTGATAGACTCTTGTGACTGGCCGGCCCATCTCGGAGCCTGGCACAAGCCAGCTGAAGGCGGCCACCTGCCCAAGCCCGGGCTGCTGGGCAGTGAGACAAAGGGGGCTCCGCTCCCCAGCACTTCATAGCAACAGCGTGGATGCCAGCTGTGAATGGGCCTCGTCATTCGATCTTCACGTGGATGGGAATCAATACTGCTAAGTGGTCACAGAGCACATAGCTTCCCTTTTTGTGGGAAGATGAGGAATGAGAACTGGTGTTGGCTGAGCTGCCTGAGCATTTGAGAAAAGCAATGACCACAAACTTAAAAAGCACAGCCATATGGGAACAAAGGCGGTTTCCCTGCGGTGAGTGTACATACGGTGACGTCCCCAGAAAGGCCGTGCTGCCTTCTCGCCAAGCAACCCCTGAACCCAGGACTCCAGGTTTTCATCAGCCTGGAAAGAAGTTCCAAACTCACAGCTGGGAGGCTGCCCCTCAGTGAAGTCTCTCTCCCCTGCTTGCTCCAAACTGCCCGGAGAGGGAGGTGGGGGGCTGCCTGACGGATGGGGTCTGGGGAAAGTGGGCAGTTGGGGTAAGCAAGAGCCAGCTGCACGGGGAGTACGTCTTCATGTCTGCACGGCGTACTCTGCCTCGGGGTGACCCTCAGCACACAGAAACGAGGGGTCTTGCAGATGAGGATGTAGTGAAACCAGGCCAACCCACTGCCCTGCCTGGGACGGACGCCCGCGGGCACCCTGGTTTCCAACAAGACACTGGCCTCTTGGACTCCAGGCGCCCCAGGTTGAACTCTCAAAGCAATGAGGGAGCACCTTACTTGCATCAGGACTGCAGGTCCCAGGTATTTGTCTCCGTTCCACCAGTAGCTGGGGCAGCTGGTGCTGCAGCAGGCACAGAGAATACACTCGTACAGCCCGTCCTGTGCGGAGGCAAAGGGCAGTCAGGAGCCCACGGCCGGAGAGACTCAGGCTTCTCGCCGACCGCATGTGAAGTCGGTGGTCGGCGTGTGAGCAAAGTGCCTACTTGCGTGTGAGTTTTCTTGGCAAAACTTGTACAGACGTATCCGATTCATTAAAAAGATCTTGGAACTGAAATGTACACATTTGCTGGATTAGAACCCAGGGTTCTCAAGTCTGAGTGCAATGTACTTATCCTTTATTTTTTAAATTTTTATTTATTTTTCTAAAAAACTTTTTTTAATGTTTATTTATTTTTTTTCGGGGGAGGGGGGGAGCAGAGAGAAGAGACAGAATCTGAAGCAGGCTCCAGGCTCCAAGCCGTCAGCACAGAGCCCAATGGGGGGCTCGAACCCACGAACTGCAAGATCATGACCTGAACCGACGTCGGAAGCTTAACCAACTGAGCCACCCAGGTGGCTTATCCTTTAATAAACCACCTCTGTCACCTAAAAACAAACCCCCCCCAAAAGCAAAACAAAAAAAAACAACAAGGGGCGCCTGGGTGGCTCAGTTGGTTAAGCATCCGACTTCAGCTTAGGTCATGATCTCACGATTCATGGATCTGAGCCCTGCGTCAGGCTCTGAGCCTGCTTGGGATTCTGTCTCCCTCCCTCTCTGCTCTTCCCCTGCTTGTGCTTTCTCTCTTGAATATAACTAAATAAACATTAAAAAAAAAAAAAAAAAAAAGACCTCACAGCCTGGATACTGGAACTCCAAGAGTCACAGGCTGTCCCCCACCCCGCCCAGCAATCCCTGGACCCTTGGTGTCAGCAATGAACGGCAAGATTCTAGTCCCAGTTTTGCCACCAATGCCTTTGCTCCCGCCTGCAAAACAGGTGGCTGAAGTGGGACCACAAACGGCCAGTACGTGTTTGATTTGCCCCCCCAGTGGGAAAGAGCCACCCACGGAGCCACCTTGGAAAGACCTGGTAATCTGCATACAGGTTTCTTTTGAGAAAGACAAACATCCTGCAACGTGGTGATGATGCTTCTTCTAGGCAAGGCAGGAGTGCTGCAGACCCCAGGGCCACCGTGGGCCCTTGTGGGTTCCCTCTGCCCGCCTGACCCTGAGAGGGTGGGTGTCCAGCCCTCGGACAGATGCTCTTGCAGTTCCTTTCCAGAACACACTAAATAAATGGTCTGCACGATCCCAAGTTGCCCCTCCTCACCCCATCCCCCCGCCCCCAGCCACACTTCCTGGCAAGCATCTTGGCAACACAATTCCTCCAAGCAAGACAAATTTAGGGATAATGACCAGTTTCTCGCGATCTTCTATGGACTGCAGATACTGCTGTTTGCCTTCCTGGGACTCATCCTTCTTCTTCAAGTAGGGCTCAATGGATTTGTACTGAGCATAGAAGTTGCTCAAGTCCTGAGGTTAAGAGGAAAGAGGAAAAAAGGGTCAGATTTCACCACCACTCCTTGGCGTTCTTATTCACCCCGGTTCTTGGACACTCCCTATGTCCCCCCAGCCTACAACAGAAGTCTGACTCACTTTGGCACGGATACGTGCAAAGATTACAGAAGGAGAAACGGTCACAGTGTTCATCGTGGCTAGGAAAACCTTCCAACCCTCAGCCCCGTCAGTGAAGGCGATCAAACCCGGCAGGCAGACATTAAAGTACAATGTGCAACACGTGCTGCCTTCCCCACCGGGATTTTCCACATGAATTCTTTGAAGTTATGGCCAAATTCTTGATTCTGGGACTGTTCCAACTCTACAGTCCTGTGCCGTCATTCCCAAACAACCCTCACCAAACGAGCTGCTGGAGAATCTTCTAGGTGTGCTTATCTTCCACCGGTCAAATTCCTTAAACTCAGGGAAAAAGCCTGCCCTAAAGAACGGATAACATCTTTCTCTCTCTCACACACACCTCTTCCCCTCTCCCCTGAAGATAAAAAAGGCGGGGGGTGGGGTGGGTGGAGGGGGAGTGGGGAAGATGGGAGGGAAGGAGGGAGGCGGAGACTCACGGGAACAAGATCCTTTATCACATACATATGCGGAAGAGGGTAGATTTTCGAGACTTTGCTGAGGTTGGTGTCGATCCTGCGGGTGCAGGCCAGAGTGTTGCCTCCATTGATGTTCATCGCACAGGAGCCACAGATGCCTGCGGGGAGAACGTACTTAGCGCCTCCTCCCCTGCGCTCGGCCAGCCCCACTCCAAACTCTGTCTTCGTGAACGCCACTCCCCTATCGAGGGGGCAGCGCTGACACAGAATACACCTGTGGCACAGGGGCCCTGCTGCTGTTTCCCCGTCCCTCCAACTTCCTGCCTGGAATGTAGATCTAACGGCTGTAGTTCCAAAAGCCATTTTGGGACCATGAGGCACCCTTGGGGCTGGAATCCTCATGCTGTAGATGGCGCTGGAAGACAGAAGGGGCCTGGGCTGCGCCGTTGGCGTCGCGGTGTGCCCACATCAGTCCTAGCTCCAGGCTTCATGTGTTTTGAGAAAAGAAAAGGAAAGAAAAGAAAAGAAAAGAAAAGCCAGCTTTTTTTCTTTTTAAGTCCCTGTTATTTGAATTCAAACTCTAACGGGCAGAAACCAAAAGCAAACCAGCACCGTCTTGCTCATCTTCCGGTTTAGGCCTGGGTGTGGATCACCCACAAGGAACTCGTACTCGACTGTCTTCACCAAAACTAGCAGCATAGCGGCTCTGGCGACATGAGAACCACATCAACTGCCTGAGCACTGACCTTCCAATGAGAAGAATCAACTAACTGAAAGCAAAGCACAGCAAACGTAAGGTGCCGACAAAGGACCCTGAAAATGAGACTCTCCTTTGCCTGGACTCGCGTCCTGTGTACGGAAATGACCTAGGCATTTCAGAGTTTAAACATGGCTGTGCAAAATGAATCCACTTCTCTGAAGCTGTTTTTTGAAGATCAGGCCAGAGAAATGGGATTACTTGTGAGACGTGCACTGCGTCATCACTCCAGTAAGACCACCCCGCTCTTCTGTGACTCTCAGTAAGCGTGGGCAAGAACACAAAGGCCTGTCTTAGGCAAATGCTCCTGTAGTTCCCTGGGAGACTGAGTGTCGTCGATACATTTACGTAAGCCTGGCACCCGACCAGAGAAGTATGCTTTACTAAGAGACGGTATACAATTTAAAAAATAAATCTGGGGTGCCTGGGTGGCTCAAGACGGTTAGGCGTCCAACTTCAGCTCACGTCATGATCTCACAGCTTACGAGTTCAAGCCCCAGGCTGGGCTCTGGGCCGACAGCTCAGAGCCTGGAGCTGCTCTGGGTTCGGGTCTCCCTCGCTCTCTGCCCCCTCCCCCACCTGTGCTCTCTCTCAAAAATAAACACTTAAATAATAAATCCAATGAATCTTATCTGAAAAAAGATCCCCTAGATATTCTCTTACCAGTAAGGGAAGAGAAAGGAGTGGCAATTAATATTATTCTGCTTCACAGTGTTTGGTCCAGATGGGCCACAGCTTATATTCCTGGCTCTGAAAAAGTCTTACGGGGAAAGGTTACTGAAAAGCATCTATAGTTCCCGTGTTGCCAGGACTTACATGGGGAAGGCTGGTGTTTAATTACAGCAGAATGTTCCCTGAACAGCTGGCCTGAGCCAAACTATCGTAGTATCTGTCAGCATTTGGTACACTAAATCCCAACCTGTGAGACTAGCTGAATCGAAGCAGATGTCTTAGAAGCAGGACTGAATGACCTGAAATGTACAGCGGAACGAAGATTAACAAGTGCTGGGCCAATACCTATAGTGACTTTTCCTTTCATGAAAGGTTATTTTAGGAAGATTCGATCCCTTGTTTTGGCCCACGCTACCCTCTGTTTCAGTTTTAGCTCAGCTTTTCCAGGCCTGGCCAGCAGAGTGCCTGAGCGCAGTTCTGGAATCTAACAACTCTGGTGGACTCCGGCTCCCCAACTGTCTATGTGTTTTTTTGTGAGTCCTCTAACCTCCCCAGACCTCAGCGTCAACACTGATCGGGCTGGCTGACCCCGTGTAAAGTGCACAGAACAGAGCCGGGCACACAGGCTGTGCTCCACGGCCGTCAGGACCAGTCAGCCCTGGTGGCATCCATCTGTGATTTTTGCCACGTCTGAGTACTGCTGAAAGATTATTTAGGGATTTTCTTAAAACCAACTCATTTTTACTTAGATATATATTAAAAAACTTTATCACTGTCACACTGTCATCAGTAATTATATTTTTCTAACGTATCACATAGATACGTGGCTATTAAAGTAAAACACGCTGGTCTGAACACTGCCTGATATCAGCTCCTGCGGCCCCAGCAGCACACCGTGGGAAACGCTGTTCCCGGCCAGAATATTCCTAATGAGCAGCTGCTCTGTCCACGAACAATGCTGGGAGCTGGGGGGGGACACCCATACTCCCTGCATTAGCACCAATCAGAAGCTCTGCCCCCCTCCCGCCTCCCTCCCCCACCGCCCCGGTGAGGTAGCTTGGCAGGGGTGTGGGGCTGCAGAGGTGGCCAGCTAGCAGACCCGAGCAGGTCCCTGAGGGTGCGACAGCTCATAGGGACCACCGGATGCAGTGACCACGCGGCATACAACTCCTGACGGGAAGACAATTCAGAAACCAGAACTTGTACTACAGTTTGAATTTTTGACACATTTACCCAAGAAAAGGAAGTGCGATGCGCAGCAAGGTCACCTGGCAGCCAGCCAGCTGTTCGGGGCACCCCCTCAGCGTGGCAGGCCCGGGCACACAGCATGGGGGTCTTGAGCGTTAAGAAGGAAGGAAATGCTTACCTTCTCTGCATGATCTTCGGAAGGTCAAGGTAGAATCGATTTCATTCTTAATCTTGATTAAAGCATCCAACACCATAGGACCACATCTGACCAAAAACAACGAGACACCCCAGTCGTACTGATGGGAAGTTCAACCTACCTGCACTTCATTATTATGATATGATCTGACACGTCTGTGTATACTAGCTGCTCATCTCACCCATCTGACTTTCTCGGGTCACACTCAGGACTCAGTGTGACTCAAGTCACACACACTTCCACGGTTTTATTTTTGTGTATTCTTACACATTGTAAGTACTGCAGACACTGCGTATACGTTTCTAGGAAAAGGAAAGCTGAAGCAGCAGAGAGACAGCCCCCTTACTCCAAAGCACTGCGAATGCCCGTGCGGGCAGCAGCACAGGGCTTGGAACTTGGGGCGCAGGCCTGGCGTCTGAGAACCTGGTCAGAATCCTGGCTTGGCCCCTCACTAGGTTCTCGGCAAACCACTTCACCAGCTTCCCACCTACGGGGCAGAGGCAGCCCCTACGCCTTGCGGGACCGCCGCAGGCGGATTAGCACACAGGACAGTGAGACAGGGCGTCTGCCGCACACGCTCAGTTTAACTACGATCAGCTGTGTGGCACGGCTTACCCTCTCTGAGCCCGTTTCCCTATGTGTAAAATGGAACTAAAATTTCGATCACAGGATCATTACAAAGATGAAACATGCAACGTTCATAGTTTCTGGCACACAGTCAAGTGCTCAACAAACCTATCTCCTGGTTGCCACCCCCACGCCTCCCAGTACTGTTCTATGCATGGGGTTTAAAAAATAGGCCCCCTCCCCAATATCCTTTAGCATTATCCGGATTTTCTCCCTAGCTTTACTGAGATATAATTGCTATATTAGTGTGCAAATTTAAGTTGTACAGCATGAAGAGACAGCACGTAATTTAATCTATGTACTGGGGTGTGCAGGTGGCTCAGTGGCTTAAGCGTCGGACTCTTGATTTCAGCTCAGGTCATGATCTCATGGTTTGTGAGTTTGAAACCTGCATCGGGCTCTGTGCTGACACTGAAGAGCCTGCTTGAGATTCTCTCTCTCTACCGGCCCCCCTCAAAATAAAGGAACTCAAAACCCCCCATATGTACATACTGTGAAATGATCGCCATGACAAGATGCGTCAACAGGGCTGCGCCGTCTGTATTTCTGAGCCACATGCAAATACCCTTTTCACCCTCTCTTTACTAACACTGGGAACTGACCTTTAAAAACCTCTGCTATTCTGAGAATGGAGAAGTACTGGTGTTTTAATCTGAGATCTTTCAGTATTACAGTGGTTGAGTATTTATCATAAAGCCATTGACTTCTCTTCACGCCCCAGCTGTCTACTGGAAGTGTGCTGTGCCAGGTTCCATTCCAGGCGCCGGACGGACACCAGAGAACAGACGAAAATTCCTGCCCGCACAGCACCTTCATTCTGGTCGACTAATGCTACACGCTCGGTCCATCCATGTTCTTCACCTCTTTGTTTAGGAGATCTTGGGAAGTGTGTTTAAAGAAAAAAAATTTTTTTTAAAGCTCCGAACCTTCCACCTCATCATTCCCGATACCTCACTTCTGCCACTCCTGGCCACCAGACGTGCGGTTTCCGGAACCGAGCAATCCCGCAACACCAGCAGGGTGTCCCCACAGTGTAACTCAATTGGACACCAACACCACTGGCCAGAGACAGCGTCAGATCCCACAGGTGAAGGGCTCGGTCCCAGCCCGCCCCACCCCCCTCGGATGCCAGCTGCAAGTCCAGCCTGTCCCCTGTGCGCTGGACGAGTGGCTGTGTGACCAGAGATTCTCACGATCCCCTCCCCTTGGGTCTGAGGATTGCTAGAGCAGCTCACAGGATTTAGACAAACAGTTAATTTACTAGATTCTGATTTAGTAGAACGGCCAAGTGGAAAGGCGCACAGGGCAAGGTGCGTGGCAAGAGGAGCGGAGCCCCAAGCCCTCCCCCCGGCCTCTACGAGTTCACGCTCTCTGAACCCCACAGTCCACGCGCTTTCACGGAAGCTTCAGTGCGTAGGCACGATTGGTGGGTCGACCTCTAACCTCTCTTCCCTCTCAGGTCAAGGGTAGGGCAGAGGGTTCCAACAGTCTAAACACGTGTTGATTCCCCTGGTAATCAGCCCCCACCCCAGCCTGTGGTTATCCAGACTTCCAGAAATCACCTCATCAGAGTAAACTCAGGCGGCCGAAAGGGGCTTGTCACGAATAAAAAATAGGAGCCCATTTCACCTTCAGGATTTATCTGGAGCTATTTCGGGAACTGGGAGCAAAACCAAAACATTGTAACACAAGATGACCTTATAGCTCTTAGGATCACAAGGGTTTTAGGAAAGAGAAACCCCAGAAAAGACTAACTGTATATCACCAACCTATTCTATCTGTGGCTAATCCTGCCCCTCCGCTATTTGATTCTAATTTTGGTAATGGAACTTTCAAACCACAGATTTAAATGCTTACGTGTTAGAGCTGACCCCCCTTTCCCCTTATGATATTATCACTATTTTAAATACACGTATGTACGTATGTGTTTATAACATTTTATCTTTTAGTAATCTCTACACCCAATGTGGGCCTCGAACTCATAACCCCGAGATCAAGAGTCACACTCTCCTCTGCCTAAGCCAGACAGGCGCTCCAGTACTATCAATTTTAAATCTAAAAAGACTACACCCCTTCCCGAGGTTTCATGAAAAGAATTTTCTTCTCGATTTTACATTAAAAAAAATGTGTATTTATTTTTGAGACATAGAGAGAGACAGAGGGTCTGGGGAGGGGTGGAGATGTGGGCTCGAACTTTTGAACCGTGAGATTATGACCTGAGCTGAGGTCAGAAGCTTAACTGACTGAGGCGCCCCATACATTTTAAAATTATTCCCCCCCAAATTACAAAAACTGCTAATCAATTGCCCAAATCACTAACTAAACCTTTTGCTTCTGATTTGTGATACTTCCTTCTGATATCCTATAACAGAATTTCACTGAAGGGGAGTTTATTTTGCAACTTTAAAAAATTCAAATGATTTACTCTTGTCCTGGAATGTTTTAAATGGCAATAGTCCTCTTTCTTCTTACAAAAATTTCACATATAAAATTAAAAAGCCAAAGCTCTCCCTTTAAGTGATCTCCTGCTAAATTTCATAATAGCTAGGCACTGTTAAAGAGTTTGGTATATTTTTCTCACACTAAAAAAAAAGCAGTATCTATAAAAACACCTTGCTTTTTCTCATTCAACATCTCCATTAAATGACATTAATTATCTAACGGTTTTCCTACGGAAGGACACTTAGGTTGTTTAAACCCTTCTCTATGATATACAATGCTGCAAATAACATTTTTTGTACATAGAAATCAAGATTGTTTTAACTATTCTGTGTCCCTTACATTTCCATATACATTTTAGGATCTGTTGTCAATTTCTGCAAAAATGACTGGTGGGCTTTTGATAGTGATTATGTTGAATCTGTAAATCAATGTAGGGGCACTGTGCCACCTTCAAAAGACTGTTTTCTAGGGGCGCCTGGGTGGCTCAGTCGGTTAAGCATCCAACATCGGCTCAGGTCATGATCTCACAGTTCGTGGGTTCAAGCCCCACATCGGGCTCTGTGCTGACAGCTCAGAGCCTGGAGCCTGCTTCAGATTCTGTGTCTCCCTCTCTCTCTGCCCCTCCCCCGCTCATGCTCTGTCTCTCTCTGTCTCAAAAATAAATAAAACATTTAAAAAACATTAAAAAAATAAAAATTTATTTTTAAGTTTTATTATTTATTTAAAAAATTTTAAGGTTTATTTATTTTGGGGGGGGGGAGAGAAAGTGTGTGCAAGCAGGGGAGGGGCAGAGAGACAGGGAGTGAGAATCCCAAGCAGCCTCTGCACCCCACCAGCATACACCCCAATGTGGGGCTCGAACTCACAAACCGTGATATCTTAACCTGAGCTGAAACCAAGAGTTGGGCACTTAACCGACTGAGCCACCCAGACACCCCTTTCCTTTTTTTTCAGAGACGGCGTGAGCGTGTGAGCAGGGGAGGGGCAGAGGGAGAGAGAACCTTAAGCAGGCTCCATGTTCAGTGTGGAGCCTGACTCAGGGCTCCATCCCAGGACCCTGGGATCATGACCTGAGCCAAAAATCAAGAGTTGGGTGCTTAACTGAATGAGCCTCCCAGGTGCCCCATGCTAGTAAGATTTTTAAATTTTACTTAGTTTTGCTTTTAACAACATTTAAAGTATTTCTTATAAGTAGCATAAAATTAGTTTTATTTGTTATCTATGGACAATCTCTGCCTTTAATTGGAGTGTTTAATGACTTTCTTTAGTGGTGTAATTACTGATGTGGTTGGATTGGGTCTCTCATTTTACTATTTGTCCCAACATTTTTCCCCTGTTTATTTTGAGTTAATACTGTACCATTTCATGTACTGTAAGAACCCTCCAACCTTACAGGTCACCCGCTCACAGCCCTTACGCTGGTTATCACGCGCAGTACATCCGTATAAGCTGTATGTTACACAATACAGCCTTAGGTTTTTGCTTTAAACAGTCTTATGTATACTTTTTTGAGTATAAATTTCCTGGACGTAGTATTCCTTGCATTTACCTTTTCTGCAGTTCATCATGCTTCCTGAATGTGTCAATCATGTCTTTTACCAGCGTGGGGAATTCTTGGTCATTAGTTCTTCAAACATTTTTTTGCTCTTTCTCTCTCTCCACTCCTTCTGGGACTCCAATGACTTACGTTAAACCTTCTGATAGCGTTCCATAGATCAATCAGGTTCTTTTCCAAAAATCTTTTTATTCTTAAGAATGCATAATTCCTGTTCATGTATTTTCAGGGTCACTGAATCTCCCTGTCTCCAATCTGCTGTTATGACGATCGACTGAATTTTCTATTTCAGATACTGCTGTTTTCCAGTTCCAGATTTTCCATTTGGTTCTTTTTAAAAGTTTCTATTTCCCTGCTGAGATTTCCTAGCTTGTGAACATGTTTTCCTTTATCTATGACCATAGGCGTAACAACCCCGTAAAATCCACGTCTGCTAATTTCAACACCTGGATTGCTTCAGGGCTGGCTGGCCTCCATCGCTTGTCTTTCCATTTGAGTACAGGCCACGTTTCACTGTTTCTTCGTATGATTACTAGACTTTGTGAATAACAGGATATAGCAACTCTGGATTTTACTGTGCTTCTCTAAGGAGTATTGATTTAAAAAAATTCTTTTAAAACACTTTTATTTATTTTAAGTAGACCCCATGCCCAATGTGGGGCTTAAACTCACGACCCTGAGATCAAGAGTTGCATGCTCTACCAACTGAGCCAGCAGGTGCCACTGAGTCTTTTGTTTAAAGCAATAATTAATATGGGCTGGACTCCAGGCTCGGGCAGTTCACAAACAGAATTCGGGGCTCCCCCTCTGTATTTCTTTCCAGGGTTGCCCCCTCATTTTCTGGTTGCTGTGGGAGCCATACAACGTATCCTCTGGCTGTTCAAGCTAGTGAGACTGTGGTTCTGTCGCCTTTCTGGCCTTGTATCTCCACTTCCACTGGGGCTGCCCTCAGGTCCAAGCGTGTAAAATCCAGTTCATTTACCTAGTAACATTCTCTTCTTCCAAGTGTCGACTTGCTCCCAGTGTCTGCCCGCTCTGGCCACTCTTCTGTGCCTGCAGTCATGACTGCTCATAGCTTGTCCAGAGTTCATAGTTGTTACTGGAGGGAGGGTTAGTATGATGAAGTCTACTCTGCTATAACTGGAGAAGAATGTAATTACTCTTTACATGGTTTGTTATCAAAAAAATAGTTATGGGGGCGCCTGAGTGGAGCAGTGGGTTAAGCATCCGACTCTTAATTTCAGCTCAGGCCATGATCTCAGGGTTTACGGGCCTGAGCCCTGCATCGGGCTCTGTGCTGACAGTGAAGAGCCTGCATGGGATTCTCTCTCTCTGCCCCTCCCCGGCTTGTGCACTCTCTCTCTCAAAATAAATAAATGAACATTAAAAAAAAAGTCATGAATTTCACTCTTCTGAAATTTTAGTCACATTCTGTAGGTTTTGGTTTGCAATGCTTTTATTCTCCAAGTATCTAACAACATTTGACATGATTCCTTAATAGTCATTCAAAAGAGTGCTTTTTCATTTCCAAGGAGTTAGAGGGTTTTTTTTGTTTTTAACATGCATTTTACTAATGATTTTTGGTTGCTGAGTATTTGCTAACTGTCTGACAAGGTTATATATCAACTAACTCTATTGCTTAACAGAACTTCCGTGTGGGAAGCACTTAGAGTCAAAGAAAGCACTTAGAATAGTAGTTTTCAACTCTTTTTTTGGAGGCTTTTGTTCAAAAGACATTAAATACTTACTCATTTGCAAATAAAACATATCATAAAGGAGGACAGTTCGGGTCATACTGGGGAGGGGAGGGGCGTGCAGTGGGAAGCTGGAGGGCCCAGCTCACAAGATTCCTTCTTCGTTTGGCTGCCTGTGGAGACCCTCCAGGGTGAAGAGGATGAGAGAAGAGTGGTTCGGAGAGAGAGGACTCACCCCGCGGTTGCTGGCTTGGTTGCTGGCTTTGAAGACGGGGAACTTGAGCCACGGAGCGCTCAGCCTCTAAAAGCTGGGAATGGCCCTTAGCTTACAGCCAACAAGAAACCAGGGACCTCAGTGTCACAACCATAAGGAACTGAATTCTGCCAACAGCCCAGGGGAACAGAAAGTGGATGTCCCCAGTCTCCAGAAAGAAACACGGCCTGCTGACACCTCAACTGTGGTCTGATGACACCTTCACCAGACTTCTAACCTGCAGAGCTGAGCGGTAATAAATCCAGGCTGTTTCAAGCCACTAGGTTTATGGCACTTTGATACAACAGAAACAGAAAAATAATACAGAAGTAAGGATCTTTGTTAGTATTTTAACTGCATCCCTCTCTTGTCGTTACCACCATTCTGGCCACATTTATGGTGTCCCTCCAGCTCTACCAGTACTCCTAGAGATCTGTCATCCTCTGGGGCTGTCCGGGTGGCTCAGTCGGTTAAGTGTCCGCCTCAGGCCATGATCTCATGGTTCATGAGTTCGAGCCCCGCATCAGGCTCTGAGCTGTGTGGGGCCTGCTTCTCTTTCCATTTCTCTGCCCCTCCCCCGGTCATGCGTGCGGGCTTTCTCTCTCTCTCTCTCAAAAATAAATCAACAAACTTTATTTAAAGAAAAAAAAAAAAGAAATCTGTCATCCTCTGATTTGGAGAAAGGAAAGGAATTTTACAAAAGTTCTTCTTCCTGGTATTATTTATCTTTTCGAATCAGGTGCCTACCTCACTCTTGTTTGAAAAAGAGAAGATAAATTCCAGACCTGCTGCATGATCTGTTCTTAAACCTTCCACGGATGTGAAAAGCAGGTCCCTGAATCCGATCAAGAGCTCACCTTCACTTAGCAAATATCTAGCTCTCACAGAGATACTCACTTATTCAAATCAATTTCGTAAGTTTGCATATGAGGTTTATCTCCCGTCTTGTCTGGGTCCCATCGGTAGATGGCAAATTTCTTGATTCGGGGAGCTATGGCTGCCGCTGTCTGTGCACCCCGGCAGGCCTGAAATTGAAAAGGTTCACAAGAAGGAGAAAAAAAAAAAAAACTATTAAAAAATGCAAGACAAATCCTCCTGTGTAGCTGGCGCTATCAACTACAGCACTGGCTACAAACGCACGCATGACTGTCTTCTTGCAAAAGGCAGGCATTCAATACGCAGCCAATACTAAGCACCTAGCACGTACCAGACACAGTGCTGGGGGCCAGGGAAATCACACTTAACGAAACACAGTCTTTGCCCTCATGGAGTCCACTCTAAGCAAGAGAGAAATTAAATATTTATAATGAAGTATACAGAGGGAAGAATACAGCAGAGACTTACACTAGTACAAGAGCTGAGGGAAGGCCCCATAAGTGATATTCAAGCTGGGACTTGATGAGTAGGGATTAGAGAGTGTTATAAACTGAGGGAACAGCACGTGTAGAGGCCTGGATGGGGAGGAACGCAGCACATCTGGGAGAAAAATCCAGTATGAGTCAGGGGGGCTTGACTAAAGATGGAGGAATGGCAGATGTGAGGAAGTCAAGATTTTGATTTTACCCTAAGAGCAATGAGCAGCCAGCACAAATGATCAGGTGGGTGATATAATCATTTTTATTTCTGAGAAGAATATGAGTGGCTACGATGGAAGAATTGTCAGACAACAGGTGGAGAAACCAGTAGAAAGCTCCCGCGGTTGTCAAAATGAGATGCTGGTGTTTTTAGGTGAGGTGTCTCCGTGAGTCTGGGCTGCTGTAACAAGACATCAAAGACTGGGTGGCTTAAACACGATTTATTTCTCACAGTTCTGGAGGCTGGGAAGTCCAAGATCAAGGTCTCAGGCAGACCTGGGGTCTGGCGAGGACCCTCTTCTTGGGTGACAGACGGCCACCTTCTTGCTGTCCCCTCATGTGGTGGAGAGAGAGATCTGCTGTCTTTCCCTCTTTTTGTAAGAGCACTAATCCCACCGGAGGAGCCCTACCCTCACGACCTCATCTAACCCTGATTCCCTCTCACAGGTTTCATCTTCAAATACCATCACAACGGGGATTAGAGTTTCCACGTTTGAATTTTGTGGGGCCACAAACAAACAGCACCGCAGTGGGGCAGAAGATGGAGAAACTGTAAGACAGAATACGTGCAGGGAACGGACAACCAGCTGAGTCCTGTTCTCCACGACGATTCTATCCCATCTTCAGGACATTTTGTCTCTGCCAGCGGGTGGCACGCAGTGAGCCCGGCGACTCCGGAGTGCCACCACCTTTGAGGCTGCTAGGAAAGGGTCAGGTTAAGAGAGCTGGTCTCTGGTTAATTCCGTCCTTAGCCGGAACAGCTTTCCTGTAAGAACATTATTTACAAAAAGGGTGCTGTTGCTCTGAAGTTTTATATCCAAAACTCATTTTTAAGGCCACGATTTATTATTGCCAGGAACTGCAGTAAATGCTTTATACTAATTACTCCACTGAGTCTTCGTAGGACTAGAACGAGGCTCAGAGACCGAGGGATGGGCCCATGATAACAGAGCTGATGGAGGAGCCATGACTGGAACCCAAGTCCGTCTACCCCCAGAGCCTGTGCTCCTCAACACTGTACTACTCCATTTATTTGTGTGTATTTGGAGGCTTCTTCTTGGTTCTGTCTTCTTTTTATGTCTTAATTCCTGGAGGCCACGTGTATTAGACTTCTCCAGAGAAACAGAACCAATAGTGTGCGTATACATACAAATACATGATACATATGAAAGGTATATATACACACATACACACACATAAAAAGATATTTTTTAAATGAGAAATTGGCTCACATGATCATGGAGGACAAGCCCCCAGAGCTGCAGTTGGCAAGCAGAGAGCCAGGAGAGCCAACGATACAAATCTAGTCAAAGCCTGAAGGCCCATGAACCTGGAGAGCCGATGATGTGGTTCTAGGCAAACGGCCAGCAGGCTTAAGACCCAAGAAGAGTCGATGTTTCAGTGTGAAAGCAGCCAGGCAGGAGGAATTCCGTCTTATTTGGAGGAACAGGAGGCTTTTGGTCTACTCATGCCCTCAACTGATTTGATAAGGCCCACCTGCATTAGGAAGGTCAATCCGCATTACTTGGTCTACTGATTTATATGTTAACCTCCTCCAAAAACAACCTCACAAAAATACCCAAAATGTCTGACCAGCTCTCTGGGCACCCTGTGGCCCAGCTGACACATAAAACCGACCATTCACATCACGGAACAGGTTCTGTTTTGCATCTCCCAGCATACCTGGTCCAGGCCTTTGTGTACAGCAGTTCAACTCATAATTAGGAAAAATTGAAGACAAACGCAAGAAATTATACTGAAATTTAAAAATAAACCAAATTAAAAAAAAAGAAAAAAAGCAGACGGCAAAAACTGAGCATTAGGCAAATGCAAACACGCCGTCCCCATTCCACAGCCCTTGAAGCCCTTTCCATCGAGGTGGAAGACATGAGGTGGAGACCGCACCAAGTCCCGCTGTCTCTACACTGGGAGGCAGACCTGGGATCCTGTTATCCCGAACAGCAATTAGAAGCTGAGCCCCTGGTCTGTATGCAGAAACACACGGACTATGTCCCAGGCCAGCTAACTCTCTTATAAACTGGTAAAAACAGACAAGACTGGGGAGGTTCACGGTGTAATGACAAGAAGCGCGATGGTGTTTCTTACTCGCTAGCCAAAAGCGTCCCAAATCAAGTGAGGCTGAAAACATAAACATCAGCCACCAGCAGGAGAAAAGGAAATACAGGAAGATGAAAGTGAAGGTGAAGATAAAAGCGGATTTTTCCCTTATCACCAAGCTGGCCAACATCAGCAATAAAAGGAAAGCCATTCCTACAAAAGAACATCTTCCATTAGGAACCCGCCCCCCTCCCCCGTTTTTAGCATTAAAGGCAGGATTCTGTTCCGTGCTATTGTATTTTATTTATTTTTAAGGAAGCTCTATGCAGGGCCTGAACTCATGACCCCAAGATTAAGAGTTGGTCTCCTTACCAACTGAGCCAGCCAGGCGTCCCCAGGGACTCCAGTTTGTAAAACAGGAACATTTGGCTAACGCCACCTTGTGGCATTTACGACAAAGTGGAGGCAGTGAAAAGAAGATCACTGAAGATACTCGCTCCAGCAGCCTTCTGCTTGCTTAGTGCTCCCACCTTGCTTTGGTTAGATTTAATGAAGTCTTCTGCATTACGATAAAATTCACCAACTTTAAGTGTACAGTTTGATGAGTTTTAATAAAGAGGTATAACTACTACCATAATTATGACGGAACACTTTCACCTAGAAAGTTCTCTAGTGTTCCTTTACAATCAGTGCCCACTCCTTCCCCCTTGTGACTGATCTGCTTTCTATCACTACAGATTTGCTTTTTACACAATTTCGTTTATTATTTTAAAAATGTAATTTATTGTCAGATTGGCTTCCATACAACACCCAGTGCTCACCCCAACTAGTGCCCTCCTCAATGAGAATTTCGTTTTATAATGTTTATTCATTTTTGAGAGAGAAGAACGAGCGGGGGAGGGGCAAAGAGAGGGGGACAGAAGACCCTAAGCAGGCGCTGCGCTGATAGCAGAGTCTGATGCGGGGCTCGAACTCACGAACTGCAGGATCGTGACCTGAGCTGAGGTCGGACACTTAACCCACTGAGCCACCCAGGCGCCCCCGCTTTTACAGGATTTCATATAAATGCAATCAGACAGCGCATCCTGGGTCTAGCTTCCTTCACCTCCCGTAACGCCTCCAGTTTTCCTTCATGCTGTGCATATGTCCAGTTTGTTGCTTTGTAAAAAATTAAACTTTCCATTTTGAGATAACTGTAGAATCACATGCAGTTTTAGGAATAATGAGACCCCTCATACCCTTTACTCAACTTCCCCCAATGAAAACCGTCCAAATCTACAGCACAATCTCACAACATCAGCACTGATATGGTCAAGACACAGAGTGTTTCTGTCCCCGGAAAGACCCCCGGCATTGCCCTATCAGAGCCACACCCCTCATGCCTCCCCCCTTACTCCTGCGCCCCTATAATTTCGTCCTTTCAACCATGTTACATAAATGGAATCAACTAGCATGGAACCTTTTGACTGGTTTTTTTCTCTGGAGACGCATCAAGTGTGCGCACCTCGACGGTTGTTCCTTTTTACTAGCGAGCAGCGTCACGTGGGCGACTGACCCCAGTTTGCTCAGCCGCTCTCCCACTGGAGGACCCCCGGGCTGTTTCCAGGTTTTGGCTATTACGCATGAAGTTGTAATGAACATATGTGAACACGTCTCCACTTCTCTGGGATAAATGCCCAGGAAGGTACCGGCTGGATTCTAGGACAGTTGCAGATTTCATTTTTTTTTTTTTTACAAAATTACCAAATTATTTCCCAGAGTGGGTGGCTGCCTTGCCTGTGGTAGGTGCCAGAGAGAGAGAGAGAGAGAGAGAAACAAAATGCATTAAAAAAAAAAAAAACCTAACTCCTTAAAAAAAAAAAAATTTTTTTTTTTACATTAAAATATTAGTAAAGCTTGGACTTTCCAAAGAACTTGGGACTTTGGGGTTGTCAGTTACGGCTTCCTGCCTGTGAAGCCTGATTTAAAAGTGCTGTCAGAGGGCAACAGGCATCCTTCTCAAGCTTGGTCTCATTCCCACAGAGGCCCATCAGAGGTGACCGGGTTACCTGCAACAGGCCCTCACCTTACCCCCTCTTTCTAACGCTTACGTCTGCTTCATATCCACTCTACAAAAATACAAAGGTCTACACTTGATCATGCAGATCTTCTCAAAAGTGATGAGGTTTTTGAGAAATCATTTATAAAGGCTTATCTCATGCACAACGGGAGACAAACACCACAAGGATGCATCACGACAGAGTACCAGGAGGAACCCCAACGGAAGTTTTTGGGGCAGGGCGCCTCAAAGCATTATTCGTTTTTTTTTTTAAGACAGCTAATTTAAATTCATGTTTTACACAGCACTTGGAGGGACACAGGCGGGAGGCTAACAGGAATGAGGAGAGAAGATGTGAAAATCAGAATCCCCAGAGGAGGCCGTGGCTCTGAACCAACGGCGTTTGCTCACCTTGAGCTGCGCTGAGAGTTAATCCGCAGGATTGAGGCAGCTGTGATAGGAACAAGTACATTCATGCAGCAGAGAAAAGTGAAAATGGGTCACGTTGGTGTCCCAGTAGAAGTAAAAAAAAATAAAAAATAAATAAAAAAATAAAAAAAGCTCTCATTCACTGAGCCCTTACCGTGTGCGGAATGTTATACTAAATTGTCTCTAATCTTTACAACGGGAATTTTTATTATTCTCATTAAAAAATGAAAATCGGGGCGCCTGGGTGGCTCAATGGGTTAAGCTTGATTTTGGCTCAGGTCATGATCTCAGGGTTGTGGGATCGAGCCCCACGTCTGGCTCCGTGCTGAGCGTGGAGCCTGCTTGGGATTCTTTCTCTCTCCCTCTGCCCCTTTCCCCTGCTCACATTCTGTCTCTCAAATAAAAATAAAAAAGAAAAAGAAAAAGAAAATAAAAAGCAAAGACCAAAAGGGCCAGTATTCAAATACAGATCATTTATCTCCAAAGCTCAACCTTTCACCCACTGTATCTGTGGCGAAAATGCAAATTCAAAGCCGAACAGCAAAAAAGATAATTCCTTTCCCCAAACAAATCCAAGGAACACTGAATTCATACAATTAGTAAGATCTTGTGCAGTAGCTGGCCTGGACATACTCATTTGTTTATTTGTTCAATAAATAATTACAGAGTGGTTAATATGTTCGAGGGACTGTTCTAGGCCCTAGTGATCACTCTGATCCTTACGGAGGTACAGTGACTGGAGACACACACAAATAATAACATCCATAGGGGCACTTGGGTGGCGCAGTCGGTTAAGTGTTCGACTTTGGCTCAGGTCATGATCTCACAGTTTGTGAGTTCGAGCCCCGCGTCGGGCTCTGTGCTGACAGCTCGGAGTCTGGAGCCTGCTTTGGATTCTGTGTCTCCCTCCCTCTCTGCCCCTCTCCTGCTCATGCTCTGTCTCCCTCTCAAAAATAAACAGACATTAAAAAAATTAAACAACAACAAAAACCAAATAACATCTATAGTATGTCAGGCGGTGATAAGTGCAATGGAGAGGGGGTGGGGGTCCTGGTCACAATTCTGTAACTCTAAATGGAGTGGCCAGGGAAGTCTTCACTGAAAAGGTGACAGCTATGCAAAGACTGAAGGAGGTGAGTAAGCAAGCCATACCTGTACTCAGGGGAAGAGCAAATTGGGCAGAGGGGATACTGAGCCCAAATCTTGAGGTGGAAATGGGTTTGAGGAGCAAAAAGGCAGTCAGTGTAGTTGAGAATGGAGTGAGCTACAGGGGCAGGAATGGGGGAGGAAGTTAATGGGGCAGTCAGATCAGAGGATCCTGTAAGCTGTTGCTTCTTCTTTTTTAAAGTAATCTCTACGCCCAACGTGGGGCTCGAACTCATGACTTGGAGGTCAAGAGTCTCTTGCTCTACTGACTGAGCCAGCCAGGTATCCCCTAGCAAATTTCTTTAAATGCACTCAATGAATTGTATATTTGAGATTCAAACTTTGGAAAATATTTTTTCTCTTTTTAAATTAAGTACACGCTCTATGCCCAACATGGGCCTTGAATTCATGACCTCGAGATCAAGAGTCGCATGCGGTAGTGAATGAGCCAGCAGGTGCCCCGACCTTGTAACGGTTTTTGCTTTTCACCGTTAAGAAGAGAAACTACTGGTTTTAAGCAGAGGAGTGACAAAGTCAGACTTAAGCTTTGAAAGGATTATTCTGGTTTGTTTTGGGAATCAAAGATGAAGGCGAGAAAACCACGTAAGAATTACAGTATTCAGCAATTAGCTAAGGGGTGATGGCAGCTTGACCCAGGCTGGTGGCTGTGGATGGTAAGAAGTGGTAAATTCTGGGTTTTTTTTTTTTTTTAGAAGTGGTAAGTTTTGGAATACATTTTAAGAAGGAACGGACAGGATTTCCACACAGACTGGATGTGAGAGCGGGGCAGCAAGGATGACCCCAGTGTTTGGCTCAAACCCCGTGGAGGATACTGGTGCCCGTCGCCTGGGACAGGAGGAGAAAGCTGGGCTGTGTGTGGCGAGGGGCACTGGGAGTTTGGTTTTGGGCCAGCAAAGTTTGTGATGTATTATTAGATATCCATGTGGAGACTGAAAAAAGAAAAAAATGTTTTTTAAATGTTTATTAATTTTGAGACAGAGAAGAGAGAGAGAGCAAGTGGGGGTGAGACAGGGAAATAGAGAATATCCCAAGCAGGCTCCATGCTGTCAGCACAGAGCCCTCTTTTGTATAGGGGTGGGGGTGTATTAATATCCACCTCTTATTTTTTTTAAATATTTATTTTTGAAGGAGAAAGAGAGAGAATGTGGGGTGGGGGGAGGGGGCAGAGAGAGAGGGAGACACAGAATCGGAAGCAGGCTCCAGGCTCTGAGCTGTCAGCACAGAGCCCGACGCGGGGCTCGAACCCACGAGCTGTGAGATCGTGACCTGAGCCGAAGTCGGACGCTCAACCGACTGAGCTGCCCGGGCGCCCCGATCTCTCCATCTTAAAATTAAACTGGAGGGTCAGGCTTCTAGCATAGCCCAGAGGAATAACTTCTGCTTTTCCACAGTGGCAAGATCACCAGTTGCTGATTGGCAGACAGGCACCCTAAGACGTGCCAGTGCTGAGAACGAGGAGACCCACAAATGAAAGCAGGCGGTACCTGCCCTAACGGGATTCACAGTCTAGATGAAGAAATAAAGCGCTACAGTCACAGGTAATTCGTCACAGCCGCACACTTACAGGCAGCACCGTGATTCAGTGCAGACTTAAAGGCACTCAGGAGAGAAATCCTCCCGAGTCTTAGAGTCCCAGGAACCTGACTATCACTCAGATAATACACCAAGCTCATCTCGGGACTCTTTTACGGTGGCTTTTGTGGGTGTGAATGCACATTCCTACGAGGGGGTGCAGGGGAGGGGAGAGGAGGGAGCGCCTCTATTTCTCTACCCTCAGGGAGGGCCCTGCAACAGCTTCGCCGGCATTATGAAACTGACCTACGAAACCAACCTCTGCTCAACTCATTCAGGGAAGAGGGACCTGAGCTTTGGAACGGTTCTCACCGGTGGGGCTCCCACCGCTTAACTGCCTGCTCAGCAACTATGAAAGGAACTGGTAAACAAGGTCATCACTGGGCATTAACTTAAGGCTCAGAGGACACCAGCTCGAAGCTCTGACAGGCAGTCCTCCCTGCCGATCTCCCCTTTTTAGAAAGACCATAAAATGCCTTATTCAAGTTCATGTACAGCACACTGGAAAGAACTAGCATTTGAAGGCAGGCCGTCGGTCCCCTGTTAGGCAGCCGGGGCTGTATGTACGATGACAGAGATTCTCATCTAAGTGCAAGAGGAGAGGAACTAGTGTTTCTGGTTCACCTGTGCCCAGATCTGTGCTAGGAGTTTTTCACATATTACGTAAAAACAAAACAAAACAAACCAAACCCAAAACAAACAAAAAAAACAAACAAACTGGATTTTGGTCTTAGATCTACCAGGTCTTAGCTGTGGTATTTTGAGCAAGTAAAAAATTTTCTCTTTGGGGCCTCAGTTTTGAAACTTTAAAAAAAAAAAAAAAAAAAAAAAAGGAGGTAAGAACTACTAGTTGCCCACGTTGCAGGGGTTGTTGAAGAGCCCAGAGGAGGAAACAGACTTCAAAGGGATTTGTAAATTCTCAGTGTCCTAGGTGTGCAATGACAACCTCCCCTCCCCTTCCAAATAAATACTCCATCTGGAACGCAGGTAAGTGTGCAGAGCCCTAATGCAGGGAGTGGTGGCGAAACTGATCACTGCACATCGAATAATGTAGTAAGGGCAGCGCCAAGCCCCGTACCTATGAGATCCGTGCCCAAACTCCGCGCTTGGCACTGCTGTAGCCACGGCCACCGAGTCGGTGTCATCCGACACTGCTTTAAGGCACCCAGTTTCTCCCGCAGCCCCCCACCCCCACCCCCACCGGGGGAAGGGCCCAGATCTCTCAGGGATCTGATTTGCCTCCATTTCCCCCTTCCTCTGCCCCTTCCGTACCAATTCCGGTCCAGTCTGTTTACCGAGCCCCCAGCCTCGCATCCTGGAGGAGAGATCTCGATTCCCAGTTCCCATCCCCCCCCCCCCCGCAGGTCTGTGTCTTCCACAGAGGGTAGTAACGGGGCTTGGAAGCCAAACCTTCGGATTCGGCTGCGACAATCATTCGCTTGCCACGTGACCTTGGGCAACTCAAGCCCCCTTTCTGAATTTTTTCCCCCTCATCTTTGAAAAAAAAATCGTCTCCGCCCTGATACCTCTCAGACTGCCGCGAGGCGCAAAAGGATGACGGACAGGGACGCTCCAGGACCAAAGCCGCGCACTACGCAGTGGGAGCGAGTCCTTCCACCCCCTGTGGCCTTGTCCTGGGCTCCCTCGCCCTCCTCCACGGCCCCCTCAGCTCCAGGCCGCCTCCGCGACCCTCATGCCCGCCCGCCTCCTCCGGCGCCGCAGCTCACCTGCAGGCAGGCTCCGCCGAGGGCTGTGGCCGGGAACCGGCGCCTCAAGGAGACTCCGACCGCCGCCGCCGCCATCTTTGCTCCTGACGTCAAGCCCCACCCCTTAACCCCGAGGTCGCTTCCCGCCGTCGTCCCGCCGAGCACCGCGGCGCAGAGCCGGCGTCCACCGAGGACCCGCTAGCAGGGCGGGAGCCGCCGAGCGGGAGGCGGTTCCAGTTTCCCCGATGGGCGGGGGGAAGGTTGGAGAAAGCCAACGCGAGCGTGCGCAGTTGCGGCGTGCGCGGCGCATGCCCCGTTGGCCACCCGCCTTCCTAAGGTGACCTTCCCAGAAGGGGGCGGAGTCTGAGAGGGAGGGCGTCGGGAGGGCGTTGGGAGGGCGTTGCGAGCGCCGGGGCAGAGATCAAAGCGGGGAGGAGCCATCCGATCGGAGTTCGGTCCGTATTTTAGTCCCAGTTTTTCGCTGAAAACTTGTTAGTAGTATCACTCATCTCTTAGTGATGAGCTTAGTGGCTTTGGTCAGACATTTGTCAGACACGGTGCGGTTTGCCCGAGGCTGTCCTGCTTTCGGCACGGGGAGGCCGGCGTCCCTGGGCAAACCGGGAGGGTTGGTGAGGGCACGGAGGGGATGTCAAAGATGACGGGCAAAGGTTCACCCATCCATCCACCCACCCATCTATCCATCCATCCGTCCGTACATCCACCCACCCACCCATCCATCCACCTACCCACCCATCCACCCACCCATC
>CM053570.1:89793752-89805696 GCA_028646485.1 Cryptoprocta ferox | reverse complement strand
GGGGGGTGGAGGGGACCCAGCCCTGGGTGGCTTACTTAGACATTTAGCGCTAGAAGCCATTGCTTGAACACCTGCTATACGCCTAGCATTAGGATCCATCATCTCACTTAAGCCTGGAAACAGTCTTGTGGGAGAGATCTGTCTTGTGGGAGAGGTCTGTGCATGTAAGTCTCCAGTTTAGTCGTCTCAGATGCTTTCCAACCTCTCCGTGCCTCATCCCAGGGCCTTCCTCCCTCTGGGGGCTTGATTTCCTCAGTCCTCCAAGTCACTTGGTCACCTCAGGCGTTTGTGTACGTGGTTAGCTTGGCAGGTACTCGTGTTTGTCAGGAATGACGCTTTCCCTTCTCTGCCTGCTTGTTTCTGACATAATGAAGGGCACCTTTTTATAGTCTTTGGTTTCCTCACAGCTCATGTAGATGCGACTGGGGAAATTAAGATGGCCGGGCAAATTGGTTTGTTGGGGCTAAGTTTCTGGAGTCCTGGGCTGGAACCCGCCAGCTACGCTGCTATATGACCTCATTAAAGGAGGTACGTAGTGAGGCCACAAGAAACAGCCTGGACCTGGACCCCTGCGTCTAACCTTGAATCTTCTCAAGCCTGTGTGACCTTGAACAAGTCCCTCCCCATCTCTGGCCTATAGTTTCCTTACCTGCATCATCAGGGTGTTGGGCCAGCTGATTTAGGTTCTGGGGTTCACGTGGCTGCTTTGGGGGACTGTCCTGGTGTTAACTGTTGACAAGGCTGAGGTCACCTTGACTTTCCACTGGGGCTGACCCAGCACTGGAATAGGGCTTCTCCAAGTCTGCCCCAGGGCCTCTTGGGCCACCCAACCTGGATGGAATCATGGGAAGATTGTCACTCTCTCTCTAACTCCTCCTGGCTGAATTGTCTTTTGAGATGAAGGAAGAGCATCCTCTCCCTCCAAGGAACGGGTTTCTAAAGCATTAGTCCTGTTGGCATTTCCAGGACTCTTTCACCTCCAGGGCAGATGCTACTCCTAGATAACCGATAACTCTTTTACTTTGCCCAGGTCACCTTGGAAAGAGCAATCTGAGGCCAGCAGAAGTGAGACCTTGATTTATGGAGGGGCTTCTGGTGCCAATGGGCCCACGCGCCCTGCAGTCACATTGTCCCTGGGCTTCACGGGGATTTGGGGAGCTCAGAGTTATGGAGGAACAAATTCCTGGGCGGCTGCACCTCCGCCCTGAACTTTGGGATTCCAGAAAGGCACAGCTGCACGGCTTAGAGGTTTTCATGGCCTGCTCCTGACAGATCTTCCCAAGGTGTCCTCGGGTGAGGACCAAGGTTTTTTATTGGTCTGTTTCCATTTGTCTAGCGAGTGAAGGATTGCTTTTCAACAGTCGGCTAGCTGCTTTAGGTTTATGCTGCGCCTCATCGCTTACAAATGTGTTTCCATAAACAGTCTGCTTAGTCCCCATAACTTGGAATAACTCCCCCCAGTTTACAGACTTTCTTAGTCTTTGGGTAATGAGAAAGGTGAACAGTCTTGGGTGAGAATCTTTCCCAATGGCTGGAAATCCACTCGAGAATTAAAAAGTAAACCCAAAAGTATTGTCGTATCAACTGTCATTTGTACGATCAACTCTGTCTCTGGTGTCTGGTGATTTAGGGCACCCTGAACTGATTCCTTCCCCCCCACCCTCCGCCCCAACCAGAGGGCCACAGATTTAAGAGATTTATCAGATAATATTTAGGGGAGAAATGTCAGATAATTTTATTGCCTGGTAGAGTCGTTTGTCTCCAAGAAAAACCCACCTCACCCCAATTCATCTCTGTGGTGGCACTTAGGATCCTTGCCATCCAGAATTTAGGATTTCATCTCCTTTGCCCAATGGGCTGTCACTCTCTTCCATCTCTCTGGCTGACCCCCTCCCTCCCTTTGTCCAGCTGTCTCCTGAGCATCTGTCTGGGTGTCCCAATGGCCTCTGGAACTCAATCTGTCCCCAATCATCCTTATCACTTGAGGTGCTCACGGCTCCTCTCTTTTCAGCACCATCTACCCAGTCTCTAAGCAGGAAACCTGGTGTGCACCTGCCTCCTCCCTCTGCCAGATCCAATCAACCACCAACCCTCAGCATGGCCTCCAAGGCCTCCAGGTCAGCTGCTGCCTTGAGAGGACACTGGTCCTGTGTACCAGCCCCTCTGCAGAGCACTCTGGGGACATGTTCTCTGTCTAATCATGACAGCAACCCCACGAGGTCGGGATTTATGTCCTTCATTTCAGGTTGAGGCAGCTGAGCCACAGAGAGGGCCAACAACTCAGCTAAGTCACACAGCTGGGAGGTCAGTATCCTCTGTTAGAGAGATGGCTGCGCTCTGGGCATATGCCACCCAAGGAACGCAGTGGTTGCAGCTACTGGGGTCCACCTGCAGAGGGCGCCCCTGCCTCAGAGAACTGCCTGAGGCTCCCTAATCGCCCTTTTCAACCTGCCCTTAGAAAGGACTTCTCTAAACCCTCTTCCCTCCAAACCCCACCATATAATTAGACTTCTCAAAATATTCTCTCTGAGTGGGATGGAGACAATCATATGCTACAGACGTCTCCGATTTCACGAGCAGCCTCTATGGAACTCCCGGAGCAAAAGTCACGAGCCACTCCCAGTCCAGATGGGGCTGCGTTTCACACAGCTGAAGTCAGCTCAGCTGCTGGGACTTAGCAAGTGGCCCAAGGCCTTCTGGGGACTGTCACGTTGCTGGGCCCTATAGCATCACACCACACCACATACCACACACACACACACACACACACACACACACAGAGCTCACCCACCCTGCTTAACCTCTGTCCCACTCCTGTCTGCCTGCCACATCACCAGCATAGTCTCAAATTAGCAGTTAATTTGGTCCTCGGGAGGTGTGTGTGCTTTGCAAACACAGTACATGATAAAACTCCCTTTCCAGCTGAATCTGAATTTTGAGCACCCCTTTCTATCAGAGACAGAGCCATGTAAATAAAATGCAAAAGAGGAATTAGTGGTAAATATTCATTGGTAGTGCCTGGATATTGGCTTACGGCAAACAGCTCAAGTCAGAGGGTTGTAAAAAGTTAAAAGCAATTTTGACCTTCTAGAGAGCAAGGAGGTGGAGTGGTTAAGTCTGCAGGCCTTTGGGGGTTCATATCCTGTTATATCAGTCATTTGCTGTGTGACATTGAGCAGGTTATGTAGTGTCTCTGTGCATTACTTTCCTAAGGCATAAAATGGGAAAGAATCATAGTCGCCTCATGGGCAGGAGTAAATGAATTAGTGTCTGGAAGGAGCTGGAAGTCTTAAACTGGTGGTAGGAAGCCCAGCTGGGGGCGTGAAAGGCCAAAGAGAACTGTGAATTATTAGGGGGAAGAGATTATGCTAATCAGGATGGGAAGACTGCAGCATAAATAAGATGCCAAGGGTTTTGGGCAGCTTTAAAAAATCATTTAAAAATACATATGTAATCAAGTTCTCACTATGTAAAAATTTCAAGCAACACAGGTAAAGTGTAAATCCCCTCATCACACTACCTTTCCCAGAGGTGATTAGTATTGTCAATTTCAGGGATGGCTTCCGTATCTTTTTCTTTGCGTATATATACATATGTATGTTTCTACAGAAATCCATGGCTTTGCTTGACGTCCTTTTTTTTCTTTCTTCCCTTTTTTTTTTTTTTTTAAATACCAACATCAAATGCTGTGCCTTGGAGCTCTTTCCATGTCAGTGTCCAAAATCGATTTCATCTCCCTGCCGCCAAATGTTTAAATGTAGGAATGTACCATGGTTTGATCACTCCTCGGGTAGTTTTTTATTTTTATTTTTATTTTTTGAGAGAGCGAGCAAGCGAGCGAGCAAGTAAGTGCATGTGTATGTGGTTGCATGGTTGAGCAGCCGAGGGGCAGAGGGAGAGAATCTTAAGCAGGTTTCACACTCAGCAAGGAGCCCAATGTGGGGCTCGATCTCACGACCCTGAGATCATGATCTGAGCTGAAATCAAGAGTCAGATGCTCAACTGACTGAGCCGGCCCGGTGCCCCATCATCACCGTTTCTTAAACATGTCATACATTTACATCCGGTTGAATCTCCTCTCAGTTAGGCAGCCTTCCCTCCTCTGACCAGTCATCCATTCCTACATTCATTCATTCCTACATTCATTCATTCATACATTCATTCAATACTCATCCTAGCCGAAATGAACACCAGGGCCACCCTTGGTCTTTCTCCCAGCTGGAAATAACTGTGTGTGTGTGTGTGTGTGTGTGTGTGTGTGTGTGTGATTTCACACCTTTTTGTACCTTATTCATTCCTCCATTCAGCAAATATTTTCAAGTGCCTACTCTATCCATCTGCCTCCTTGCTCTCCTGTCTGTCTCCCTGACTTGGCTGTCAGTTCCTGGGGAGGCGGGGGGTGAGATCATGTCTCATGCATAGGGGTTTCTGGGGAGAACAGGTATCCTGGCTTACCCAGCATGGCTCCAGTTTCCACCAGTTATCTGGGTGGAATTATTAGTAGTGCCCCCTTTCACTCTGGTTTAGATGAAAAGATTATGCGGTCACTTTAGTTTTACACACGATAGATGCTTACTGTAACTGTTTTTTTTTAATGTTTTTATTTTTTTTTGAGAGAGAGAGAGAGAGAGAGAGAGAGAGAGACAGCGTGAGCGGGGGAGCGTCAGAGAGAGAGGGAGACACAGAATCCGAAGACAGGCTCCGGGACAGAGCCCGATGCAGGGCTCGAACCCACAAACCGTGAGATCACGATCCAAGCCGAAGTCGGATGCTTAACCAACTGAGCCCCCCAGGCGCCCCGTTACCATAACTGTTAATTGGAAACAAGAATGGACGGTGGATGAATGAATGTAATTTGCTTCTCACAGTTTGAGATGCCATCTTACTCTGGGCTGAAGACTGGAGAGAACGCGTCATGGAGAGGTCATTTCAACCTGGGCTCTCTTGCCTTTGAGGGGTTTGGTTTATGGAACTTCTACAATCCCCAGACAGCTTGCTTATCAGTAGTGGGATATTCTTGTTGTAAGATTCTAATGGGACGTGCTAGGAAATAGCTGGCAGAAAGGCAGCATTTACGAATGAAAGACGATGAGCCAGTGAACTAGGGTTAGGAAGCTGTTTCTAAGATGAGGTGGCGCAGGGCTGAGGGTCAGCGATTGGGCCCTGGAGTTAGACCACCTGGGTGGGAATCCCGGTTTTGCTACTTATGGCTGTGGAAACTTGAGCCCTGTCACTTCCTCTCCGAGCCTCAGTTTCTTCATCTATAAAGTGGGGATAGTAAACTATCAGGCTGAACTGTACAAAATTATCTCTCTTTGATCATTTTGACCTTCAAAACGGCATGTCCTGTAGTATCAGCTGACAGCTGCCTGGCATGAGAAATGGTGGCTGTTTACACCTCGCATTTGGTTGGGCTGATCTTTCTGCTTCAGTTGCCTAGCTGAACTGTTGCTTCATTGTTTCATTCAAAACATATTCGCTGGGGTGCCCGGCAGGCTCAGTCAGTAGTGCGTATGGCTCTGGATCTCGGGGTCATAAGTCCGAGCCTTACACTGGGTGTAGAGATTACTTAAAAAAATAAAAATCTTAAAAAAAAAACCCCAAAAACATATTTGCTGAGCACTACGTGCCAGGAATCCCAGGAAAGAAGTAGAACAGTCGTTCAGCATCTTCAGCAGCAGAGTAGCATGTAAGGAAGGCTCCAGAATGCAGGTCAGAGACTGCTCTGTGAGAGTCATCTGGTCGGGGGCGCCTGGGGGGCTCAGTCGGCTGAGCGTCCGACTTTGGCTCAGGTCATGTCTCGAGGTTTGTGAGTTCGAGCCCCACATTGGGCCCGTCAGCCCATCAGTGCAGAGCCCGCTTCAGATCCCCTTCCCCTCTCTCGGCTCCTACCCCATGTGCGCTCTCTCAAAAATAAATATTAGAGAAAAAAAAAGTCCTCTGGAGGTATGCCCAATGACTGACAAAATGGACCTTAGCTGGCAGAGTATGAGGGGCTGAGGCAGAAACAGGCTTGACCTGAACCTGGCACTTTGCTTCAAGACCAGAGAAGCCCAGATCTTTGCTTTCTCAAGGATCACGGCTCAGAAGGCACCTGGGGTGCCCAGAGGTGAAGCCCAAGGGAAAAGGCAGATTCTCACATCAGCCAGGCTTGGGACAAGGCTGCTGAGCTGAGCTTTCTGCCTGGACTTGTCCTTTTTGTGGTTGTAGAGATTCCGCACGCTGTCATTTGATGTCACTCACTATATTTAGTTGCCAGTAATATTGCCACCGGCCCCCTGGACCTGATGCCACTGGGGTGAAGATCCTGGCTAAGTTCCACTGGGCAGGCAGAATTCATCCCTGGCTGCTCTTTTTTTGGGGGTGGGGGTGGGGGGAGGGATCCTGCTTCTACACCTTTTGGCCATGCCGAGGTGTGGATTGGATCCCCCCTGGAATGAAGGGCTTGAGCTAACGAGGACCTCAACTCCGCTCACCCGGGACCTGCGGACCACATTCCGCAGTAACATACAGAAGCCAGTTGTGTGTCGGGCAATGGTGAGGGGAACGGGGCTAGATGTGAGGGAGCTATATTTTCCCTTTCCACGGGCATGGGGCTGGTGGGGGTTCTCATCTTGACAGTGGGCAGAGGCGACCTGGCCAAAGGCGCTCCCCTTGCTGCGAGAGAGGCCAGTTCTGGCAACATGGCAGCAGCCACAGGCAAGAGGACCTTCTGGAGGGGCAATTGGCACACCAGGGCCAGGGAGGGCGGATGTCGATTTTATGCTTCTCTTTTTGGTGTTATAAATAACAGGCTTTTGTTAGCCATTGCAGTCAGACTCGTCGGGCTCTGGAGCTTTAAGGAATGTGCCTACTCTTATACTTGGGGCTCAGCCTGCCAGAGAAGATTCTAGAACTATGTTTTCAATCCTGGTAGCCCCTTGTGGCTATTGAACACTTAAAATATGGCTAATCTGGGGGCGCCTGGGTGGCTCAGTCGGTTGAGTGTCTGACTTCAGCTCAGGTCATGATCTCGCGGTTTGTGGGTGCGAGCCCCACATTGGAGTTGCTGCTGTCAGCCTGTCAGCACACGGCCCTCTTTGGATTCTGTGTCACCCTCTTTTGGCCCCTCCCCGGCTTGTGCTCTCCCCAAAATAAATAAATATTTTAAAAATATGGTTAGTCTGAATGAAGATGTGATATAAGTATAAAGTACACATCAGTGTTCAAAGACTTACTATAAAAGAATGTGAAACGATGTGGTTTTGGAGTGTTGGGGGTGGTCCCGAGCTGGCGGCCAAGAAAGAGTTCTTGGGACGTTTTCGATGCAAAAGAAGGTGGTTTTGTGAAAGCCCGGGGACGGGACCCGTGAGCAGAAAGAGCTGCCGCGGGATTGTAAGGAGTGACTGTATACTACTGGGGAGTTGGGGGAGGAAAAGGCAAGGGGAGGTTTGCAAAAGGACTTTCATATTCTAGAGAAGACTCACAGGATCCTGGAGGCCTCGTTACTGTCAGGCTCAGGTTGTTTTTTCCTCTATGAAATGCATTATTAAGACAGTTGGGAGTTCCTGGAGAATGTTCTATCCTGCCGCCTCAAGTATTTGTCAATGTGCTGCAGACTATAAGGAAATTTAAATTCATCTACTGTTTCCTTCTTTCCTTTGTTTCCCACATCACTATGGAGGGGAGGCTGATGTTGGGGCTCCAAGAAACTGAGTCTATAGGTCTCTGGAGATTAGGCTATTGATAAGATTGCCTTTTTCTTGTAATTTACTAAGACATTTGTAAAGTGATGGGGACTCCGGTCCCACATGACTGTGATCTCTATCAATTAACCATTGGTTTTTCCCTTTCCTTTGTTCTTGGGCAGCCAGGAGTGCCTGAGGAAAAGACACACATCCCACCTGGGGAGGAGGGGGGTTTGCCAGGTGTCAGCTTGCCTTATGTTCCCTCATCATGAAATAGTTCACTGATATTTAAAAAAACTTTTAATGCTTATTTTTGAGGGAGAGACAGGACGTGAGAGGGGGAGGGTCAGAGAGAGAGAGAGAGGGAGACACAGAATCTAAAGTAGGTTCCAGGCTCTGAGCACAGAGCCTGACTCGGGGCTCGACCCCACGAGCTATGAGATCATGATCTGAGCCGAAGTCAGATGCTTAAACGACTGAGCTACCCAGGCATCCCAATATTTTAAAATTTTGATTACATGTTGAAATGGTGATAATTTGGATATATCGGGTTAAAGAAAACATGTTATTAAAATTAACTTCACTTTTTTTTTTCACTTTTTAAAATATGCCTACTAGAAACTTTTAAAATTCCTTGGGTAGCTTACATATTTCTATTGGAAAGTGCTGTTCTAGAAGTCTCAGTGGGGACTTCAAGCAATCCTGAGGTAGGTGAGTAGCCAAGATATGAAAGCACTGCTAGGTTGGATTTAACACACCAGCATCCCCTGGGGAGTCTCAGAAACGGGGTGGGGGCAGTAAACCACAGTGAAGATTGCCTTTGCTATGGTTTGGGCCACATTAGTTGGGTATAAAAGGGAAGCCTGACCCCAGAGGGCTGGACCCATGGGTTAAGTCTGGGAGTATGAGAACTAGTGACTTTCATTTTGCAATGGCCCCTTGAAATGGCCATCACCAAAACATCAGTCCAGAAGTCCAAGGTGGGGCTGAGGGGTAAGAACTCTCGAGGTACACCCCCAAAGAATTGGGAGTGGCTTCTAGGCCCAGCAAGCAACTAGGTGGCTTTGTTTTAGGGCTTCAGAGAATTTGTTCGCAAAGACCCTGTTAGACCATGGCTATGTTGTATGGAATTTTTTAAATCATGGATCAAATCACAAATATCTTCATGTAACAATTCCATATAAGAATATGATATTATCTACCACAGTGGATACTGTTGGTGCCCTGCCAGTTCTTTTTCTGGTTATGAGCCCATTCCCCAGCTCCTGTGACTTTGCTGCTAACTGCAGCTGTGATCCCCTTTAGATGATGGCTTATGGGCTACTGGTGTCCCCTTGCCCGTTCAGAGAGCCAAAGTCCCCACAGCCAATGACTGACTGGTGCAGGTGAGTGAAACTCTGCCTCCCGATGGGATGACTCTGGGCTGCCACTTAGGCCCCAGAGCTCCCCAGTGATCGGGCTGAGGCTACACCTCAAGTCACATTCCTGTTTGGCTTCTTCCCTTTCCTCAATCTGCTTTCTCCACCCCCTTCCTGGTTTCTCTTGGAGGGACTTAAAAACATAGCCAGGCTTCATTACGGGTATTGGTCTTGGCCTTGGGTGGTCACGTAATACATATCCACTGAATGTGTAGGGGATTCTAAACTCTTGAGATACCCTTGCTGAGCCCTGACCTTGTGCCCAGAAGAGCAGGGGCGGCAGGACCAGGACAGGGCCCACGTGTGGACTGCTTCACTCCAGGATGTGTCTGTGAAGCAATAATGAACATCACACCAACACAGGACTTCCCCTCTGATGGTTTATTTTATTGCTATTTAATCAGGCTCTTCCCCAAACATCTTTTGATCTCCATCATGGCCTCTCGTCCAGAAAGTTGGAACTGTGCCCTGCTTCTTGCCCTCTTCACGACACCCCCCTTCCCTCTTACACAGAATATTTCAAAACAAAGATCGAAACAGGAACGTAGCTGAGTTGTGCAACACAGAAGTGTATCCTAGGCCTACATTTATAGAAATTGGCGGGCGGGGAAGAGCAGGGAGTCCATGGGGTGGGGGAGGCGTTCACGCTGAAGGCAGTCACACAGGGTGGGGGGCAAACAAGATAATAGGTATCTGAGTCCTGGGCGCTCCAGAATCATCAGAAATTACCGACTTCCTGATGGGAAGAGTTTTAGAAAAATCCGTAACACACACACTGTCTCTACATGGGAGGCGTTCACTTCCCCTTAAGGTAGACTAGAAAAAAAAATGAAAGAAACCCCAAGCCCCACATTAACCAAACACACACACGAAAACACACACACGACAAACTCTAAGTCTCCTGATAAACTTCAAATAGGCACTCTGGGGTTGCAGATATCTGGGGCTTTGGCCCCAAAAGGCAGGGGGGCATGACAGCTTCTGAAGGCTCTGGGGTCTGATCTGTCAGGTGGTCCGGGCCCAGCTGGATGGGAAAGGAAGCTTGCTTGAAAAAGAGCCCTCCACCTTCATCTAAAACAATGATTTACAGGAAGTTCTGTGCCCAGTGCATTTCCTGAATGTAGCAGGTTGGCATTGCTAAATGGCGCCTCACTGAAATGGCAAATGCTGGCCATTTCGATGTGGCCATTGCATGTTGAGACCTGACTGGCTCCACGAAGCAGGGACAAGGTGCAGTTTGCTGCTAACCACCCTAGCCTCAGAGCCTGACACTGTGCCGGGCACTTAGTAGGCATACAATAAATGCTTGCTGATAGGACGCATGAAATAAGCCAAGAAGAAAAATCCTGTTCTCTCAAGAATACAGAGGTATAACCTTTTCACTGGTTATAAATGGGCTCTTTTTAAACTCTCAAAGTGGAATTATACTTTAATTATTCTCCTGACACCAGCTGGCCCTACACTTTTGTTTTTTTGGTTGAAACTGAGTCTTTTGTGGTTGAAGCCAGGGAATTAATCTAGTTATGTCCGAAGGAGGGGGTGCTCAGCAAATGCGCTGGTGAATTTCCGTGGGACACACGGTCTGTGTCTAAGGCCAGCTGCTGGCCCAGAACTGGCTATTGGGCTGGAGGCTGGGCCAGGTCCTTACACATTGAGTCTAAGATCTGGGGAGGACAGGTGGGTCCTTCATTGCATCCTGGGGGCAGGCCTGAGCCTGGCTGGTGGTGAAAAAGTCCTTGTCTAGCTGCCTGGAGGGATGGCATCAGGAATAGGAAGGGGAGGCAGGAAACGAGGGAGGTCAGGGACTGCCCAGAGACTGGAGAACCCGGCGGCAGAAGGCTATTGTGGAGCTCAGGGTCTTTATGCACCGCACTCTTGGGCACAGGATGCTCGTGTGGGGGGTCCCAACATTTGGGGGAGCCTGTGCCCATCAGAAAGATGAAGTATAAGGAGCATCTTGAAAATGGAGAAGGCTGTTCTGATAAAATCTGTTTCCAGGGAAGGTTCTAAGGTAAATTATTGGACCCTCAGGGAATGGGGAAGTTAGTCAATGGTGTATACGCTGCAGACGGAAAGCTGAGGGGATCTGAGCGAGGCAGGGAAGGAATGACTAATTGGAGGCAGCCACCTGGACACGCCAAGAGAGCTGCATCTGAAATGATGACAGCAGTTCAAGGTATGTCTGGGGGGCCCCAGGGTCCCTTTCCACGGGATCTAACTTGACCTTCAGGGCGTGGCTACCAGAACTGGTGATCCCAGAGCCTCCAGAACCTCCTTCCCTTCTCCCCTCTTTCAATTTTGGACAAGAGACTAAGGACACTTTGGGGGAATGATTTGGGTGCACAGGTTTTGTTTCTTTTTTTTTTTTTTTTTCGTATCAGGGTTATTACAGACACGGGCCAAGTGCACGGCTCTTTTCAGGAAGGACAGAGTTGAGGCTCACTGGGGTGACTTTGGTGGATGCTGGGGCCCTTCTGAGAGTTGACAAGGTGCAGATATCCCAAATTCCTCCTCTCTTCCCCAAGGGCTCCCATGGGGCAGTAGTCCTTGTCAATTCCTTGCCAGGCAAGGAGCAGCTCTGGGGGGATCAAGGAGTCTGGAGAAGGAAGGGAGGAGGGAACTGCCAAGGCACCTGTCGTGTAAGCCCTGACAGCTGGGTTTTCTCTCTTTGGTGATACAAGTGCCTGACTTAAGCTTTGATTGCTGAGATGGCCACTTCAAAGGAGGCTATCTCCAATAAGCATATTGCCGGCCACAGGCCTCCATAAAAAGCCAGGCTTCTCCCTCCCCCAGGCTCCTTTGTTTTAGAAACAAAGGTTGGTTTGGTTGGTTGGTTTCTACAGCTGACCATCTGGGTCC
>CM053570.1:89755036-89793652 GCA_028646485.1 Cryptoprocta ferox | reverse complement strand
CCCCCCCCCCCCAATTTCCTGATGGTTATTGCTGAAGGACATCTTGCAATCGTAAGAACCGCGAGGGCTGGTCCAGCCTCGATACGGGTTATCGATGGGCTGAGACCGCACACAGCAGCCCCCTGCAGGTCAGGGCACCATGTGCCACCACTTGAAGGTGAAAGGCTTCCTGCGGACATTGGTGCCGCAGTGGACTTCGCCCAGAAACTTGTGGTAGGCGGAAATGTCATCCACGAAGGTGCAGCAGAGGCCCAGGGGCTCCAGCAGGGAGCGCACGTGCGTCTCCAGGCAGCACACCTCCTCCACCTGGGGCCCGAATGGCTTAGGGATGCCCAGGTCCTTGTCCAGCACAATCATGTTCACCTGTGACGGGGGTGAGGCACCAGCTCTGTTTAGTGAGCACCTCCTGCTCGCCTGGCCCTGTTCTACGCTCTCTGAACCCTCCCAGCTACCCAGTAAGTGTTGTGATTATTCCCACTTTACAGATGAGGAAACTGAGGCACAGATGGGGCTAAGCAACTCATACATAGCAGAGCTGGCGCGGGAAACCAGGCAACCTACCTCTGCACGTATGTGTAGGTATATGCACGCGCACACGCACCTGGTGAAATGTGCACATTTCGGCGGCGCGTGCGAGTGTTTGCGTGTGCACACATACGTATCTGTGTGTGTGTTCTAACCTCCCTCCTCATGGAAGACTCTCCTGTGTGACAAGGAGGATCCCTCCCGTCCATAAAGGTCCTTTTAACCCAGAAAGTGCTTTCCTATCTGTTCAGGTAAAGGATTTCCCAGGACCCCAGTGAGGCAGCTAGGATGACCATTCTCGCCCCCAGCAGGGAATGCAGCCCAGAGAGGCCACCCAGCCGCTCAGCCGGGGCGGGGACCTGGACTTCCCGACCAAACAGACTTGGCGGAGGGGACCTTCTGGATCTGGCTGCCCCCGATTGGCCGGGACGAGGTTTGGGGCTCCTCGTGCCTCACCATGTTTGGGAAGTAGGCTCTGGCCTGGCGGTTCTCATCCATCTTGAACAGAGCGGGCAGATCGATGATGTCCTGCTCAGTCAGCCCCAGCTCCTTCTTGAGGATGTCGCGGTTCCAGTCCAGGCAGCGCTGGCGGAGGTGGGAAAAAGGGAGGATGGGCAAGTCCGAGGACACTCCTGTCATCTTTGTCAGCCCTGCTCCTGCCTGCAGCGTCAGACCTCGGGCCCCCGCACTCCAGGGAGAGTGCCGGCGCTCCCCTAGCACCCTGCCACCTCTCCAGCGCCCCTCCCACCAGGGCTCACAACAGTGGTGATAAAAGAGAGCCAGACAGAGGAAGATCACAGAAACGATGCTTTTAGATAGAAACGAGATAGGGACTCAGGAGGTGGGATCCATCCATAGCAAACTCAGCTTCCGGCTGCAGCACAAGAGCGAAGCAGGGAGGCTGGACGGGATGCTCGTTGAGGCCCTTCCCTCTGGTGTGTGCCCTGAACCCTTGGTCATTCCCTATGGGAGCCCTGAGGAGGTGAGAGGCGTCACTGGGCACAACCCCATCCCCTCTGGGGCCCCCGGGGCCGGCCTCACCTGGAAGTACTGGTTCTCTTGCACGAGACTCTCATTGGACAGAATCTTGTTGATAGTGATCCTCTTGCTGCTCATCCCACCCAGGCCTGTGGAGGTCAGAGTTCACAGGGGACAGTCCAGCCTCAGGTAACCAGCCTGGGTGCTCCCCTCTGTCAGCCCCCTCTCCCCGTGCTCCCCCAGCTAGTGGGCTAACTGCTGGGAGGAAGGAGATGGGGCTGGGGACAGGCAGGGACCCAGGGAGGTAACCCCAGGGCAGGGGAGGGCAGCGCACACTTCCTTCTCCACGGTGGGCCATGCTGCTTGGGCTAAGGACGAGGGGGCTTGGTTTCCCTCTGCCCAGAGGGTGGGGTGGTACAGGTGGGTACCTGGGTCTCCCCCCACTGGAGCCTGCTTCTAAGGACAAGCAGCTGACCAAGGGTGAGTGGGGCAAAAGCAGGAGGCCCAGAGGTCGCCCTTCCTATTTTTTAGACCTGCCTCATGCTCGGTGCCTGCCTGCACCTGCCTCCTGTTCCACACTTGGCTTTCGGTCTGATTAGTCGTGCCTAACACTCGTCGGGCACCTGCTACATGGCAGGCACCCTTCTAGGTGTTTTACGTGGGTCAACTCAGGCATCTTTCCTACATTCTGATGTGCTAAAGATGAAGAAACAGAGGCACAGGAAAGTCAAATGGCTTGTCCAAGGTCTTCTAGCTTTGGCAGACCCCATATGCAGACCAGGAAGTCTGATTCTAGAACCTAAGCTATTAATTCTTTTTTTTTTCTCTTTGGTGCCTGATCTGGTCCATTGACCAGAGTCGGCTAATCCATTGCACTTCCCAATCCTGCAGCCTGTCAGTGGCAGAGAGATTGGGGCCGTCACACCCTGTCCCCGTGCTGTCTCCACAGTACCTCTTGGACCTGCCTGCACAAAGATAGTGGCTCCTATATCCTATAGGTAGCTTTGGGGTGTGTCTACTATATAAAGAAGCCTCCAGAAAATCCAGACTCATGCTGGCCAATCCAAGAAAAAGTTTCCCATTGGTTGGGAATACAAAAAGGATGGTGGTCTTAAATTGGCTTTGTCTGTTCTAGCCCCCAGTCACTATCGAGAACACTGCCTTTGGATATGGAGGGCAGTGATGTACGTAAGTATCAACCAGCCTTAGGAATGTGGGCTTTTGGGAGTAGGCAGATTGGAGATGCCAACCTGCAGAGTGACAGAAAATAATTTAAGAAAAACTGTCACGGCCTCTCTAACCTGGCTCAGTGTCTCCAGCCGATCAGCTTTCCCTCTTTCCATGATTAATTCAAGAGCACACCTAGTCTCCGTCTACATCTGTCCCAGTTAAGTGAATGCCTAAATTAGGCAGATAATTTCTCATGCTGGGACTGATAGGAACGATGTCTGGCTGTACATCATGTCAATCTAGTCCCACTTTTCTTCCTGTCCCCAAACTGCATTATGTATATTTTTCTCTATCTCCCTTTTCTTTAAAAAATTTTTTTTAACGTTTATTTATTTTTGAGAGACAGAGAGTGAGCAGGGGAGGGGCAGAGAGAGAGGGAGACACAGAATCCAAAGACAGGCTCCAGGCTCCGAGCTGTCAGCCCAGAGCCTGATGCGGGGCTCAAACTCACAGAGTGTGAGATCATGACCTGAGCCGAAGTCGGACGTTCAGCCGACTGAGCCACCTGGGCGCCCCATCTATCTCCCTTGTCGAGCGCCTCAAATCCAGATCACAGGGCAGTTAGTTCTCTTTTGGGTCCGGTGCCATTTGAAATATATACTAGGTGCCGAAGGAGCATTTGGCACGGCTGCTGAGAGTAGGGAGCAGTGGACCACCGCGGTGGTCACAAGAGACCAGGGCTGCTTCCCACCGTGGTGACCTCACAGCCCGGAGCCGTCCAGACACCCAGAAAGTGGAGCCAGATGCCTAGAGGCAGAGTGCTCACCTTCCCCCTCCCCCTGGGCGTCTCTCTGGGGGCTCAGCTCCCCATTCCCTGCCAAGGTCCTGTGGGCACTCACCTTTGAACATGATGGCCTCCCCGTGGCCCTCTCTCTGCTTCTCTCGGAAGAGCTTGTAGCAGGCCGAGGTACTGGCCATGAGCATCCGGAATTGCTGTGGGACAACGTCCAGATGGACAGTGTCAGCAAAGGGGAGGTGGCCGAGGAGCATGAGGGAGCCCCCGGGGGACCCGGAGCCCTGTCTGCCTGTTGTCTCAAGCCTCCCCATGCAGAGTGGCACAGGCCGCCTGCCAGGATTTTTCTCTGCAATGCCATCGAGTCACAGCTCAGAGTCCAAAGTGGCTTTGGGCAGAACAGAAGAGCTTCTCCATGTGGCCAGGAGGCCGGGCCATTTGTATAACTTTCCCATCCCTTTCACTTCAGAAAACAAAAGAGCCCCAGGCCTGCAGCCCACAGCTCTCTAGAGCATTGCAGCAGATGCAGTAGCCCCCAGCCCTGTGATTATGGTACGCGTGGACCGTGGCTAGTCTGAATTGAGGTGTGATGTTGAGAGTAAAATACACACCAGATTTTGAAGACTTGGTATGAATAGAAGGATGTAAAATCGTTCATTAATAATTTTTATATGGATTCCATGTTGAAATGCTAATATTTTGGTATATTGGGTTAAAAGTTGACGTGCCACAGCGACCACGTGCAAACCAGCTTGAGCCTACTTCCTTCTTCCTCTCTGCGGTCCACTTCCTCGAGGTCCTGCCCTCTGCTGACAGGAGCTGGTAGGACACGAGTTCTCCATTATCCTAGTCACTCAGGCCTCAGCGGCCAGCTCACCTTTGTGCCTGGGATGGGGACGAAGGTCATGAACTCATCAACGTGGCCCACGGTCAGCCAGTCCGAGTAGAGCTCCACGGGCGCCTGCACCTGCTGGGCCTGGAGGAAGTCCCGCACCACCTTGGTCATCCTCCGACCACCGGACCTGGGGTAGGGGCGGGGACGAGGCGGCTCTTCAGGGCGTTTCCCACCGTGCCCTCCTCACCAGAGGGCCTGCAGGAGGGCAGCCTCTGCAACCTATAGCCTGTATCTAGGGCGGCATCTGCAAAAGTCACGGGGAGGAGCCTGAGCCTCAGGGCTGAGAGAGCCTGGTGCAGGCACAGGAAGGCGTTTGTGCCCAGCGGTAAAGAGGGAGGCCTTCGCTGCGGCCACGGCCTGTATGAATGGCATGGAGCTCAGCCATCAGCCCCTGCAGTTCCCGAGGGGGTCGATGGGTATAAAGAGGAGGACTTCTGTGCTCAGGGGTCCTGCCTGCCCTGCTGGAGGGGGCTAGGACTCAGGCACAGTTCCAAACTCTGCCCTAGCCCATGTGCCTCTCTGTTACATTGACTTCTACTTATCTTCGATCTTTAATCAGTTTAAGCAACACCTCCTCCAGGAAGCGCTTCCTGACTTTTAGACTCTCTGAGGTCTTCAGTCTCTCCAGTACCCTTAGACTATTACTCCAGGCCCTCCCAGTGGCCGAGAAATTTCTCTCTGATCTGGCTGCTGCCTGGATCTGCTCCCCCCGCCCCCTCCTTCTTGTTCTACTTGCTACGCTGGCTATCCCCAAAGGTTTGGCCTTACTGTTCCTTCTATTTGAAATGCTCTTTCCCTCTGGTCTTCCCATGTCTGCTCCCTTCTCATTCAAGCCTCAATTCCCACTTCCTTAAAACCACGAACGCCGGGGCGCCTGGGTGGCTCAGTCGGTTGAGCGTCCGGCTTCGGCTCAGGTCATGATCTCGCGGTTCGTGGGTTCGAGCCCCGCGTCGGGCTCTGTGCTGACAGCTAGCTCAGAGCCTGGAGGCTGTCTTCGGATTCTGTGTCTCCATCTCTCTCTGACCCTCCCCTGCTCACGCTGTCTCTCTCTCTCTCTCTCTCAAAAATAAATAAAAACATTAGAAAAAACATTTAAAAAAATCACGAACGCTAACTTTACTCTTTACCATGCGGCCCTATTTAATCTCCTTCATCGCACTTATTAGCATCCAGAAGGATCTCGCTGACTTGCTGGCTCCCATGCTGATTTGCTGTACTCCTCCTACTCTACATGAAAAGCTCCGGAGGCCCTGGGCTTTGTCTATTTGGCTCACTGCTGTATCCCCACAGCCTAGAACAGTGCCTGGCAGAGGAGGCCCTCAATAAGTATTTGTCTCTAAGGAGCCCTCCCTGATCTCCCCGAAGGGGACCTGTCTTTGGGTTCCCCTGGCTCCCTATCTTTCTTTCTATCACTATATATGCCCCTCCTCTGCCCTGCTCTTTCATGTCTGTGATCTCCACTGTCTCCTTGAAGGCGGGGCTGGACTTCATGTTTAGAACACCATGGCTGGCACAGGGCTTGGCACTTGGCTGGTACTTGGAAAGTACCTGCTGCATGGATGAGTGACTATGGAGTGGAAGGTGGTGAGGAGCTAGACAAATGGTCACTTCCTGGCTGGTGGCCTCCTCCCAGGAGGTAGAGCATCCCATGTGGCTCGGAGGGACTTGGTGCCCAAATCCTGGCTGATCCCATGTATGCAGGTTCCTGGCAGCCCTTTTGTGAGACGAGGACCGACAATATTCACTCTTCCCACTGACTGTCCTGATCAAGAAAGACTCTGCCTTTTCATGGGGAAGTGGGTCACCTGGGGAGGGAGTGACAGTGTTATGGACAGGCAAGGGAGCCAGGGACTCATGCTTTGGGGTAGGGCCATGTCTTCTCAGCCCTCTTTTGTGTGTGGGCGCCCCCAAGGACTTATTGGTACTCTCCCACACTCATCCTCGGTCAATTGCCTTCCATGGACTCCTTTGTCCCTTCCCTACCTGGTTTATAGTCTCACTACACGCCCCCCCCCCCCCCATTTAGGGAACAACTATTTATTTAGTTTTATATTAGATCCTAAGTCGTGCTAAGATATAAAGGCTAACTTGGTTTTATTTCTAAGAGTGTCTGTTATCTTTTCAGAGTTGCAGAAGAGGTTCATTCTCCCAGCCGATCGCTCCGCGTGTGAGCAGCCCAGGCCACTCCTAAAGAGAAAGAGTCACTCCCCCCACCTCCGCTCGCAACCCCTCCCCCCACCGCACCCTGACTTCTCTTACAGAGGAAAGCTGCTCCCAATGAGGATCCGGCCCAGAGGGTACGTCTTGCCGTTGACAGTCACCGGCGGACTGACCTCCAGGTTCCCAAAGGAATCAAGGCTGGTAACAGGCTCATAGAGGGGCTCCCGGGTCACGTAGCCGAAATCAGGGCCCTGGGCACGGGGCACACACCCATCATCAGTCTCCTGGAGCCAGAGGTCCTTAGCCCCCAGCTCAGCCACCATCGGACGACCTACACTTTCACCACCTTCCATCTGCCACTGTGGGCACTTAGTGTCTAGAATCTTGCCCACGGTCTTCTTATTCCCACCAAAGAGCAGGGGCTGGGTATGGGGAGGCTGAGTTTGTGAGCACGTTGGTGTAAGGGTAGGCATGCACGACCGTATATGTGTGTATGAGTGTGTGTGTGTGTGTGTGTGTGTGTGTGCTGGCTCTCTCTGCGTGCCGCTTTTTCTCAGACACGGAGACATATTGGTGACTTCAGGGTTAGTTCTGCTTTTGTGCTCCTGAAATCCCCGCTCATTGCTTCCTTGATCCGACCCTCAGTTTCCCAGTGTGTAAAAAGAGGCGTCAGATGGTAGATTGTATCGTTGTCCTCAGAGACTTGCTACCCTTTTCCTGGTAAGAAGACTTTGCACCCTGAGCCACTGCTGGTAGGTGGTATCTCCCTGTGGAAGGAATAGAATTCCCCACCTAGGGTTGGACTTGGTCATGTGACTTGCTTTGGCCACTGAAGTGTGAGCAGTACACAGGCCAGTTCAGAGCAGAAGCCGTAAGATTCGCTGCGTATGCCTGCCAACTCTTTCTCTTCTTGGGCTAGGAGAATGGCATTTCCCCGGCTGGGGGGCTGCTCCTGCAGCCTGGGCTCTAGAATGGGGAAGGGACGAGGAAGCAGGACTGCAGATAACCAACCAACAGCCCATACTGAGTACAAGCAACACACGGACCATTAGTTGTTAGTCACGACGATTTGGGAGTTGTTTGTTACTGCAGCCTTACCTAGTAAAAGCTGACCAATACATGTAGGAATGACAGAGAGGTGACATATAGACCACACCACCCGTTCCCAACCAATCGTATTTGTTCACTGAGCCCAGAGGTAGCCTCAGAATCCTCCTTAGCACAGAGCTCCGACAAACTAGAGGTGGCATATAATATCACCCCGGTGACTCTTGAATTTTAAGGTTCCTTTCATGACTTTTGGGTGAAAGAGTAGGGGTCTTGCTTGGAAACTTGCACTGGGGCTGGGACTAAGCTTGCCCAACAAAAATTCTTGTATAAGAAAAAAAAAAAAAACACCATGGGGTGAGAAGATGTGGCTTGTCCTGGACCAGCTGAGGGCTTAAGGGACAACTGTGCCCAGTGGGGTGGGTGGCTGCAAGCTTAGCGCTTTCTCGCCCGGGAGCCCCAGATGGCAAAGCGTGATGTGCCGGGGCCTGGAGCAGCTGGGTTTTACGGCATCACACAGGCGAGCAGGCACGTGGCATAAAGCCGGGCTTGGCCTGGGTCTCCGGGAACAATGCAGGCCGGGGCCTCGGAACCAGGCCAGCCTGGAACACTGAAGGCAGGTGGTGACCCAGGAGGAGGGTGAGAACAAGGGTTGGGAGGCCTCAGTTCACATGCCTGCGGCCGGTTTGTTTCTACCCTTCGCAGCATGGGAAGAAGTGGACAGTCCTCACCAAGGGCGATGTCCAAGGCTATGGACTGATTACCGTAACGCCGGCTAATAATGATCATTATGTTAGGTGCGGCCAGATGCCTTATACGTGCCTTCCATCTTCACAACAATACCGTTTCTTTTTAAATTTTTTTTAATGTTTTTTATTTATTTTTGAGACAGAGAGAGACAGAGCATGAGCTGGGGAGGGACAGAGAGACAGGGAGATACAGAATCTGAAGCAGGCTCCAGGCTCCGAGCTGTCAGCACAGAGCCCGACGCGGGGCTCGAACCCACGAATGTGAGATCATGACCTGAGCCAAAGTCGGAGGCTTAACCGACTGAGCCACCCAGGCGCCCCACAACAATACCGTTTCTATCCCCATTTACAGATGGGCAAACTGAGGAGGTTAAGCTGCTTGTCGCTTGAGCGGGGGGAACAAGATGTGAAGCCAGGCTCTACCATCTCCCCGTGGTGAGGGCACCAGGTTAGGGAAGGTTCTCAAGAAGTAGGTGTGACCCTGTGAACCTCTCAGGACTCTAGGAGAGGCTGCCTTGCATGCGACCTTGGGAAAAGCCCCCTGACCTACCCCGGTCTCTGCTTCCTGCTCTGTCCAAGCCTCCTCTGCCTGTTCGGGGTGGAAGGTGAGGACAAAAGAGACAGGTTGCGGTGCTGCCCTTACTCTGCCAGTGGTTCAGGGCGTAAGTGGGGTGGTAACGGCCTCTAGAACCAGGGAGTCCGATGGCTTTAAAAAACGCATAAACTGGGGCATCTGGATGGCTCAGTTCTTGATGTCAGCTCAGGTCATGATCCCAGGATTGTGGGATTGAGCCCTGTGTTGTGGAGTCTGCTTAGATTCTCTCTCTCTCTCTCTCTCTCTCTCTGCCTCTGCCCCCCCACTCTCTCTCTAAACAAAAACAAAACAAAACAACACAACAACAAAAAACACACACAAACTAAAAACCACAGCTTCAATGGGCTTTGAAGTTGGGACCATGATTTTTTGACAATTGCTTAACTCTAATTTTCCTCTTTGGAACTTACTTTTCTGCAGGCCGGGGGTGGGGCAGGGGCAGGAGTTAGGGCCCCTGCCCCGCCTCTTTCCCATAGTTCCCATTTCCTGTGAGAAAACTCTCCTACGAGAAAACTTTTTATCCAGGGGATCAAAAAGTCATGTCAGGGCGCTTTTCACTCCTGCCTTCCCAAGTGGGTGCAACTGATGACAACAGTATATTTATGGAGCACGTGTGGTGTGCCAGGCCCTGGGGTAGTGTCATACTCTCCTATGAGAAAATTCTCCAAGGAAAGGACCTTGGAGGTCGCTATCCCAACAGACCCATTCTGCAGAGGAGAAGATGGAGGTGCTGGGCAATAGACGAATTGGTCAAGGATGCCCCAGGTCTCCTGACCATTCTGTTAAAAGAGTCGCCCCCACCCCTTACGCCGAGGTGGCCCTCAGCATCTCACCAGAAGCTGCTTCATTGGGAAGTCCTTCAGGTATCCATCTCGGGGGGAGTCCAGTACCACGGGGAAGCCTTTGTGGGGGGCCTCTATGTAGCCAAACTCAACTTCATCCTGTGGGGACACCAAGGAGAGCTGTCAGACGAGCCGACCTCCCCAGTTCTCCTCTTCAGTAGCGAACAATGACAGTGGTTCCTTACATATCCCCCTTCAAGTAGTCTCTGCACGCTCCAAACATGTTTGTACTCATATTCTTAAGACACAATCGATAACATCCTATGTACATTTTCTTGCAAGGAACACCTTCATTTGAGGTGTGTTCTGTATATATAGGTTGGCTTCTTTTTAGCTGTTGTATACTACTCCACGGTAAGGCTCTCCCATCATGCCATATCCCAGTCTCCCGTGGATGGACATTTAGGTGGTTTTACAGTCTTTTGCTATGATAGGAAGCAATGTTACGGGGCATTGCCTTATACATGTATGTCTCTGTGTACATGTGCACGTATGAGCTGGTAGCAGGATTCGCATACAGGGAGCTGCCGGGTGCCAGGGCGCTGACGTGAAGCCAACTCTTCTTGCATAGCCACGGGCCACATCCCTCCCAGCCCGGGGTTCCTCACCTGGATCCAGCGGTCACCTCGGTTTACGTACTGGAAGCAGACCTTCAGTTCACAGTTGGTTTTCTCAACCAGGTTCTTCACCTCTTTCAGGAACAAGTAATTGTCCTTCATGCTGAGAAGTTTGGGGAAGAGAGGGAGGCCAGGACGAAGGGTGAGGAGGGACAAGGGCCAGTCCAACCGAGGTGGCAACAAGCAGCTGGCCCCTCTGGGCTGTGCTGGGCAGATGAGGCCACCGATGTGTTCACAGTGACCTTTGCAAAGGTGGAGCCAAGGCCAAGCAAACTGCTCTGCTCATGGTGTTTGCCAAGGTCACAAGCAACTAAAACGAGAAAGCGGACTCTTGTCCCACCTTTCCCAGATTTCCAAAGAAAAGCTGTGTCTAGCCTAGAGGCAGGGGATGGGCCCAGGGCCTCAGGGTCCCATTTGTCATGGCCGCCACCCAAACAGGCACTGCTTTTCCCTGCTTCTCATCTTGCTGCAGCTATCTAGCACATAATAGATGCTAAAAAAAAAAAGTCATGATCTCACAGTTTGTGAGTTCGAGCTCCGCGTCGGGCTCTGTGCTGACAGCTCAGAGCCTGGAGCTGCTTAGGATTCTGTGTCTCCCTCTCCCTCTGCCCCTCCCCCACTTGCATGCTGTCTGTCTGTCTCTCTCTCTCGAAATAAATAAACATTAAAAAACATTTTAAAAAAAGAATGAGAAAACAAATGATGGCTCTTAAAGCACCAACTGTACCAAGACCTTGGATTAATACTTTGCCTGCTCCTTTTAATGCCCACAGTGACTCTGTGATGTCGGCATTTCAGAGAAACGGAGGCGCAGAGAGGCCCCGTGGGTTGCTCAAGGACACACAGATGGTAGATGACAGAGCCAGGATCTGAACTCGGGTCTGTCTGCCCCCAAAGCCCCAGCTTCCGCCGCTCTGCTTGCTTACCAGCACACGAACACTGACAAGGGAGGCAGGATGTTGGGGGTCATGATCCACGGAGCAATCCGGAATACCACGGTGTCCGTGAAGATGGGTGTCAGGGGAATCTCCTGGGCATGGGACAGAGGAGGGGATCACAAAGTGTGGCCAGGGGGCCTTTGACGCCTGCCTTGTAAAGTGGGTGAAACTGACAACCATCCTACCTTCGTTGAGCGTTTGCTGTGCTGGGCCCTGGGGTCATGTCAAAGCACCACCTTTCCTGCACCATCTCTATCTGCCTTACAGCAACCCCGGGGGTAGGGGGGGCTCTTCAGGTGGGGAAACTGAGTCACAGACCTCTAGTCAGAGACCTGTTATGCAGCTGTCCACGGTCACATGATCAGCAAGAGTTAAAGCCTGGATTTGAACCCAGGTGGTCAGGCTGCTGCAACCGTACTCTCAGCCACTATCGGATCTTGCTTCATCAAAGTCCTCGTCCTGAAACGGGCCCACGAGATGGCCGAGCCAGCCCCGGGCCTTCTGCTTCTACTCTGGGCACCTCGCCTTTTTCTACAGGTGAGCGTTTTCAACGTTTGGGGGAATTTTGCAAAGTCCAGATTGTTCTTTAAGGAGAGGTTCAGAAAGCTTGCCTGGAGCCTGAGGGAGAACGAGCGAATTCCAGGGTTCCTTTGCGTAGTTGGCTTTGAACAGCTACAGGAAACGGGCACCTGCCCTTGGCGGAGACGGTGGGGGTGGGCGGGACTATGGGCCTCACTGGCCTTTCCTGCCTGGGTCTGCTTTTTGAATCTCTGCTGGTTTCCGCTGGGGGTGGGGGTGGGGGTTGGTCGGAGACCCCGATGGTCAGGCTACTCCAGGAGGGAGCAGAAGCCCTCTCCTCACCCTATCCGGTCAGCACCACCCTTCCTGCCTTTCTTCTTCTAAGAGAACTGAGGCCACATGGTGAATGGGTTCCTACAAGTTTGGATGCTTGCAACCGCTCCAGGAGGAGATGCGTTTGCTGTTTGTTTTATCGATGGGGAAATGAAGGCACAGGGGCAAATTCACCTGCCCAGTGTCTCAAGGGCTGGAAGCTGGGCAGTCTCATTCCAGAGCCCATTCTCATGAATCTGAGCTAGACCCAGCCTCGCCTTCTACAGGGCCCTCTGTGTCCTGGCCCAAAGTGGTCTGGAGCTAACAGTGGGGAAGGCAGACCCGTGTGGGAGGTGGGGGGCAGCTAGGTCTCCAAGCCTGGGCCACCTCTTCTTGGTGCTTGGAGGGGAGTGGAGCATAGTGGGGGCCTTGAGACTGGCCCTCTGGAAGGATTTCCCAGGGGCAGCCCTTCGTGGCGGAGGCCGGGAGCCCTCACCTCGGCCATGTACTCCAGCAGGCTGACGTGGATGGACACCAGGCCCGGGAAGCCCTCGTCGGGAAAGCGCAGGCCTTCCACGAAGAACAGCAGCTCTGCGGAGCCGCCCGTGTACTTGACCACGTGGTAGAGCTTCCGGCGGCCCAGGATGTGGATATAACGCTGGCCGAAGAAAGGGTCTGGAGGGAGGAGGGCCAATGTCAGGTCCCTGCCCCCACCAGGGAGGGCAGGGGTCAGTGGGGCAGGGGACAGGACGGCAGAGCAAAAAAAGCACAAGCAGAAAATGCCACCAGGAGGGCCACGGCCTGGTCGATGTCCCAGCACTGTGGTGCGCTTGAACGTGGTGCCGAACCAGACGACCTCTCTGGCTTCTGACCTCCTCATCTACAAAATGTGCTAACCCTCGCCTGCACGGCAAACACAGAATGGTAGCGGATGATGACTGAGCAGCCAGCGGTGTTGAGGAAGGATATTACGTTCCTACGTTACAGACAAGGAAACCGAGTCTCGGAATGGGGACGTGGCTTGTCTGAGGCCACACAGCCAGGAAGTGGCCAAGCTGGGACTCAAATTCATGTGTCATTCTGAACCCCAATCTCCCTTCCCCGTTAATAAACAAAACACCACGGTGTCCATTTGTACCCCAAATTCCTGTCCGCGTGATAGAAGTCACGTTGGCGGAAAGACCCACACATGGTTTCTGGCTCTACCTTCTCGTGGCTGGGAGGAAAGGTAGGTTTCTCGAGTCTGCCCCCACTGGAGGCTCCCACTCTTCACAGCGCTCCTCCCTCCCCTGGGAATAGTTGTTCCTTTCCTTTCAGGCCTTGATTTGTGTCCCTTCTGGGAATTATGCCCAGATCCCCCAGAGACCGAGCCAGGGGCTCTGTGTGGAGCCTCCGCGGCCCCCTCGTTGCCCATCACAGACAATCTGAGGGAGTGTGATCTTGGCATTTAGCTGTTGGTCCTGAGACTCTGTCACCTGGGGGCAGAGACAGGCCCGGCTGGGCCCAGTGCCAAGGTGGCACATGTTGATGTTGAATAACTATCTACTGAATGAATCAATGGCTTCCACGCCATGCCCTGTAGATTTTTCAGGCCAGAGCACATGTACTGAATCATTACTGCGTTCCCAGCATGGGCAAGGACCTCTGCGGAAGGATAGAAATGGTCAGGATGTGGCATCTCTCTCCATCTACGAGACACTGGCTCTGTCTCAGCCCATGAGAAGATAACGTGGATGTGGGACGCGTCATAAATGAGCTACAGGAGAGAGATCCTGGCAGGTTACCGGGGGAGGGAGGGTAGGGGAAGGGAGGCAGGGCGGGAAGCATGTGAGCAGAGGAAGGCGGACTTTGAGATGCCCTTGAGGGTGGCAGGGGTGAGGTGCGGCGAGGAGAGGAGATACTTGCATCGCCAAAGGCATGGAGGTAGGACCCTATCCAGAGCTTCCAGAAGGAGTTTCTTTATGCCCTGCGGAGCTGGAAGGGCAGAACCAGGTTCAGCTTCGTGCTCACCGTCAACAACAGTGGTAACGATTAATGACCAGTCACCCATGGGTCAGAACATGTAACTGGGACAGTCCTGGTACAAATAGGATGCTTGATTAAAACTTGTAAATTAAGGGGCATCTGGGTGGCTCAGTCGGTTAAGCGTCCGACTTCAGCTCAGGTCACGGTTTCATGAGTTCGTGAGTTTGAGCCCCGCGTCGGGCTCTGTGCTGACAGCTCAGAGCCTGGGGCCTGTTTCGGATTCTGTGTCTCCCTCTCTCTCTGCCCCTTCCCCACTCACATTCTGTCTCTCTCTCTCTCTCAAATAAATAAACCTTAAAAATTAAAAAAAAACTTGTAAATTAAATGCAGGAATCTCCAAAGCCCGGGTTCAGGACAGTTCCGCACATTAGGACAATATGCTCAACCAGACCCTGGTTATACAGCTCACTGAGGGCAGGCTGCCTTCGTGGTTATGACCTCCGGAGTCAGAGAGACCTGGGTTCAAATACCGTTCTAGCTTTACAAGCAGCAAAACCTTAGGGTGTTCACTTAACCTCCCCGAGCCTCAGTTTACCCATTTGTTAAGCGGGGATAACAGCGCCGGTGTCACAAGGTCATCGCAGGATAAAATGACACAGCATCAGTAAGTGAGGGACACCCGGTAACCATCCGTCACACAGCTCGGACCTGTTGGCATCCGTATCACAAGAGCCCGTGAATGAGTTGGCACAGCCCTTTCTGTGAAACTCAGGGCCTTTTCATTGAACGGCTTATGAACAGGAGGCAAAGAAATAATACTTCACTTCGCCTTGCCTTGCGCGGGCCCCAGAAATGAGGCAGATAGATTCGGACACTGGATGTGTGGCAAGGAGCCCATCTCGGCCCGACACAGAAGCAGCGACGTGGGCCCCGAGCACGTCCTAGCCACGAAGCAGATCCAGATGGTTCTGCGTGATCAAGAAAGCTCTCTTCCAGGCACTCTGGCCCACCCATACCCGTGCGTCCCAGGTTGCTCTTGCGCTGATGCTCGGGGGAGCGACCTCAGGCCCGGAAGCTGACTTGTCTTGGCAGAAAGCCCCAAAGTTTCCCCAGGACTCTGGGCAGCTGGGCATTTCGCCTGGGCCTGGACAGGGAAGGGGTCTGGCCAGGTAGCTGGGTCAGGTGCAAGGACGCCTTCTTGCCCATCGGCATGTAGTATCCTCCCTCTTGTGGCCTGCAATTTATATGTCTCTCTTCCTGGTGACTTGGGTCGGCGCCAGGCCGATGGATTCCTCGGTGGGAACAATCCAGGCACTGTCCCAAGGAGCCTGCTCTCCCCCGTCCCCAGCTTGGCGCAGGCCCCCTGAGCACGGGCGGCTCTCTCTGCAGGACCAACAATGCCCTTCTGTTGAGCAGCCCACGTGCCTCGGGCTGGGCCTGCCAGCCACCGTGACCTCTCCTTGGCCCCAGGCATGGGCCCTACCAGCCGGCGCGTGGTATGGTTTGGCATAACCCTTCTGGTCACTTTGGAGCCGTTCCAGCTCCCAAGGAGACTCCTTGAAAGTGCAACCAGCCATCCTGGTTTGCCTGGGACCGAGGGGTTTTGCAGGATGAGGGATTTTCGGTGTTAAAACCAGGAAAGTCCTGGGCGGACTGGGGGCAAGCTGGTCACTGTATCCTTATAGGAAGAGGTCAGGGCCCAACTTTGGGGTCCTGGGGCAGAATCTGAGGCTGGAGGACAGCTACCCGTGTCTGCCTGATGGCACTGGAGACCTCTGCCTGTGGCCATGATTGTGACGAATAATCATCAGAATAATCCCGACAGAAGCAACAAGTGCCACCCATAGGAACATTCCGCGGGTCGGCTACTGCGCTGAGTGCCTGACGCCTGTTCCTTGTTTGGTCCCCGCTGTGAGCAGGGACAGGCAGGTCTGTCACCATCCCTACATCCCAGAAGAACCCAAGGCGTGGGCTTGTGACTAGACTCGCCCAGATCCAGGGTTTGAACCTCCCAGGCTCCAGAGCTCCCTCTTGGGGCCCTGGGCCCCCAGTCCAGCTCCCGGCCCTTGGGGGACGCAGGTGACACACCACAGTCATGTAACACAACCCATTCTCACCCATAGTCATGCTCAGATTTTCACAAAACCTGAAAATATTTGCTTGGAAGAAAAGAAAACTGTCACAGATGGATTATGCCCTTCCCTCCACCTGTTCTTTCCAAGATTCCACATTTTGTGGGAAACTATTCTGGAATCACCGCTGTGTCAGGAATGGGCCCCCCCTTGCCCTGCCGGACAGCAGCCCAGATAAGACAGACCGGGGAACGGAGTCTCAAGGCGCTTGTCTGCTTGGGCCCCATCTCGGATGGCAAATGAGGGGCCGCGATGTGATTACGGAGCCGGACAGCAACCACTCCCATCAACAAACACGGCCCTCTAGATAACGTGCAGGTGACACTACTAGCAACTCATCCCGTGTCACAGTCGAGAGGCGCAGGGGGAGGCCCTGCCGGCAGCCCCATCTGCTGTGGCAACCCTGGACTGGACGGGGCAAACATCAATATCTCCGGCCCCCTGGGGCAGCAGAGCCGGCCTGACTCTGGGGACATTCCAACCTGCATGAGGACACCGCCGGGGCCCAGCGTGGATCAGAGGGAGAACTGGCTTCGGGTGGCAGCTGTCCACTGCTGTCCTTGTTAAATCACTCCCCGCGGTGAGGGTCCAGGGCCCTGTGACCAACTCCTTATGGTGACTGCCCTGGTTCTAGCGAGACTGCCCAGAGGTGGGCCCCAGAGTTGGGCCGGAGATCCTGGCCCCCTCCCCAGACCGCCGGGCACACAGGGGAAGCCCCACCCTGCATCATGGCAAATTGCAAAGCAAACTATTTTGCTGAGAGAGCTTTTTAATATATAAATCAGGTCTTGACAGTCCCTTGCTTAAAACCCTCTAATGGCTTTCCACTGCACTCAGAATAAAATCCAGGGCCTCTCTGCATGCTCTGGCCCCTGCCCAGATCGCTGACCTTGACTCCAACACATCCCCCACCCCTAGTCTCCCTTTTGCTCCTCCAACGCTCCGAGCTGGTCCGCTCCTCTGTGCTTTGCATGTGCTGTTCCCTCTGCTTAGAACACTCTTCCCTCAGCTCACGAATGGCTGGTTCTTCCTTATTGTTGATTTTGGTCTCAGTTCAAATGTCACCTGCTCAGAGAAGCCTTCCCAGACCCCCCGGGCTGGCGATGCCTCACCTCTGCCCGTGATGTTCCCTATTACTCAGTGGGTGTCAATTCCCGCCAATTGCGCTACTTATCACGTCTCCCTTACTAGGCCGTCACGTCTCCCTTACTAGACCGTCACCTCTCCCGGGGTGGGATGGGACTGCAGAGCTCACTGCTGGGACCCCAGCACTGGAATGACACCCGGCACTGAGGGGGCTCAACGTGTATTTCTAGAAAGAATGAGACAGAGCGGGCAGCTGTGAAGACTAGGTCTGTGGTAGAAGCAAGTTCCCTACATAGTGGGGGCCCAGGGGGCCCTGTCAGTTCTGCAAGGGTGCCCAGAACCCCCTTGGAGGCCCTTTAGAAGTTAGAAGGCAGTTGGGGCCCCTGGGTGGCTCAGTCGGCTGAACGTCTCACTTTGGCTCAGGTTGTGATCTCACGGTTTGTGAGTTCGAGCCCCTCATTGGGCTCACTGCTGTCAGTGCAGAGCCCGCTTCTGGTCCTCTGTCCCCACCCCCCCACCCCTGCCCCGCTTGCATACACACATGCTCTCTCTCTTGAAAATAAATAAACGTTAAAAAAAAAAGCTGGAGGCCATTCTCAGCTCCAGAGAGCCCGAGATGGGCAGAAAACACCCAGGGAAGTGATGGGTGAGTATCATGAAGGCTCCAGAAAAGATGGACCTCAAACGCCCTTCCCTCCCCTGGTTTGTGGGGAAGAAGGGACTCTAGGTTGTGCACAGACCTGCATCACAACCAACTCCTTTGAGGGAGGAGAGGCCTATCCCTGGGGCCTCCTGACTTCACAGGACGGGAGTGCTCCCAGTGGCTATTTCTAAGAGGCCGGTCCTGGCCCTCTCTAGTCACCTGTACCTGCAGGGGCCGTAACTGCTGGGGGTGGGGGGGCTCTGGGGAGGGCTGGGGGCAGAGCTGGGCCCCCGTGAGGTTAGCTCAGTGAGCGCTGAATGGATGGAAACTTTTGGAAAGGCAGGGGTCACTCACTCTCCACGTAGAACACTCCCACTTTGTCGGAGTCCGTCATGGAAATGTAGAGAACGATCTCATAGCCCGCGGGGAGGTGTTCTGGGCCTTTGGTCCGCAGGATCATCTGGGACATGTCCTTGAGGTCTGTGGTGGGTGGGGGTGGGGGGATGCATGAGGAGGTTCATGCGGCTGGAATGTTGGTTCAAAATAAACTCCCCAAGACAGAAAAAAAAAAAAAAAACCCCACACATGTGTATTGTGGAAACTACAGAAATAACATAAAACCTGGTTATCACCTCCAATGCCATGATCTCCTACCTTTTGGGAATTTCCTTCCACTCCGTTCCCTAGGTTTATGTGTATGTGTAACTCCTAAAAAATGTGGTTCCAACTGAACCACATTCATAGTTTTGTTTTCTGTTTTTTTTTTTTTTAGCAAGAGTGGCTATTTGAGTCCCCCCCCCTCCCCGGGGACTGAGGGTCACTCCTGCCTCTGCCTTGACCCAGCCCAGGACTGAGCACCAGTGTTTGCATGGCTCCCCCCTGCCCCCCACCCCGAGCAGGGGGCTGGCTGGTACCTTCCTTGCTGTAGACCTTCTCGTCTTTCAAATCCTCCTTGGGCAGCCAGGGCGTGTCACGGTCACAGTTCACCAGCAGGATGGCCCCCTGGCCCTCAGGGCCCCAGGTCCAGGACGCCTGCATTGGCAGGGGGACAGGTCACTGCCTTCTCGTCTACCTTCGGCTGATTCCCAGCGCCACTGCAGATCCCGCGGGACACTGAAGAGACAGCCCCGGGATGACAGGCGAGAGCAGCCAGCACTCATCAGGGGGCAGGGGTGACTTGGCAAACGTGAACCCGACATCTGACGCCCGGAGAGGGTCAGCAGAAGCACCGGAGGTTTGCCCAGGAGGGGGACGGTGGCAGAGATAGGAACACCGACCGGGGCCTTTATGAGGCTCGTGTCTGGTGGGCCTGGGCCTGGAGAAGGTGGAGGCAGGGGGACGGAAGGGGCCAGAGAAACGAGCAGGAGCGACATTCTATGCTAGGCTCTGAAGTCCCCACAGGGGATGGGGGGGGAATGCCTGGATGGACGGACACCCAGCTGTTTGCAGACATGCTGAGTGCTCCAAATGGGACCTGCAAGGCGATCCACTCTCTATGCTGCAGCCAGGGCCGTGCTGGAACAATCTCCAACCAGATCATGTTGCTTTCCTGCTTTAAGCCCTGCCGGGGGCTCCCTGCGTACTTAGGATAAAGCCCCAATCCCTCACCGAAGGCTGCAAGGCCCGGTGAGCCCGGCTGGCTCCCCTTCCGTCCCCCCACATGCCCCCTCGCTCCCTCTGCTCCCCCAGCTCTCAGGCCTGTGCCCTCCCGCGTCCCTGTGCTCACAGCGCGGTCCCGTCTCCCCTACCCTGACAGCCCCACTCCTCCTTCTGGTCGTGGCATGGCCATCGAGGGGAGCCCTTCTGATTCTCCAGCACCGTACACGTCCTTTCTGGGGATGAACTTGGGACAACTGCGATGAAATGGCCACTCACGCCACTCTGCTTAATGCGGACACCCACCCCTCGCCCCCTGCACCGGACGGTGGTCGTCCCCAAGGCAGCGGTGGCCTTTCTGTCACGCGGCCCCAGGGCCCGAGCAGGAATATCAGAGGTGCCCAACAAATACTTATGGGACACGCGGAGAAAATGTGAAACTTCACGGGCCCAGATGGAGAGAGTCTGAGTCGGTTCGGGCCCACGGGGACTGGGCCACTTCACCAAGGCCGCAGAAGTCCTCGGGGGAGAGTGGATGCCACAGAGGCCTCCGTGGAGTCTGCTGTCATGTGGCTTGGCCACGGATACAGACTGGCCATCTCTTGGCAGCCGGCTGCCTCCAGGAGGCAGGGCCAGGGCAGAGCCCCACGGAGGAGCCGGGGAGAAGGGGCTCCCCGGCAGGACAGAGGCCCCCCCATCTGGCGACGTACAGAGTCCGGGGCCGGCTGCCAGGACCCAGGCTTCTCTCTGGGCTGTATTCCTTTAACTTTTTAAAGTGTCCATCTACATATAATTTAAAACAGGCGTTACGTTGTTTTTATAAAAGTAAGTGGCAAAAATATCGGGGATATGGAAGGGCAGGAAATGGAAAATAGGAGCAAACCGCCTGGATAGACACAGGGCAACACCACCAGCGGAGTTGAAAAACTGGCTTGAGGGAAAAGGACGAAGCAGAATGAAATGGGGGCACAAGGCTATATCTACACGAGTTAGAAATACCCGCGCACCCACCGCACTGTGTATTCTACGGGGATCATGAGAATAGAGGGGCACCTGGGGGGCTCAGTCGGTTAAGCATCTGACTCGTGGTTTCGGCTCAGGTCATGATCTCGCGGTTCGTGGGTTCGAGCCCCGCATCAGGCTCTGCGCTGACAGCATGGAGCCTGCCTGGGATTCTCTCTCTCTTCCCTCCTCTGTCTCCCCCTCCCCCACTCGTGCTCTGTCTCTGTCTCTCTCAAAATAAATAAAGAAAAAAGAAAAAACAAAGAATCGTGAGAACAGAAAGAAACACCTTGAACCCATTAAAATGGTCCTTCGTGGGGGAGTAGGATGGGAGTGTGGAATGCAGGATAAAAGAGAATAAATGAATGAATGATGAATGAATTAATGAATGAATGAGTAGAGCAAGAGAGGCGTGGTGTGCGCACCATGAAAAATAACATGCGAGGGCGCCTGGGGGTCAGTCGGTTGAGCGTCCCGCTCTTGATTTCAGCTCAGGTCATGATCCCGGGGTCTTGGGAGCGAGCCCTTGCGTTGCGCTCTGAGCTCAGAGTGGAGCCTGCTTAAGATTCTCTTCCTCTCTCTCTGTCTGTCCCTCTGCCCCCCTCCCGCCACTTGCTCTCTCTCTTTCTCTCTCTCTAAAATGAAAAAAAAAAAAAGACTTGAACTGAGAACGATTGATGCAACCTTTTGCTCCTGACGGTCCCCCTCATTCAGTTCTAAAATTAAAAAAAAGGCAAAATGGTAGGACAGTCATTATTTCCATGAACTGGTGTCCCGCCCTGTGGGTGGGGGACCTGAGACTCAGGAAAGGGCTCTGTAGCTATTGCTTTCAGGAGCTCGGCTCTCCTGTGGGCTCTGCCCCGGGTGTGCTGGGTGTGGGAGCCTGCGTTGGGCCTCAGTCTCCTCATCTGTAAAAGGGGAGCTGTCTGTGTTTGCTGGGAGGACTTCGGGACCCATCGCGGGGCTCTGCACCCCGGGCGCCCCCCAGGCTGGCCCTGTCTGCCCTGGTAACTAGGTACCTTTCTTGGGTTGTTCTTCTCCACCACACCGTCCCGGTCTGCGTCCACATCCAGGGAGATCTCTGGGGACAGACACACGGGTGAGTTGCTGAGCCTGCCAGACCGGGTGGGGCAGGACCAGGGCCAGGAGGAAGACCCGTGGGTCACACATGCGCTGGGTCCCTGGAAGGGGCGGGCCTTGCTGAGGTCATGTGACCCAACCCCCTGCCTCAACGCCCCACTGCCCGATGGAGAACACCAGAAGGTTCTGTTGCGGACCTCATAGCTTACAGACTTGAGAGGGTGATCAGGTAGGTCAGGGATCTCCCAATGCTTCACTGTCCCACAGGCCGTGCTGGGCGGTGGGCGGGACGAGCCTCACTATATGGACCTAGGAGCCTTGGCTCAGAGGGGCCAAGTCACCTGCCCTGTGCGAACAGGGAGAGGTAGCAGCACTGGGGCACACACCGTGTTTGGTCAGATCTGAAGCTCATACTTTGAAAACTTTCACAGGGGCTCCTGACTGCCTTTCCCAGTCTTCTGTCCTGGTGGCGCACACACGTGCATTTGTGCGTGATCTTTTCTAGAACACCCACCTCCCACCAGCGTCTTCCTGTGGGTGGGAAACTGGGTCTCCGTCCCCTCTCGATCTCAGGGTGCCCGAGAAACCAGGCTGTCAGACAGAAGACTCAGGGTGAGGTCTCTGTTTATTCTTTCTCTTGGGGAGGGGGCGTTTGGTGTCCTTAGGCCTGTCCTGGGGACAGGCGTCATGGAAACTGTGTGGGGCAGTGAACTGAGCCCAAGATTTAGGGTCAAGATGGTGCTGGGTTCGAACCCTGCTATTCTGCTTACAAGCTGAGTGACTTCGGGCAGGTTAGACAGCCTCTCTGAGTCCTAGTTTCTTTACCTGCAAAATGGGGGGCCCTTCCTAGTAAGAGGAAGTGTACTAATCTCAACAGTAGAGGCACGACTGACATGTCGAGCTGGATGCCTTGTTGTGGGGACTGTACTGTGCACTGGGGGGTGTTTAATGGCGTCCCTGGCCTCTACTGGCTGAACGCCAGGAGCATCCCCCAATTTCAGCCATGAACATGTCCCCAGATAGTGCGAAATGGCCCCCGAGTTAGAGACTAACGGGGGGAGGGAGGGGAGTTGTCCCAAGGTGATGGGAGTGTCACACAACCGGGTTGAGCCAGTCCAGGTCCCGGAACTGCCCCATGGGCTCGGCCTCACACTGAGCATGACTTGGACGGAGGCGGGAGTTGGGTGGGAATGAATGCATTCCTGGTCTGTCCCCTTGGCAGGCAGGCTCTCTCCCTGGCTCGTGGGGAGGAGGGTCCTGGCGCAGGAAGGGCACTGATGTCACCTTTCCTGAGGTGGCTTATCCCGGGGATTATACTCAAGTCTTCCCTTTGCCCACGGCCCGATTCCCTGAATGTGGCTTTTCTGGTCTAGAAGGAGGCGGGGGGAGGGGGGAGCTTTTAAGGTGCTTGGTCCTTGGGAGAGGCAGCACCCCAGGGTCCCAACCTCTGTCTCCCCAGGGATGCCATGTGCCACAGGGCATGATTAGGTGAGCTTCTTCCGTCGATCCCATTTGCTCAGCAAATCACCGTTGATCATCCACTATATTCCAGGCACTAAACCAGGCATGGGGACCCAGCGGGGGGTGCTCAGGGCACAGTGCCTGCCCTGGAGTCCCCAGTCCCGTGGGATAAATACTACTGTTGCCATAGTACAGGTGAGCAGACCCAGCCTCAGAGATGTCCCCTGTCAGCAAATGGGGCTGACAACCTGGAGGCGGGTGCAGGGTAAGGATGCTAGGGACAAAGTGGTGAACGGGGTACCCCCAGCTGATGTTAAGAGACTGAAGTCTCAGATGGAAAAGCAATATTGGTTTTGGCTCCCAGACCTTCGTGAACATTCCAGCTGGACACACCCCAGTCAATGCTGCCTTTCAGGGAGGTTGGCTTCCCGGAGCTCTGCGCCCGAGAACTAGCCACAGATCCCCCCCTCCCCCTCTTAAGGAATCCCTTTCTTTGCTTTTCAAGATAACAATCTCTCCTGTGTGTGCCGCTCCCCTTGCCAGAGGCAGAGGACGTGCCACGCAGGGAGGCGTTATCACTCACCCTGCCACCCCCACCATGCAGATGAGGAAACCCAGCAGGGCAGTGACCATGATGTCCCCAGACAGTGCAGAACCAGGCATCCCTCTTGGGCCTCTGACGCCAGACCCCTGGTCGTGGCCTGTTTCCTCCACTGACTCAGGCTGGTCTCCACCTTGGGCTGTTTCTGAAACCCAAGTCTGCCTCCAAAGACCCTTCAAAGGCTTGTTCCCCTTAAGGTCATTCCCGGAGGGGCTGGCCATGTCCCCACCCTGGCAGCCCTGTGGCTTTTGTCTCGGGGTCAAGGTGGCGCCCCTCCATGCAGGGGTGGGTCCATGAGAGCAGATCACAGGAGAGAAATTATGAGGCACATATTTGTGGTTTACCTGATGAAATATTCCTGAAGTTAAAAATTTTTATCGATGTCCTATTTGCACATAATGCCAAAAAATCAAATAGCACCCAACAGCTTCTAAAGAAAAACAGCCATTTCCTGTCTGTCCGTCCCCTCACCTGCTGGAGGCAATCTCCATAATACTACGTAATATGCTTTGTGGCTCTTCCTTGATTTGTTAAGTTTCACTGACTTCCTGTTAGGATATTCAGGCCTTCCGGGCCCTCTTATCAGCCACCTCCCAACCTGAGAACTTCTCCCCTTCAAAGCCTCCTCCAAAGTCCAATTTAACTAGATTCTGCGGGGATGATCCTCGTAGGGACAGAAACCCACCCAGAGCTCTGCCCTCTTGAGATAGCTCTGTCTTCCCCAGGGGGTGGGGTGGGGGGTGGGGAGAGAAGAGAGGACATCTGTTTCGGGGCGTCTAGGCTTCAGGCGACATTTCCCAGAGGCTCTGAATCCTACCTCAGCTCCCTAGAATAGCCCCAAGGTGTCAGGTGGCACTTGGGGTGTGGGGCAGATTTATGGGAAATGTCACTGGGATTGGGTTCAAGGTAGTCTGCCCTGAGAATGTAGACACTGAGGCTGCAGGCTTGACAGAGGCATAAGCATCTTGGCAGGCCGCCGGTCCCCACGGCCAGTGGCAGGGTGCCCGGCCTTCTTACGTAACTGGGCAGCCGGCGGTGTGGTGGGGTAGAAGGCCTTTCTCCCCCACAGCCAACTAGGGCAATCATCCCAGCCTCTGGGGAAGGGGCACAAGGAATGAGGTCCTTAGGTCGATGCTAAAACCTAAATCCTGTTGCCAGGACGACATCAAAGAGGTGCCCATTCCTCCGTCTCCCGTCCCTCCTCTCCCGCATTCCCCTTAAGCCAGGGGTGTGTTTGCAAATCAGCCCTATCTGGGGTCTTGAAGGCCCTCGGGGACCACGGGGCCGCAGCCTTCATTCTACAGCTGGGAAGCAGTGAGGGCTAGAGGGCTGGGCTACTTGGTAAGGTCACACAGCAAGTCCTTGGCGGGACTGGGAACCAAGACCTGGTTTGGCCAAGGGCGCCACGGGTTTATTTCCAAATCCCAGGAGGAAGACGGAGGGACAATAAGGATCTTCAGCTTGGCCCAGGCAGAGGGAAAACATGGCTACTGCTAAGCAGAAGGGAGAAAAGATAAAGTCCTGAGTGAGCATCTTTGCACACACCCTCCCGTCGGATCCCTGTGAGCACAGCGCAAGCGCGCGGTGAACCCCACTATGCAGATGGGGACCCGGAGGCTCAGAGGGGTGACGGTCCCAATGCAGCTGAAGGGGTAGAGCCAGAGCTTAGACTTATTTCTATCTACTCCACGGCCAGAGCTCTCTCTGCTCAGCGTGGGCTCAGGACAGAACTAGGGTTCAATGGGGGGAGTGCCAGGGTGGCTCAGTCGGTTAAGCATCGGACTTTGGCTTGGGTCACGATCTCATGGTTCATGAGTTCGAGCCCCACATCGGGCTCTGTGCTGACAGTGCAGAGCCTGCCTGGGATTCTCTCTCTCTCCCTCTCTCTGCCCCTCCTGCACCTGCTCTCTCCATCTCTCTCTCAAAATAAATAAACTTAAAAAAAAAAAGAACTAGGGTTCCATGGACTCAGATATGTCTCTGGAGGGGGGCAGCCCCACCGTGCTGGGACCTTTGGGGTGTTCCTGCCTCCAAGGTTCCATCCCCGGATGGTTACTCAGAACGTGGGGCTCAAGGCTCCTGCGGTAGATGCCCGAGGGAAGACAAGACCTGGAGGGTCAGACAGACCAGTGGGTCCCTGACAGCTCAGAGCCTGGAGCTTGTTTCTGATTCTGTGTCTCCCTCTCTCTCTGCCCCTTCCCTGCTCATGTTCGCTCTCTCTCTCTCTCTCTCTCAAAATTAAACATAAAATTTTTTTTTAATGATCACGCTTATTATTGGGGGGGGGTGCATCTTCCTGGTCCGTGGAATATACCATCTGGAAGTGTAGTTAGTATGTTCTGAGGTCGCAGCCCTGCTGCTCTGCTGGGAGCCATTCTGAACTCACCAGTAGAGAAAACTCCTTGTGAGGTTAAGGCAGGTTTGCAAGGCCTCCTGCCATCAGGTGGTGACTGATGTCTACCCCCCACTTGTTTTTGCTTGAGCACTGACCCCCCAAGGCGCCTTGTTGATTGGTATCGGGAGTGACTTGTCCCCTTATTCTGGCCCTAAAATGCTGATTGCACCTTGTGAAGGAACTTATTTAGGAACTTCTTCTTTTGTGATTATGGGAGCGAACATTGCGTTTCCTGAGAAGCCTGTTCTTCTTATACTTCCCCTTAAGCAAACAGGCTACTGACCCCTGCTCACAAAGCACTAACTTTTGCCTTTCCTGTGCTAAAAACACTGTCTTGTATTTGAATGCCGAGGACACCTTCCTTCCCCATCTGATAAGCTTCTAAGTCACCTACATCAATCGCTATTGATAAAGATTATGCAGGAATCTTCTACCAATCCATGTGCTGGGAAATGTTTACTTGCCAAAGAAATCTGTCATCAGAAATCATTGTCTAAGGCAAATGCCACTTCTGTGCGGGGCCCCATACATTTTTTTCCATAAATAAAGCTGACTCTCAGGTCAGTGCAGAGATGCCTGCCTGGTGAGCAGAAAGAATCTCAAGGCTCTCCCATCCCTCTCCCTCGCCGACACCGTCCATCCTTCAGGGAGCCCTGGACCCGCTGGAGCTGGACTCTGGCACTGCTCTCTCTGCATAAGCTTCAGGGTCTCTTAGTCGGTGGGGGGGGGGGGGGTCCGGTCCTGCTTCCTCCCCGGGGCACTGCCATCTGGTGTGTCTGCCTTGCTTTGGTGGAACTCTCGCTAATGGCGCGGTCAGCCCTCTGGGACCACCCCCGTTGGCATGGCCTCCGGCTGCTGCCCTTCCTGCTTTGTCGCCAGGCGGCTCCGTCCCTGGGGGATTAGGTTACTCAGGTCAGGGCCGGTCATCTGATACAACCTCACGTGCCACACACCTGCCGGCTCTCCGCTGCACCTGCGGTGGGGGAGGGGGTGGCTTTGGCGCCTGTCTCCCAGGGCCCCCGGAGGGTGTCCTCAGGACCCCACCCCAAGGCTGGGCTCTCCCTCAACTGAAGAACTGAAGAGGACCCCCGCCCATGTGGCCCGGCACCCAGGCAGGGGAGTGCCGTGCAGATGGGAAGGCCCTGGGAGGGGAACAATCCTGAGCCCTGGACTCAACCTGCTATGGAGTTGCTGTGTGACTTCGAACAAGTTCCCTAACCTCTCTGGGCTTTACTGTGCCAAATTCCAAATGAAGGGCTTGGACTAAGTGAGTTAAGGACCCAGGCATCTGTATGTTCCCAGGGCTGGGTCCAGGGAGGGCAAGGGGGTAGCTGGGGTTATCAGGAACGGAGCAAACTTTGTAGACAGGCCATTTCCCTCACTAGGAGAGGCCACTCTCCTCCAGGCTGCAGGGGAGTGGCAGGGGAGGAACAGACTTCGCTCTTTCCTCTCCACGACCCACCGAGCCTGGGCTGGGAATGCCAACATGGGGGTGGGGTGCTGGCAGACCAGGGCCTGCCTCCTCCTGCAGGACATCCCCCAACCCTTACGGAAGGGCCTGGGTGCCCGTGGCGTCGCTCCTCGGGCCTGCATTATTCAGAGGAAACTCCGAGCGCCAGGTCTGCAGCACTGCAAACCGGCCAGGTGCTGCCGAGAGAGGCGGCCAAGGCACGCAGGCCACAGCCACACCAACTTACCGATGGCCGTGAGGAAGAGCCCGGCCTGGTCAATGGGCATGCTCCCCTCCTCCTCATAGTAGTTGACGGTGACCTTGGCAGGGCGGGGCGCATCGGGAGGGAGAGAAGAGCAGACGTCACAGATCACAGGCAGGAAAGTCTGCAGCGACCCCCTTCCCTGGCTCACACCTCACAGCCTGTCAAGCCGATTCTCCCCAAACATCCAAGCCCTCTCCTCCAGAAAGCATTCCTGGGTTGGTGGGCTGCTTCTCTCAAATTACCCAACTAGACAGGGGACTCCCCTCCTCTCAGAGGGCATCCAGGGTGCTGACTGCTTACCTGTGCGCCCTGGTGCATTCTGCTGCCTGCAGGGGGGGCCCCCCAGGTCTCACATGGTGTTTGACTAGCTCCTCTAAGCAACCGGGGTGCGGGGCTGAGGTTGTTTGCTTTGAATAACGCTCAGCGCCATCTCTGCCATGGGGCACATGGCGACGTTCGTAATCAAAGAACCCAGCGAAGAGACACCTGGTCCCAGCTTGACCACTTGGGCAGATCGCCCTGCTGCACGGGGCCCTCAGCCCCCCACTTAGTAACGACGAGACCGAGGACGTCGGGGGGCGTACCTTCCGGTAACTAACATATCACTCGGCAGCCTACAGGGTTAACCTTCCGCGAAGCCATCATTCCACGGTCTGGCTTCCAAAACGGTAGCCACCGGCCACAGGTGGGTTCCGAGCACACAAATGGGGCATAGCCGATTTGAGATGTGCCGTGTGGTACGGACTGGGCACAAAAAAGAACGTAGGCTAGCTCAGGAATTTCCTGACGTTGGTGTCGTGTCAAAATGATAATACCGTGATCTGCGGAGTTGAGGAAAACACACTGCGAAAATCAAGCCCCCCTGTTTCTGTCTGCGCTTTTCAGTGTGGCCCCTAGACAAGTGGCCGTGCGGGGTGTGTGTGGCTCCCCTTCAGTCCGCACTGGGTCCCGCCGCCCCCTGGGGCCTCCCCTGCCGTGGTACCTTGTCACTGCTGGCCTCGGTGCTCGCCTGGCTCATGGTGACCCGCAGCGTGGTGCTGGGCGACAGAAGCCAGCGCTGTTTGCCATTGGTGGCCACCTCCTCAGCCTGCCCGTCACGCACCACTTCCACCCGCACGCGCTCCGAGTGCTTCAGGCTGAAGGTCTGGGCCTCGGCCGGGGCCGCGCTGCAGGGAGAGAGGAGAGCGGGTCGGAGGAGGCGATCCTCGGGCAGGTGGGACAAGGGGCTTCAGAAAAATACTCCGGGGCGGGGGGTGGGGTGGGGAGGGCAAGGTGGCAAGGGTGCTTCTGGGGGCCCCCGAGGGACCCGACTGCATTACCATCACCTGCTTGGCAAAAGTACACACTCCTTGGGCCCGTTCTTGTACCCACGGAGTCAGAACGTTCGAGGCTGGGGCCTGCCGGTCTGAATTCTCAATGGCTTCCTCGTGCTTCCGTGGGCACCATGTGGTACCTTATGGGTGCAGGCACGAGGCCCAGACCAAGGAACGAACTTGCTCCAAAGGCAGCGCCCACCCCCCCCCACCCCGTGTCTGAACTGTGGGCAGAACTTGGTTGAAAGGCGTCAGAGGGCCAGGCGCCCACGTGCCGGGTCTGCCCCGGGAAGGTGCCTGGAACCTGGGTCCTCAACGGGCAGGGGTGGGTTGGCTCTGTCACAAAGATCCCTCCCGCCACGACTTTCTTTCCCAGCCTGGAACTCCCCCTCCGAGAGTCATTCCTAGGGGTTCTGGAGCGGTTTTCTAGGAAAGGCTGATGCACTTGGAATTCTTGAGAAGCCATGAAGATTTCAGGCCAGGAAGTGAACTGGTTTGATCTGGTAGCTCGGCAGCTTCGTGTCCCCCACCCCCCCCCCGCCCTGCCCCACAAACTCACATGTTGAAGCCTTGCTCCCCAACACGACTGGATTTGAAGACAGGGCTTTTGGAAGATAATTAAAGTGACATGAGGTCATGAGCACGAGGTCCTGTCTGATAGGACTGGCCGCCTTATGAGAAGGGGAAGAGAGAGCTTTCTCTGTCCCACGCACCGGGGACGGCGGGGTGAGCTCACAGCAGCCACCTGCCAGCCAGGAAGTGTTCCCACCCCGACCCGACCCCGCTGGCCCCTGATCTCAGACTTCCAGCCTCCAGTCCCGGGAGAAAGAATTGTCTCTCTTTAAGCCCGCCAGCCCACGGTATTTTGTTACTGCCTAAGACACCGGTTTAAGGGGAGGTGAAGGGAGGACAGGGAGACTGGAGGAGGAAGGTGCCCACGGAGGACGGTTTTGCTAAATCCAGCCCCCAAGGTTACCAGAGGCTAAAGAGGGCTCAGAGGGATTTAGGTGGGATTCTCATGGGATTTGGGACTAAGACATAGAGGTAAGTGTCGGCCTCGAAGGCACATCTGCTGTCCTGGGGGCCCGGCGCTCCTGGGTTCCCGAACTGCTCTCCACCGTGGTGGGCGTCCGAATCATCGGGGGGTGCAGTCTAAATCCTCGGGGCTTTTCTTTTAAGGCTGGAGATTTGTGGGATCCTGTCCGCGGAGAGTCTGGCTGGCAGAGGGGAGGTCCGGCCGGGGCAGCTGCCAAGGTGAGCAGTGGCCAGAGGCTGGATGAGAGGTTTGGGCCAGAGGTTCTCAGAGCTCAGCGGCCTTACCTGGAGGGCTTGTCTAAATGCAGATTGCTGGGCCCTCCTCAGGGTTTCAGACTCAGGAGCTCTGGAGTGGGGCCTGGGAATTCGCATTTCTACCCTACCTTCCTTCCTCCCTTTCCTTTCCTTCTTTCCTCCCTCCCTCCCTCCTTCCTTCCATCCTTCCTCTCTCTCCCACTCTCTCTCTCTTCCTTCTTCTCTTTCTTTCTTTCTTTCTTTCAAGAAGGAGGGCGCAAGTGAGCGAGGGGCAGAGAGAGAATTCCAGGAGAGGCAGAGGGAGGGAGAGAGAAAGAGAAGTGGGACTCACCCGAAGTGGGACTCGAACTCACGAACTGTGAGATCATGACCTGAGCCGAAGTCAGTTGCTTCACGACTGAGCCACCCAGTTGCCCCTATCATTTTTGGGACCTGTTGGTGATGCTGGTCCAGGGCTACACGGGTCTAGAGAACCAGTGGTCTAGACGCTGGGCAGTGCTGTCTGGTGGTTAGAGCCCTGGGGAGGCCAAGGCCGTGAGTGTGAGTGTGTAGAGGCCACCAGGCAGTGTCTCTCCAAGCCAGGCCACGACTGCAGGGGCTGCTGGCAAAGACCACTGGTCGGGGGCACTGCCGGAGAGAGCGGGTCAGGGTCTGGCCGCCCGTGCTCGGGGCTGGGGAAGGAGCATGACCAGGAAGCCCCTCGGCTCATCTCGGGGCCACTGGGCTGATCTGAGGCCGAACGCTCGTTGGCAGCGGTCTGCTGTCCTCTGTCCACACCCCTCATTAGGAGAAGCGGAGTCGCAGCCAAAACCTGGGTTGGGGGGTCCGCTTGCTTAACACGTGGGTTTGAGCCCAATTTTGCCACTGAGTTGCTGAGGGAGACTTGGGTGTGTTCCTTGCACCTTCTGAGTGTCCATCTTGCCGACCCAGAAGACACCCACCCACCCCTCCTGTCCCACGGGCTTTGCCCGTCATCCGTCACAGGGCAGGTGTTGCCACCGGGTACCTGTTCTCTGGACTGCACGCCCCCGAGGGCAGGGACTGGCCTCTCCCATCCCCCCTCCTTCAGAGACCAGCATAGGGCTGGGCACATCACACCCCCCCAAGAAAGAGGGCGGAGCTGAGCAGGACAGAGGTGAGCCTTCCAGAAGTGCCGGGCGGCATCGCCCAAAGACGCTGTTAGGTGGCACGTGGACACACAGTTGGAAAGAAGATTTATGTATTTATTAAATGTGTTATCTTTTATGGCAATTGATAAAGGATTGCCGTGTATGGGAATGACATAAGCTCTCCATTCATTTATTTATTTTTATTTAAAAATTTTTTTAAGTTTATTTTGAGAGAGAGAGAGAGAGAGAGAGACAGCACAAGTGGGGGAGGGGCAGAGAGAGAATCTCAAGCAGACCCTGAGCTGTCAGCACAGAGCCCAGCTTGGGGCTTGAATGCCCGTGAGATCATGACCTGAGCCAAAACCAAGAGTCAGACGCTTCACTGACCGAGCCACGCGGGCGCCCCTATTTATTTATTTTTTAAAATAGCCTACATGACCTCGTGATCGAGAGTCGCATGCTCTACCCACCGAGCCAGCCAGATGCCGTCCGCAAGATCTCCACTTAAAATAAAGTCAGGGGCGCCTGGGCGGCTCAGTCGGTTGAGCGTCCGGCTTTTGATCTCAGCTCAGGTCATGATCTCATAATTTGTGAGTTCGAGCCCCGTATCAGGTTCATCTCCTCTCTGCCCCTTCCCTGCTCAAACTCTCTCGTTCTCAAAATAAATAAACTTAAAAAACTGAAATAAATAAAGTTATAAAATGTGAGTTGATGTAAAGAAAAATGTTAATAGTACTATAGGCACAATATGGTTTGGGGGGGAAAAATCAAGCGTCTTGGGCAATTGTGGTCGCAATGTCAGGGAAATATTCCTCTAGCATAAGTCCCAGCCCCGACCATCAACTCGCTGGATGCCTTTGGGCAAGGCGCTTTTCCTCTGCTTCACCAAATGGAAAATGGGAGCATGACCCCAGCGGGAGGTGGCTGGCAACTGGGGGGCCCAGGGGTGGGCAGGCCCTGCACCAAGGGGTGGGGTCTTTCGGCTGGGTCCCCACTTTCGTTTGTGCAGAGCCACTACGATTACATCTGGTTTTATACACCGGGTTCCTGCATACAGTTCTATTTAGGAAAAAAAAAAAATGCTTTACAAACTCACAGGCCAGGGTGAATTTTAAGGACCCGACTCTGACACTTGCTGCTCTAAGTGATGCGTCCTGCCACCTTCGTTCCTCCGGGCCACTGAGAAATTGGAGGAGGCCCCCAGGGGCTCAGCGAGCTAACGCCTCGCCCTGGCTGGCGGTGGAGCTCTAGGGCCCCGCATCCTCCTACCCCAGCACCAGCCCTGCTCGGAGCTGAGCAAACAGCTATTCTTGGAGCAGCTCTGGCAGAAGCGACAAAGGCGCCCATTGTCCCCTGCGGATCCTGTTGGCTGCCTCCCTCTCCGGGAAGAACCGACCTCTCAGAACCCATCCCCCCGAGAACCAGGGGCTGTGGGCACCCTGAGTGACCCTGGAGGCTGCAGGGAGGGGCCCAGGATGGTCTCAAGGGAGAGAGTGGGGATGTTGGTGGTGGCCGTGACCTCCCGCTTATGGGAAGGAAGCTAAAGATCGCGGGCACAGGACAGGCTGCCGGTCCCTGGGGCCACATCTACTCCGCTCACCATGGTACCCCAGTGCCTAGGACAGGGCCACGCTCCAGACACACTCTGGGAATAAACACATGAGTGAACCCATCCTTCTCGGTTCCCAGCGTGTATTGCTGGACGGATTAAAAAAAAAAATGAAATCAGGTTACTTGCCGGCTTGCAAATATTCAGGGGTTCCTCAGGGCCAACAGACACAACGGAAGCCAAACTCTTTAACCTGTTGTCCATCCGGTGACGTTTAGCCACTGGGCGTCGCTTGGCTCTCCAGCCTCATTCCCTCCTTCGCCTCCACCCTCTCAGGCCTGCACGGTCCCCGGCGCACAGCGCACTTTGCAAATGCAGTTCCTTCCACCCTTCTTTTCCCTGACTTCTCTGCCGGGCAACTGACAATCCGTCCTTGAGGACCCAACGCCATCGACTTGTTGCCACGTTTTCTTTCCCCCTGTGGCTCTTAGCTCCTTGAAGGTAGACGGGTTGTCTCTGCTTCCTGTGTTGGCGTCTGGCTCCGTCCGGGCACACAGTGTGTGCTGAAGGCAGGGCTGGCAGAGGGGGGGCTTGCTTATGGGGTCACTCGTGTCCTCGACACATACTGGCTGATTACTTACAACAGGCCAGGCATGGTTCTAGGTGCCGGGGGTAGGTTGGCAAAAAAGAGAATATGTCCCCCGGGCCCACGGAGCACGTGTTCTGGGGGAAGAGAAAGACTTTCAGTGGACTGGGCAGCTTCAGCTGTAAGAATGGCTCTAACGTAGAAGTATGGGGTGCCATGAAGCCCTGGTCTGCAGGTCAAGGAGGGCTTCCTGGAGCAAGTGGCGTCGGCACCGCGGTCTAACCCTACACTCTGAAGGACAGCAAGAATCAACTAGACCAGGGCTCCTGGGTGGTTTAATCGGTTAAGCGCCTGTCCGTTGATTTCGGCTCAGGTCATGATCTCACAGTTCACTAGATCGAGCCCCACACTGGGCTCTGCACTGACGGCGTGGAGCCTGCTTGGAATCCTTTCTCTCTCTCTGCCCATCCCCTGCCCTGCTTGTGCTCGCTCACTCTCTCTCGCTCTCAAAATAAATAAATAAACTTAAAAAATTTTAACTAGACCAGTGGATCTTGAGTTTGGAGCGTGTGTCAGCATTATCTGAAGGACCTGTTAAAATACAGGTCACTAGGGGCGCCTGGGCGGCTCAGTCGGTTAAGCGTCTGACTTCGGCTCAGGTCGTGATTCACAGTTTGTGGGTTCGAGCCCCGCATCAGGCTCTGTGCTGACAGCTACCTCAGAGCCTGGAGCCTGTATTCAGATTCCGTGTCTCCCTCTCTCTCTGACCCTCCCCTGCTCACGCTGTCTCTCTCTCTCTTTCTCTCAAAAATAAATAAAACATTTTAAAAAATTAAAAAAAAATACAGGTTACTAAGCCATCCCATCTCTGACTCAGATCTGGGATGGAGCCTGAGAAACTGCGTTTCTTTTTCTCCCCCAAATTTATGGAGGAACGACTGACAAATATAATTGTATATATTCAAAGTGTCCAACAGGATGGTTTGCTACACATACAAGAAACTGTCTTTCTTTCTTTCTTCGTTTGGTAATTCATTTAATGGCAAATTAACAACGGTTATCTTCAAAAGTTATTACAGCCAATGTGCTATCATTTCTAGAGGTTAATCGGATACTGAGGATCGCAGACCCTTGCCACCCAAGAGGCAACCTACAGTTTATCACCAGCATTTGCAAAACCAGAAGTAGGGAAGGAGCAGGCGTCTGGGGACACGTGTGGACTTAATATAGCGAATGGTTAGCCTGGAAACTGCCTTTCTAACAAGTTCCCAGATGCTGCTGCTGCTGCTGGTCTGGGGACCACGGTTTGAGAACCAATGCATTGGACACAGAGTGGAGGAAGAGGGGCAGAGATATCCCGGCAGCGCGGGCAGCCTGGGCGGTGGCCGAAGTGGACGTTAGCCTAGCGCGTTGGGGAAACTGGAGGGAGATCAGCGTGGCCGCAGTCTGTGAGCACAGGGGAGGGAGGTGGCGGGAGGAGAGGACCTAACTCGTGGTGAGGAGCTGGGCTTCCCCCCCCCCCCCGCCCCGAGGGCACTGATGGCTTCTAGGCTGGGGTGACATGATCATCTTTGCGCTGTAGACAGATCTCCCGGGGTGCAGAGCGGGGAACGGATTTCACAAGAGCAATAGAGGAAGTGAGGGGCCCCAGTGAGGAAGTGACTGAGCTGTCCAGGTGAGTCATGCTGACGGTGTGGGACGAGGCGGTGGCCGTGGACATGGGGAGACGTGGCTGGTGTCAAACAAAGGAACTTTGAGCAAGCCTGGGATGCAGTGTCAGATGTAGAAGAGGGAGGTTTACTGAGCTCGGCCCCACGAATGTTTTATCAGGGCCTCTGACGAGACAGTCGGCCTCTCCGATCTTTGCTCCGACAGTGGGAAGGGTCACCGGCTTGGCCTCCTAGGGCTGGGGTGCCCACTCTGCCCCAGGCGTGAGGGCACGGCCTGCCTGCTCCTGGCTGGCATCTGGCCCTCTCGGCTTACCCACCTGTCCCGGGCCTCGTTAACACCAGGCGGGGATCACCCCCACAGTGAGCCCAGCTCCTGGCGGTCTGGGTGTGACATCCTGCCCCCGGGTCTCTGCAGGAGTCTGAGGGGGCTCGTGGGTGCCAACTTGGCACGCGACCCCAGGGCGAGCGCCCTCGAGGAGAGGGATGAGGGGGGGAAGGCAAAGCCTCGACCTGGCGCGATGGGGGCTGGGGACAGGGATGGGTCTGTGTTCAGCCAGCCCCCCTTCCGGGCCTGGTGACCTCGGCAGCCTCTGGTGCTTCCAGCCACCCCTCTCCTTAGGGCAGAGACAATCTCACCTGTGGTCACTCCCTCCCCAGACACCTTCAATGGCTCCCTACTGCCTACGTAACAAAGTCTGACGTCTGAGCCTGGCAGTGGAAGCCCTGGTTTGAGCTCGCTGACTCTCTAGGCCTACACTCTAGGCTACGGAGTCTATGCCCTTTCTGCCCCTGTGTGTCCCCCCTGTCCTGCCAGGCACCCGCTCCTACATGGCATGTCCTGGTCACGCTGTGCACCCTGTCCACCCTTCAGCTTGGTTGCCTCCTCCTCCAGCAAGTCTTCCCTGACGCCACCCGCCAGGATTCCTCCCTCCCTCCCCTTTGTTGGTGCTTCAAAGGGTACTTAAAACAAACGCTCACCATTTCTTTCCCGCGAGGAATGGGGATGTTGTGAGGCCACAGCTCATTATTGTTCTGCTAAAGTTACACTAAGCCCAATGTTACTTCGTGATAATGACTTACGGAGTATTTATTCTGTGCCAGGCACTGTTCCAAGCCCTTGGCTCACGTGACCTCGGTCCATCCTTCCGACACCCCATGAGGTCTGTATCACTATCATCCCATTTTACAGACGAGCATGTTGAGACCCGCAGAGGGCGAGCCCCTGCTCCGAGCCTCAGGGACGGTGTCGGCAGAGTGCAAGGTAAATTCAAGCTCTCGGAGTTGCTGCTCCCTTCCTGGGGAGGATCCATAGGCTACGCTCTTTCCCTAAAGGTCCTCTAGCGGAGGGGGGAGGGGAGAGAGGGAGGAGTGCCAGGTCTGGCTCAGGACAAGGGCAAACGAGAATGAGAGTCCCTTAGGGACCCCCAGAGCTGCCTGCTTACTTTGCAGGTGGGGTCAGAGGCCCAGAGAAGGGACACCAAAGGCTTGGGCGAGTGACTTAGGCAGTCGAAGCCCCTGGCCGTGGGGTCTGGCCGAGCTGCCTCCGAAAACCGCCTCCCCTGCGATCTAACAGGTGTGTCCGTCCAGCTGGGGCGGAGGAGGGCGACACGCTGGTGAGCCCCTGTCACCATGCTCCCAACCTGGCGCAGGGCCCCGTGGGCAAGGAGAGAAGGCTCCCGGGGACCCCAGCTACGCAAGCCGGGCCGGACACACGGGGTAGCGCGTCCTCCTTAGGACGCAGCCCTCCGCCACCCCCCTCCCCGCCCCCGCCCCGGCCCAGGAACTAGCCTGAAACCAGAGCCCCCGGACAGCTCCTGGCAAGGCCTCCTCCTTAGGGTTGAGCGCGCTGGGCGCTGTTCTAATTTACGAGGCCTCCTGACTTGGCCCGATTCCACCTACCGTCATTCTCTCAGGAGCAGGCGCTGCTCTGGCCAAGCTCTGGCTACACGCCCTTGACCTTCCACTGGCCAGTCCAACGGCGCTCATCGCTCGGGGCCGGGCGTGGAGCGCTCAGAGCCCAGGGACAGGCCAGTGTCCACGCATCACTGACCACATCCATCCATCCATCCACTCAGTGAAGGAGCCCTTCGGTGCCTGAGGGCTGGGGGTGAATGGGAGCGAGGAAGGCAGCCGGGCTGGAGGAGGACAGGCCTGAAACTTAAGTCTCAGAAGGCAGCCCGGGAGAGGGGTCGGGGGCCCAGGCTCGGCTCTGCCACCACTTGCCAGCTGGACAAACACCCCTTGGCTCAGCTTCCCCAGCTGGAACAGGGGGCTAGTGACGGTACCCAACGCCTAAAATTGTTGTGAGGTTTCGACACATGTAAGCTATTAAACACAGGTGAGAGGAGGACGTGAGGTGTTGGGAAGGCAGTCTGGTGCGGAACAAGTGTTCAATAAATGTTAGCTAGTAATGTGAAGTAGCTAAGATCTGCAAAGAAGAAAAATGGTACTGGGGGAGAGCACCTAGGGCCACAAAACGAGGGTAGTGACGAACGCTGCTCAGAGGAGGTGATTTCTGAGCTAAGCCTGGATGGATGAAATGTCAAGCTTGCAGAGGCCTGGGGGATAGTCCTCCAGGCAGCGGGAACGGCGTGTGCAAAGGCCCTGTGGTATGAGTGAGCTTGGTATGGTCAAGAGCTAGTAGGATCCACAAAACCAATGTGGCCACAGTGGAGGGTGTACAGGGTAGCTGACAGGAGAGGGAATCAGTGAGGCAGGGCCGGGCACTCTACGGGAAGGGGGGACCACGGCACCCCAAGTCTCCATTGCTTCTAACTGGACTGCAGACTCTCCCTGGCCTTTGTCCTAAGGATAGTTTCTAAAACGCTCATACCAACCAAGGAACGGAGAGGGAGTCTGAGAAGAGTCGAGGGAGTAGGATGGTGAATTTTGGTGTTGCAGGCTCTTCCCCAAAGTAGGGTACAAATCTGTACCCCTCCCGATTTCCCCAGCATTTTACTGTGCCTGCTTGTTCTGCCCTGGTACCCCCTCTTCCTATCTTCTGCCAGAAAGTGATGGTCAAGACCCGGCCAGGAAACATGGCTGGTCAGCCTCTGCCCTGGGGTGTGCCAGGGGACCATTCCCACCCCCCGCATCTCATTTAGGGGATCACTCTGCAGAGGCAAGAGACGATTGTCAACGTCATCCGTGCCCTCAAGCTCCTGCAGGCTTCAGGATACGGGTCCTGAACTTTCTCCACCAGAGCGAAGGAGGGGACACCACCCAACCCCCAGGACTGTGTCAACCAAGGGAGGGGTAGGAGACTGTCTTTGTGACCTGGTCT